>VXBT01012850.1:50208-178049 GCA_013400235.1 Oriolus oriolus | reverse complement strand
CCTGCGGCCGGGGGGAGGTGGCTGGTGGCGATATCGAGCCATCGCCAGCTGGGGGAGTTCACAGTTCAGAAACAGCCGCAGCCGGGAAAATGGGACCCGTCGGGATGGAGTCTCCCGAGCACCTCCCGGGGCTCGGGGACACGCGAGCAGCCCTTGCTCGTCACAGAATAGCCCGAGCTGGACGGGACCCGCACGGATCGCGGGCGGAGGATGCGCTGTGACGGGTGAAAGTGAGCACCCACCCGGGCCACCCACCCGGGGCGGTCACGCTGCAAGGCCCGGGTGCTGCAGCCGGGAGGAGCCGTGCGCTGGAAAACCAGCGCAGAGCTGCCGCTGCCATCCCGGGACAAGGGGTGACAGCCGCTGTGCCAGCCTCCCTGTGCAGGGCTGACTGCCCGTGCGGGACAATCGGCTCGCCTTAGGGATTATTTTTACAGTGACTGGCAACTGGGAATTCATAAATGTGCTGCTCGGTATGCACAGGATGCCCTGGCCAGGGAGATGTTTTCTGGGCACACATATGCAGAGAGGCTCTTGGCTGCTCCTGGTAAACCATTGCTCACAACATTTGTGTTTCTGCTGTTTCTGTCTTTAAACTGACAAGGATCACTCAAACCCAGACATTTGGCACAACCACACATTTTAGTCTCACAGACCCCACATTCACCTTTCGCCCCGGTCGGGGCAGGCTCTGCCTGGGCTGTGGGCAGTGTGTGTTGCTTCCAGCAGTGGCCCGATGCCATCCCGCGCTGCGGGCGCTGTTCTTTCCATTGCCATCTGCCACGGGTCTGGAGTGCCCGCCCCACAGAACTCACAGCGTTTGTATAAACTGTTTTGAAGTTCTTGTCTGCATATCACAAGAGAAGGCCTGCTGCACCTCTTCCCTTAAAAGTGTAATAATTATAATTAATTAGATTTCCTTCTGTTTCCAGCCCGTGGGGAAAACACCCTTTGAGACTCATTTTTAGGTCATTCTCCTGTCAAACTTCACATCCTTCTGTGCCCCTAGCTCACTGTATTTGCTAAACATTGAGTTCCACGGCACACTCCTCCTCAGGGAGGCACGGACCAGCCTGGGGCTGCCCACCTCCCTGGCTCACTCCCTGGCTCAGCCCCTGGCTCACCGGGCTTGCTCCTGGCGCACTCCTCCCATCACACTCTGCAGGTGTTCGCAGAATGTGTCACCATGTGTCTTCCTCTCACCTTCAACTCAATCAAATAATTAGCAGTCACTTACGAGTCAATTAGGTGACACATCTTGAAAGTCTGTGTTTACCCTACTCCTTCATTTATGAGCTCTGTTTAATAGCCCAAGGGAAACCCTTTCTTCCTGAGGTCACCAGGGCACCCTCGGTTCATCTTTAGTCTAGTGACTGGACAGCGGAAGAGTTTCCCACTCATTTCTCACCATTAGGTGGGCAGTGGGCACCGTGGGCCAGACCCCTGCTATGGCCACAGCTCTTCTGCAGGTGCTGCTTCGTGGTCCCGCAAAACCCACTGTCCCTTCGTGGAGACCCTGCCCTCCTGCTGTCTGTGGGGAGCACGTGGCTGTGCAGGGCCTGGTATCAGTGCTGGCTCGGTCAGGGAGGCAGCACAGACCCGTGTGCTGGGCTTTTAGCATCAGCCTGTTTGTGTAGTCCCTCCCACACACCTTCATTCTTGGTCCCCTTTCCCTTTCCCTCTCCCTCTCCCTCTCCTTTTCCCTTTCCCTTTCCCTTTCCCTTTCCCTTTCCCTTTCCCTTTTTTCCCTTTCCCTCCTGTTTTGCCCTTCTTTTCCCATTCCCTTGGACAGAGAGCCCTAAAGATGAGGCCTGTGGTAGGTGACACGGCTTCTTCCTTTACATGGTCATTCCTTGCTGGCGATGCCTGATGGGATTCCATGGCTGCAGTTCCTGGTGTGTCCCATCTGGACATCCCGACACCGTGTGCCCCCCTCCCTTCTCCCTGCAGGCTGGGTGACCCACCACCCTGCTGTATCCAGACCCCTTGCACTTGTTGCCAGTAGAAACTCTTCTCCACTGGTCATTCTTTTCCCTTTCTTTGCTGAACTCAGCAGTTCCAGCCCACAGCCACTTCATTTGATTGCTGTCATAAAGCATATTTGGTGGGTTGGTTTGGAAAACAAACCCTCCACACAAAAAGGAATATCAGATGCCTGAATCCAAAGGAGACAGAAAGGGAAGAAGGGGTGAAGGTTTTCTAAGCAGCACTTACATATTAATTTATTGGAACAGACCTTAAAATAGGACCTAGAACAAGTTACGTGATTAAAAATGTGCACTCATGCTGTAGGGTTTACATGTCCCTTGCCCAGGGTTAAAGACTGCAGCAGCTCCTTTCAACATGCGTTCTTAATTCGAGATCACCAGCCTCGGTACTTTGCCTCAAAATGTGCAAACCTTTAACTTCCCCCAAGGGATAACTCACTCTGAGAATGAAATATTAATTAGGGCCTCGTCATCCGCCGTCACTGTGTGGCCTCTCGGAAGCCTGGGGAAGCCAGACACGCTCCAGCCCCAAAGTGCTCCCTTTGTGTGGGGCTTTTGTTCCCCACATTCCACCCGTGGGGCCCTGTCACAGTGCATAAGAGCTCCCCAGCCCCTGAAAGGGAACTGTCAGGCTGAGTGTAGGTGGCTGCTGACAGGGAGTATCACCATTAACCAGCTTGTTATCTTGAGCGGGGTTTACACAAATCGTTCCCTGCCTGGCTTTTGGCATCAGCAGTGATGACAACTCTTCGACAGATGCTGGTGAGGAGTGAATAAAGATGCTGTGGCTAAAGACCATCTGCAGGGATTAAACCTTCATCACGTTCGGTGACTTTTCTGCTCTTGAGACAAAGGAAACCTTTCTTTTTCCCCAGTCACACACCTCCATTTCTCCAAGACGCGGTTTCCCTGCCAGCCGCTTCCATCGCAGCTTGTCTGTCATGGAGACATTTGAAAAACACCTTAAACTGACTATTTACACATTCAATCCATTATTCTTTCTAATGCTTTTCTAAATCTCCAGCAACAACCCACCCTGATCCAGGACTGCTTCAGGAAGTTGCTGATGGCTCTTTGGGCCACCAGCTTCCAGCACCAGCCACAAAGGTCAAAAGAGAAAGTGATGTGTGACCTCAAGAGTCATGGCTTTCCATCTGAGCTACGTGCAGAGGGGGAAAACTAAACCACCAAGATTGCTGTGCTTCTCCATCTTCTGAGCAATGACACAAATGTGATTTGAATAACGGAAGAACCACGGAATCACGGAATATCCTGAGCTGGAAGGGACCTACGAGGACCAATGAGTCCAACCCCTGTCCCTGCACAGGACACCCCAGCAATCCCACCCTGTGCCTGAGAGCGCTGTACAAACACTGCTTAAATAAGATTTGCTATTTAAAACAAGGAGAATATTAAGGCTTGAGTTTGTTTGTCCAATGCTTAAAACTGAACAGAGAATTAAATAGACCCAAGCAAAGCAATTAACTGCAGTGAAGAAACTGCTGTTTGTTTTCAGTATGTTTTTGCTGGGTGCAGTAGCATATGAGGGGGAAACAACATCAGATGGGGATGTTTATCTCATGCAGTGACTCAGTCCTCATGCCTGATGCTTCTCAAAGCACCACGTGCTGCCCTTGTTGCAGTCCTGTTTCCATTGAGCTCCTGATGTTCGCTAATGCTTTGCACTCTTATTCCTTCCAGAGCCCTGCTGGGTGTATTCCAGGTAGGACCCCCTGGATTCCTACAGACCTCACACTGACCTGAGTCACCCTGGCAATAGAAAAGTTCTTATTGTCTGCCTGTGAGGGTGGGGAGGCCCTGGCACAGGGTTCCCAGAGAAGCTGTGGCTGCCCCATCCCTGGAAGTGTCCAAGGCCAAGCTGGACTTCTTCGCTGTGCAGTCAGTAATGAAAGGGGCCTGAATGTTATAGCTGTCTTGTGTGCAGTAATTTATTCTTATGCAGAAGTCAAGGGAGATTTCCATCTGAAAACTGTCTCCCCTCTGGCCCCAAATGGTCAGTAAGTGCTTGGCTGGACGAGGCGCTTCCCACGCGCTGTGGCGCCTGTCCTGGGCAGTCACAGGAGTCACGAATAGATCAGCGCAGGCATGGACAGACAGACCATTCCGGGCCTGCAGAGCTCCAACCCAGCCACACCGCGCTGGGTGAGGTAAACCTTGGCCCAGGTCCCTCTCCCAAGGCAGACCCTGGCTCAGGCACTGGAGGTGAGCAGGGGCAGGAATTATGAGTTGTCCATACAGCAATTCCAGCAGGGAGAAGGGTCATTGCTGCTGCTGGTGAAAGATTTGCTCTTCCTTGGAGCATTGTTTTTGCCAGCATCCTATGAGCTAATTCCATGTACCCAAGGCAGGCTGGCAGGAGGCAGTTGCATTCCTTCTGGAAAAGTGTGCTTAGCTTCCCTGTGAGCCAGTTTGCCTGTGACTGATGGATCCCTGGGTGGTCAGTTTGGCTGCAGCCACTCTGCACAGCTTCATGGCGGAATTCTTGAGCTTGGCTCTACCTATGGATTCACAAGACACGCTGTGCTGCTTCCTAGACATTATTTTCCAGAGTGATTGGGTGGAGAAATCTAGAGCAATGGGAGGGTTTATCCGGAAATACATCACTTTGCCCTGAGGTATATTCATTTAATATATATAGATATGTATTTATTTATATGAAAAACAAACTAACCTCAGACAATAATAGCTAAAGGCCAAACTTGCAACTGTTATTCATTGTTATTGCTATTAAGCGGCTGTTACTCATAACACAGCCGTGCATGCTTTGGATCTTAATCTCCTTTTGTGGTATTAAATGGGCCAAGCAGCTGCTAAATGGAACAAGAGTGTCATCCATCAGGATCAATTGGAATAAACATAAACATCCCATTTCCTTGCAGATGAACATGGCATGGGCTGAGCAGCTTGCTTTGACCATCAGAGTGATGTTCCTGCAGCTCCAACAGCATGGAAAATTGGGGTGTTAACCTGACCTGAGCCTGGCACGTGGCACTGTTTTGGGGAATTGGGGGATGTGAAAGGCTGGAAAATGTCATGTCCGTGCCTTTTGTGAGGATGGAGCTTGGGAAAGATGACTTTGTAAGGTGCATCCAGGGCTTGGCTTGCACTGTCAGCTGTGCCGGCATCAGGGAGCACCCACGAGCCCTGGGGCAGACCCTGCACAGGCAGGGGGAATCACACAGTGCTCAGCAAAGGAAATACTGTGGGTTTGACTCTGGGGCTGCATGGCACTTCCTCTTTATCTAAGCAGCCAGGCCTCTTGCAAAAGAAAATTATCAACAAGGCAGCTCTGTCAGTAACAGATTTTAGCAAATCACGAGTGCGTGCAGGGAGCCTGTGTGCCTTGAGCTACCATCACCCAGACTCAGAACTCCGTTTGAGAGTGATCAGCTGTAGGGCAGTAATTGGAAAAATATGGCATAAATTGTGTGTGTACACAAGCAGCTTTCATTAGACAGCATTAAACACAGAACCATATGCCAGATTGAAATCACTGAAGTTTCCTCTGATTACTACAACCAGCACTGGGTCTGTGGAGTTTTGGGCAACCCTGGTACGTCCAAGAAAAGGGGTGAAGTCAAAAATGGGAGGTGGCTGGAAATCTGGGGACTGACAACTAAGAATTGTGGAGGTTAAAGGGGAACATGACACCTGTGAGAGTGAGACCTCCTCATCTGCTTGCAGCAGCTGTCAGTGCAAGGTCTGCTGAAGATATAAACTGATTTGTATCTCCATGGTGAAGATATAAACTAATTACATTAAGTGATTGCTCCACCTGCACCTGAAGGCAACATAAATTGGGTTTTTCCATCTTCAGCTTCCCCTACACTGAATTCCCTCCCATCCCATCCCCTCTCCTCTCCTGTCTTTTCCAAGTTGTGCCGAGGACATGGGACATGAGGTGTCCCATGGCACCATAAACACATCGAGGAAAGGCTCAGGGTTGAGGAGCAACTGCAGAAGAGAAAGGAGCAGACTTGGGAGTGGGGAAAAATGCCGTCCCTGTAATGGCCCTACGATGTCGGATATTTAGAAACATGAACCCAAAAAAGCCAGTAGGATTCTTAATTGGGAGTGTAGAGTTTTATTATTTAAAAGGTTTTATAAAGAAGTTTTAAATAGACCATGGAATTGCTGTAGCAGGTTGGGTTTTTTCCTCTTGGAAATTACTCAGCCATTTGGTTTCTATTTTTGCACAAAGCACAAGCTTTTTGAACAATCATTTGATATGCTTGTTGATGCATCACAAAAAGGAGATATGCTTTGAATTCTCCTTAAAAACCCCATGTAAACACACAGGGTTTATGGAGCATTGCAACAAAATACCATCTCCTTATTGAGTGCTTTCACATGTAATTTCCTCTCTGACTACTGCATGTAAACACACTTATTGTATTTGGGAAACTCCAAAATCTCAGACACAATCAGGATCAATAGCTCAGCAAAGGCAAGTTATAGTTGAAAATGCCCACATTTTGCAACAAGGTGCCTGGATGGCGGCAGAGGAAGGAAGAGAGGGACATTTTAACACAGCAGGGTGGTTGGAGAGCCCCATTTTTCACACTTTGGAGTCACAGGCTCACACTGCACGCACCAGCAGCATCCTCCCACCCAGGGACTGCTGCTCCACGGTCTGTAGGAAAGACACCCAGACCCAGGATTGTCATTTCACACAGACCAGGGCATGTGCCTCTCCAGGCTCTTAATTGTCCCTTATGCTGCTATCTTTTTGCAAAGAAAAGCCTTTCACCTGTAAGGGGTTGTGTTCCTCTTTCTTTTATTTGTGTTTCCTTAAGGCTTTATATTAGAAAAGCCATAAAGGAATAAGCAACAATACCAAGATATTACACAGGTGAGAAGAAATAGCAACAAGTGTAAGATTCAACATGGCAAAACGCTGTGAGAAGAAGATTATCAAATACCACTGAAATAAGTAGATTTTCTTGTTCCCCACTGTGCACATAGCACACAGCTGGGCACAGGGGTGATCACTGCAGGGCTAGGGTCCCCTCGTCTTCCCCCAGAAGTCAGCCAGGATGTGCACACTTTTCCCAGTTCTGAATCTTCAGTGTCCCCATGGAGACCTGCGAGGTCTTTTCAGTTTAGCACACAAGCCACTGCCACCTTCTTCGCCACAGCTGAGCCTTCTGGAAAAATTGTTGGAAGTTTAAATCCTACTAATTCAAAAATGAATAAACATGAAATTCTCTTTGGTAAGTTCTAAGTCACTATTTGTGCCCCTAAGGCTGTTTATGGTTATAATTATAGAATCATCACAGATTGGTTTGGGCTGGAAGGACCTGAAAGCTCATCTTCTTCAACCCCTGCCGTGGGCAGCGACTCCTTCCACTGTCCCAGGCTGCTCCACACCCCGTCCAGCCTGGCCTTGGGCACTGCCAGGGATCCAGGGGCAGCCACAGCTGCTCTGGGCACCCTGTGCCAGTTCCATAATGGTCATTTGGTTATCATTTTCCTCTGCTGAATCTGATATTCAAATTTAAACCAGACATTGATCCACCTGTACCTGAAGGCAACATAAACTGGGGTTCTCCTTCTGCAGCTGCCCCTGCCCCGAAGAGCATCGCTCTGGGCGGAGCACAGCAGGGGCTGGTGCAGCCTGGGCTCGGCCAGCGCTGCCCAGGGCAGAGCATGAGCAGCTTTGTCCGTGCACAGGCAGCCATGGCGTGTTTAGCGTGAGATCTGTGTTGTTAAGAGAAAGATCTGTGTAATGTGAGTAACCTGCAAAAATGGCAGGGCTGCAGTCTGAAATGACTTTCCCCTCCACTCTCTGTATATTTTTTTATTTTCAAATTTGTTTCTGCTATGCCCTGATTTATCAAAGCCCTAAAACACATGCTTGACTTTAAATACCTCACTGCAGCTAAACCTAATTGCATACTTAGTCTTTGATGGCTCAAGGTCATAAAGAAATCACTCACTTTTCCAAACAAATACTTCAATATGTTAATTGCTTGCAAACCACATCCCACAGCCCCTGCAGAGGTGGGTGTAGGATTGTGTTCCTGACTAGAGGGTGAACTGCCTGGGATTCCCCCGACCACATTTAGGCACTGCACCCAGTTACTCAGGGCACAGCGTGTCCAGAAGGGTTGGGTCAGGCTGGGTTTGTATCTGATATGGGACAAAGCACTGGGAAAAACTTGTGGCTGTCCTGATCCTGCTGGCATGGGGCTGGGTGGGAGGTGCCTGATGTGCCACAGTTACCTGAACACATCTGGGAAGTCTTCAGCATCTACTCAGCAGACATTTCCCAAACTGGGGAATCATAAATAATATATCCATATCCCCACTGGGGATCTCGTCAGTGCATGCAAGTAGCTGCAGGGAGGGTGTCAGAGGCTGGAGCCAGGCTCTGCTCAGGGTACCCAGCAACAGGACAAGAGGGAATGGGCACAAAATGAAGTTTGCCCGAGAAGTTCCACCAGGAAGATCTTGTTTGCTGTGCAAGTGACCGAGCACTGGAGCAGAGAGCAGGGAGGGTGTGCAGTCCCCCTCGCCGGGGTATCCAGGCCCGTCTGACACAATCCTGAGGGACACACCTGGGCAACTCTGCTTGAGCAGGGAGGCTGGACAGGCTGACCTCAGCGGTGTCTCCCAGCCCCAGCCATCCTGTGTTCTGTGACCCAGCTGCAGAGTTCATGCAGCCCTGAATTTCGTGCATGTTTTGGCTCCAGAGGCAAAGGGCAGCGTGAGGCACAGGCACACGTGGAGAGGCAGTCACGGCCCAGAGCTGCGTGGGTGTGAGCACATCGCTCCTGAGGGGCACCTGGGGCCAGTCCTGGTCACTGCCACCACCACCTGTGCACTGCCTTCCCCTTTGCTTCTCACTCTTCCTCTCTATGGGGCTGAGAAAGAACCATGTTTTTCTCTGAAAAGATAAATCCTTGTTTATTTGTGAAAGCAGGAGGTGAAACTAAGGATACTGCATGTCTCATACCTGAATATCTATAAATAGGTATATAAATATAGGTATATAAATATAGGTGTATAAATTTAGGTATATAAATATCTATAATATAGATATATAAACCTAAATATATGTACACACACTGGACACACGTAAAGGCACACAATGTGTGTATATATACACATACAGATGTAACCCCCCCATATACACAAATATATAAATATGCAAATAATATATAAAATCTAAACTTGCACATAAATAAACAAGTGGAAGCGGTACTGCACGAGCAGAGTTCCCATGGACATTGGCTCTGACAGCCTGGGGATAATCACTCCCTCCCTCTACACTGGCTGCATTCCCCTCCAAAATTCTTAGTAGAACAATAATATTTTAACAGTTGCAGCTTTAAAAACCTTGATTATGACCAATCATTTCTCCCAGGCAATTGTATATTTAGCAGAAGGGAAAAATTAAACTTCCTAGGAATGAGGTTATTTAGGGCATAAAATTCAAGGAAATAGGTATTTAGGTCATTGTGGGCATGGTTTTTATTTTCTCTAATTTTCAGATTACTTTCGATTAGGGTCTGCTCGGAGTGGAAACTTCTTGATGTGAAATAGATACTATCTAAATCATTAGAGATCATTCATTGCCATGTGCCACCTTTTAGAGCAATTAAACCTGACCTTGGGGTTACGGAGCTGAGCACTCACCGACCCAGGGCACTTCCTCTGAATATGAATAAGCTTGGAGCACAAATACAGTGGGGCAGGATTGCTCCTGGCACAGATAATGCCTTTGTTAGACAGAGCAGGGCTCTGTGGGCTCTCAGACTATGGAGCCCATTGATTCAGAACATTCACTGGTGGGATCAGTTCTGGGGATTTTTTTCCTGTCTTTTTTTTTTTCCTTGACATCTGGAGTCTATCTCTTTGCCAGCCTCTCAGCCCTCCACTCAGAAAGAGAAAGTGAGGGAAACAGATGGACAGGCTCACAAATGCACAGAATAAGCACCAAAAAAGTTTGACAGAAGTTTTGCAAGACGAAGAAGAGGGAAAAGAAGAAGAAGGATGTCTGAATTTTTAAGTTTTTTGGCCATTAATATTTTTGCCAGGTAGTGCTGGATGAACTAGAGCTCAGTCTAAAAAACCCATGATTCTCACCACACTGGTTTCTTCTCACTTTCCAGCTTCCAGTAGTTCTTGCCCTGGCAGTGCCCACCACCACATTTGGAGGCCTTTGATTACAAAAAATGTACAGGGCAGGGACCATCCAGGATTTCCCTGGAAATCTCTGGGAGGCCAAACCTATCCATAGGAGTTATTTCAGTGCCTTCTGCGTTTGGCAGGAAAAATGGGGAAGCTGCCTCTGCTTATACGAGGCAGAAAAGGAGATGCTGGTAAACAGCTGGGTGGGGTCTTGTTTAGAGAACAGACCTTTTCATGCTCTGCCAAGCCACGTTGTTAAACAATAACTGCCAGGATCTGTCAGAAGAGTGGAACGCTGGTACTGCTCTGTGCAGAACTGATTTTGCCGGGGTTTGTTCACAGGCTGCGTGGCACGTTCAGTCCTGTTTGCCCCACGAACTCTCAACAATCCAAGACAGCTCCAGACGCTTTTCTTTCAGCTTCCACAGTGTGTTGAGACGGGGAAAAAGGCCATCTGGCATTCCTTCACCTGGCAGGGCTGCTCCTCATCAGGCTGCTGACCTAAAACATAATCTCCACCATGACCTGGGGAGAAATGGGCAGGACCCACCTGCAAAGTAAAAGCCCTTTTTTGAGGCATAGTGCCAGGCTCCTGATGGCTGATGTGTGCAGATTCACCTCCAGGAGGCTTTGCCGACTTGTGCTTCATTGCCACAATGTGCAAATCGTTTCCAAGCAAGTCATTCTGTTCATCTGCAGGTAAAAGTTAAAGATACTGAGGGAACTAAATCAACCTCCTTGTTCCCCACTGACATAATCCAAGGGGACAAGACATGGAAATACTCTGTGTTGTGCCACTTCTGAATTCCTTTACTCATCTTGTATACAGCATGAAGAAGCAAGGTCAGGACTTAATGTTGTGAGAGCAACATTTTCCCACTATAGCCTATAAAAGTATAAAGAATTAGGAAATATTCACAGCCATGGCAGATTTAGGGACTCAGACTTTTTTTGGAGGTGTCATTATAAAAAAAAGATGATGGAGACTATTTTAAATCAGCTTTATCTAAAAATTTCATCCAAAGTAGGGATGCAGCTGCAATAAGTTGTTGTAAGAAACCACTTTCCTGTGGTGGCTGAACAGCTTCAGGGTGAAGTTTTGGCTTCATGTACAAATGCAGAACCAACCCAGCCATTATTATCCATTTCCAAGTGCAGCACTTGAGTTCATGAAAACAGCACTCTTCTCCTCTTGGAAGCTTCTCTCCTGTACATTCCCATCCCCGAAGGAACAACTCATTCCCTGCGCTGACATTTTATTGGAGAACCAAGATGTTGCTGTGTAATGAGTGTAATGAAATGCCATCCATGCTGGGATATCACTTTGGGACAGGGAGGCCAGAGATCCCCACCACTGTCATCCTGCACAGAGAGCAGCAGAGCCAGCAGGATGTGAATGAAATTGTATCTGCTCAGCTAAAATACTGCACTTTTACTTGATTAGCTGTTTCCATGGACACCAAAAAAAGAGGTTAATTAACTGACTGCGAAATTGTACTTTCCATGTCAATATGTCAATACAAAATTAGATAATAATAAAAAAAAAATTGTCAAAAATGAGTACCACCTGCTCTGTTCTTGAGGCAGGAAAATGAAGCCATCATCAGAAAGGAGCTGCAGAAGGAGCCTGTACCCTGACAGTCTCCAGCGTGTGGCTCAGAAATGTGCCTCTGTGGGTCATAAAATCACAGCATGATTTGGGCTGGAAGGGACCTGAAAGCCCCTCAGGGCAGGGACACCTCCCACTGTCCCAGGCTGCTCCCAGCCTGGCCTTGGGCACTGCCAGGGCTCCAGGGGCAGCCCCAGCTGGGTCTCGTGTTCCTGCACAGAGCAGAACAGATGCACTGTCGTTTCTGGCTGGCGTTTATTTGCCAGTGAAGGCAGGGTGAATGTACTGGCAGCCTAATTCCCACTGACTGCATACTTCAGCCCCAGAATCACCCACACAAGCTGGGAGTGTTGGACAGATGGCAGAGACAGAAGCTCACTGGTATTTCAGGGGCAGTGCTGGCATCCACGTGTTTATGGTGGCTTTGCAGTACTTTTTAAACTAAATTACATTTTATCAGGCTGGAAGTGTCCCATTGCTGAGTGGATCTCCCCTGCTCCAGGCACAGAACCACTGCTTTCATAGGAGAAATAAAGCAGAAAATGGTTTCTTGCAGAAGTTTAAATGTCTCCCTTGTAACTCTGGCTCCCCTTCTCATGTGCTTGGCATCAGGGCTGCAGAGCGAGGGCTGGCTGTGAGCAGGCAGGGGGCTGGCGGCAGCAGGAAAGGCAATATTTCCAGCTCCACTCTGGCCATTAACGAGAGCAATTTGCCCACAAACAATCTGGAAAGAGTTTTCTCAGGTTACAGTAAAAGTTAATGGAGTTGGAAATTCCTTCTCTCTTGGATTAGCTCAGCCCTCTTTATGCAGCCCTTAAGTACACGGTGAAGTGCAAGGAAGGTTTGGTAGCAGCAGAAGCAACTGAGTGCATAAAAGCACTGCCAGGTGGGCCTGATCCAGGATTCCTGGGTCTCCTCACTGCTCGCATTACTCCAGGTGGGAAAGCACAGGACCTCGAGTACTGGAAGATTAAAGCTCTTGTCAGCTGATTCTGCTGTAACTGGGTATTTAAGGGCATGAGGAGAATTGAAATAAACAATACAAATTTAACAAGACACAGCATCACCGCTTTGATATCAGGTTTTGCTGACAGTCAGGGCACTGCAGAACCGCATGAGCACTGAGAAAGGGGTTGAGAGGACAAACAACAGCCAGCAGAAAACATGCATTTTAGGTTAAGTAAAATTAGCTGTTGGTTTGAGCCAAAGCCCACTAGGTGACACAGATTAATCAAAACATCAGAAACCAGCTCAGTTAACCAGCACACCAGGAACAACTTCTGTGGATCTCTGATCACAACATTATGAATTCTTCAACTCAGCCTTTCCAATGTACCTTTACACCTCCTAAGAGGTCTTGTTATTGTGTCAAAATAACCAATTGTAAAAAAATTGATTGTCATCCATTTATATCAGAGGAAAATCATGGCTAAGTTGTGTTTATGCTTCATCCACCTTTACTGTATCTCAGATTTTATTTAAAAAAAAAAAGTGAGAACACTGTGTGGTCAGCAAAGAGTCTTTCCACTTAGAGGTCAGCAGAATTTCCCCACCCGTGGCCTTTACCACCAGAGGAGAGCCAGCAGGGAATCAATGAACAGCTGCTGGAATCACCTCTGCCTGCAGGAGAAATGAAAAAATCCTGGTGCACTCTGGTTAAAAAATGGAAATCTCTTGCACTGCATAAACTTGAGCCAAAACCTGCCAGAGCCATCGCTGCTCATCGAAGTGGGCTCGAGGTCTCTCTGCACAACAGGAGATGTCTTCTTCTCTCCATCATTAAGTTAGGGGAGGCAGAGCAGGGACAGGCACTCATTTTGTTGGAAGCCAAGCGGTGTCCATCAGGGATGAGCCCACAGACAGAGCTGACCCGTCCCAGTCACAGCTTGCTGCTCCTCAGGACCCACCCTTCCTCCCTCCTTTATCCCCACCTCCCCTTTTTGTTTAAGTGCCATTACATTACTGAAAAAATACTTATAGTTAATCAGCGCTGCTTAATCCTGTTCACTTGCATCTGTGTCTCTTTGTAGCCTGACACCTCTCCTGTCCCGAGGCCATGGAAAGCGGAGGGTATTTAGTGAGGGCGCCTCTGGGGAGCAGCTGTCCCCAATCACGCTGTCCACAGCCCTTTCATTCCCAGACCACATCTTGTACCAACAGTTTGTGTGTGGGAAAAATCAGGGCTGTCAGGGGCTGCTCCCGGGACGCCGCTGAGCGCAAGGTGCCCCATCAGGCGGGCGCGGGCGCTTGACCCCTGCGCTCGCCCCTAGTAATGAACTGGGGCCGGTCTCCAGCACTCCCAGCCCCATCCAGCCCCTCCAGAGCTCAGCAGCAGGGTAATCACTGACATGCCCGAGCAATGAAAGCAATCTCTTGTTAACTGGCTGAACAGGCTTGTCCAGAGCCCCCAGACTTCCTCGTTCAGGAGTGTTACACAGTGGGAATTTTCTCTCTAAAGGAGGAAAAAAAACCTCAACAGGCTAAAAGATGCCTCCTCACAGCCATCCTTCTGCAGTCCAGTGCTTCAAAAGCAATTGACAGAAAACTCCAGGATAAAATTTCAGAAACCATTGACTGTAATGAAAGTGGAATGCCTGATTAAGTCCTAATGGACTAGAACGATTTGATAACAAAAAGAATTTCTTTAATATTAGTCCTTCACCCAAGCTCACGGGGATGGATCCATTGAGTTACCCACATTCACTACCCTGGGAGGAGACTGAAGTCTTCAGTTATGGCTGACCTGCGTGTTTCTGATGGATTGAAATGGAAACACTTCTACAATGTCTTCCTGGGTGCAGCTTTGAACCATAATTCGCTGCAAACAAAATTCTATGTTTTGGGTGTCAACCCAGACACCAGGCACAGGGACCAAAACCTTGCTGCCTGCTGAGCTTCAGCCTGTCAGCAGCAGCACGGGGTCATCACACCCCAGTTCTGTTCTCCAGCACTCACTTGTTACCAGCAGTTGCATATCTACTATTTTATTTTTCAGCGTTTTCCTTGTCAGTTTAGCATTTAATTAAGCATTCAGCCGCAGGAGGACCAAACGCCGCAGGACTCCCGCACTCGGATGTGCTGACCCCGTATGGCACTGCCAGGTTTTGCCTTCTGGTTATTTTCAGCTTCAAACACGACCCTTTACACCACAATATCTTCACAAACCATAGAAGTGAAGTGTTTGTAAAGGATATGTGTCAGTAAAGGACAGGACAGCGAGTGCCCGGCCAGGCTCGGGGCAGTCCCGCTGCCCGAGCCCTGCGCTCTCCGCCAGCCGCCCTGGGTCCCGCGGGGTGCAGCCACCGTGCGGCTCCGAGCCGGGATGGAGGGGCCACAGCCGCTCACCCTGGCTGCAAACCCCGCCGGGATGGCTCAGTGACCTCCTTCCCTGGCCCCACTGCTGCTCAGAGCGCGGCTGCCAGCACAGCCCCGTCCTTGGGTGTCCCGTTAGTCCCAGCCCCGTCCTTGGGTGTCCCGTTAGTCCCAGCCCCGTCCTTGGGTGTNCCGTGGGTCTCCCGTGAGTCCCAGCCCCGTCCTTGGGTCTCCCGTTAGTCCCAGCCCCGGCAGTGCCGGTCTGGCTCTCGCAGCACGGCCCGAGCTCCCCGGGAAGGCAGATGCAGTAACTCAGTAGATGCAGAGATGTGGGTAAGGGTTCAGGGCAGGCAGCATGGGAGCATCACGTGGAACTGCTGTTAGTGCTTTGAGAAATTAAATATCCACCCTTGGAGCAAATGCTCTTTTTTCGCTGCAGGAACACCACTGCTGAGGATATCAGTGGTATCGCGATAAACCTGTCAAAACTGGGTGACACCTTACAGCAGGATAATACTTTATTAGTGATTGAAGCGCTTTTTCCCAGTGGCTCCTCTTGCAGCTTGCCCAGGGAAATGCTGCTGGTGCCTGGGTCACCTAGCAAAAAAGCACTGTTATTTCATGAATGGTGCGAGATGACGCTGTCTCTTTCTTCCACACTTCAGCAGCTTCCTGCTGCTGCCTTGTTCGCAGGTATTTTGCAGGATTGGATGACCTGATGTTATCGAGCTGCTGGGCAGAGCCCGGCGTGCCGGCAGAGCTGATCCACTGGCGCGGTGTCCCCTCCTCAGCGCCCAGAGAAATAATCCCCATCTCTCATGGCACACGCCAGGAAACGTTGTCAGGCTTGCATAAACAGATATTTTGACAAGGAAATTTAGGTTTTCCGTCTGTTATTTTGTCTAATACTTCTCATGTTTTGTCTATTGCGTCGCAGATTGGTTAAAACAGGAGTGCAGGCAAGGGCAGCATGCAAGATACATAGAATTCAAACGTAGTGTCCACTCCATTTTCCTATTAGGCAGTACTTAGAGGCTTAAAATTCTACTCCAATTTAGGAAAATATTTGCATGTTTCAATGCAAACCCTTAAAAAATGAAGTTTTAACACCTAAAGTGTGTATGCCAGTCACACCCTTGACCCTGACCCAATCATGCCCACTGACCCAGCTCAGCCTGGTTGTATGATAAAGATTTCACAGAACCACAGAATGTTAAGGGGTAAAGATCACCTGGTCCCAACCCCGACACCTCCCACCAGGCCAGGGGGCTCAAGGCCTCTCTTTCCACAAGACTCAAGAATGTCTCAAGGACACAAGACCCTGTCTCCATGCCCAACATATAATTTATGTGTGATACTTTTGGCTGTCCTGCTGTACCAAGGGCCGTTCCAGACCCTTGGGCACCCTTTGGCAGAAGTTCATCCGTTGCTCCCCAAGCATGAGGAGAAACAAAGAGCAGAACTGGTCATGAACTGGAAGCATCTCCAGGTGTGCCCTACCTCATATTGCAGGTTTTCAGTGTCACTGTCACATATAAATATCTGTGATGTCTCATGTGATCTCGGGAGGGGTGGCTGAAGCTCTCCCTGCAGAGACCATTCCTCAGTGCACACCATCCCTGGTATTTCTGCCCCACCCTGCCCGTCCTCCACCCCTCACAAGGGTGCAGAACACAGAACGTATTTCTTAAACAGCTTCAGTCACACTCACATCACTGTCAGAGCAGCAGCTGGGGCTGTCTGCTTCAAAACTAGAACCCAGCTGTGCCTTGAAGAATGAGGACATCTCACGGGGGATGAAATCTTGGCCCTCAGCAGGTGAGGGGGAGCACTGGGATCGTTCCAGCGGAGCTTGGCTGTCACACCCGCTCCTCTGGTCCAGGGCACAAAGGGAAGTAACGGGAATGGCCTGGGGCCCCTCTCCTGGAAGGGAAGGTGTGGGGTTTGGGGTCTCAGCAGTGGTGGTGTGTCTGCAAGCAAGCTCAGAGCTGAGGTAGGCATCTCCAGTATAAGTTATGGAGTTGTTAATCCTCCACAGGTTTTAATAATCATTTAGCATTTAGTGAATACACTGGACTATAAATGTGTTATTAAACCTAAATTAAATGCAGATTTGGAACACAAATGTGCTATAGAAATTTATGAGGGATCTTAACAGTGAATAATTTTTTTAGACATTACTGTGAAAGGTACAGAATATCAGTTTCCGAATTAGTATGAAATACTGTGTGTTACTTGTCCATTATTGGAGACTGTGTCTGTGGAGGTATGTCCTAAAACCCCCATGCAGTCCAAAACTTAATTCACTGGCAGGAATTTCCAGGTCTGTAAAAAACAAATGAACCATTTTCATGTCAGCACACTACTGCACCACCTGGAATTGCTGCGTGCGGGTCCCGCTTTCTCCAGGCCCACCAAGCTCAGGATGTGCAGAAGTCACAGAAGTCCAGGGCCACTTGGGTTCTAAGGGACCTTAAAGCTCATCTCATTCCAGCCCCTGCCATGGCCAGGGACACTTTCCACAGACCAGGTTGCTCCAAGCCCCATCCAGCCTGGCCTGGGACACTGCCAGGGAATGCAGTTCACATCCCACAGACCTGAGGCTGGTTTGGGCTACCAGTGCTTGTACATTCCTCTTCTTCCAGAGAGCCCTTGCTGCACAGCCTGGAAATGTGTTGTTGATAAATTCAGGGAAGCCATTCCCAATAAATCTCGAGGTATCAGAGGACAGTACTGTGTGTGCTGACAGCCCCCTGGTAGAATTTACATCAACAATACTGAATTAATTTGAACTGATTTTTAAAGAAGAAAAGCAAACCTACAACAATTTCAACCAGCTCACAAACCTGTTGGTGACTGCAAAACCTGGAGATCCTGCACACTGCAGCCTTTTGGTCACTCTGAGCTACAGAGGATCCCATTTTCTGCAGGAGAACTGAAAGGTTTAACAGCTTTAGGCAGAGCAAGGCTGTTAGCTGGGTAATGAACCTCATCAGTATCATAGTTAGGAAACAGAATCGACCTAAACCTCTGCAGTGGCCAGGAGGTTAGGGCAAATTTTAGGAAAGACAGCATAGTGGAGAAGCTAATTGACCTAATGACTGTGTTTTATTTTAGAGTCGTGCCAAATTTCCTTCATGATCTGCACCAAAAAACTGACACCCGGCTGTCACGTGTAACACACAGCTGTCCATGTGTGTGTTTCCTAAAGGACCATCTCTGTTTCTAGTAATTCCAGATGCAATTGTAAACCTTACCCTAATCAGGCACGATGGAAAGCTGCTCCCATTCAGACAGGGAAGGAAGGGGAGAAAGGAAGCAGCAGTGCAAGGGCAAGGTCCTGGAGCACTGGCCGAGCACTCGAGGTAGTTCCTGGAGGAACAAAAGAGACACTTGATGTGGACTAAGTGCTCTCAGCAGAGCAAATCAGTGTTGATGACTTCCCCTCACTCGTGAGACTGATGCATCCACGGTTTCTATTGCCAGCCCTGCACTTGATTAAAGGACACTCTGCATCCAGAGCAGTGTTGTTGTACAGAATGCCTGTGTTATCAAATAATAAACTATCTGTCACAATATTGGCTCAAGGTTTGGGAATTTTCTAATGCAGGAAGATTAGGACGATTGCACTTCAAATAAGTACCATTTTTGACTAATTGTTTGCAGATATGGCACAGAAGCAAGGTGGCTTGTTTTGGGAAAGTAATGTGATTTTACTTCACAAGTAAAATTCTAGCTGAAAAATAAATGCTGAGAGCCCAAACTTGCCTAAATCTGTACATTTGCAGTCACTTGCAGGGGAGCTGCACTCAGAGCACAGGAGAGTGTCCCGACATGCCGGGCTCCCCTTTAAAACTGGAATCAGGAGCAGTCACCGTATTAGATTTAATCACCTGGGCCTAGATTTTGTTACAGCCACATGGGCAGCTCTTCAGATCTGCTCCACAGACCAGACTTGACCTGTGAAGTGTTCCCTCTCCCTGTGCCATGCCCATGAAGACACACGCAGAAATTCACCCTACAGAACTCCTAGAGGCTCCCACTCCATTTCCTCGCCATCACTACGTGGCCTTTCCTGCATGGGAAGGTCTCAAATGCCACCGTGTCTTCATCACCCTCTTGGTATTCTCCTGTGCTCCACGGGGTGACCTGCACAAGCATTTTCCCCCTGCAGGACATTGATCAACACAGCCAGAAAGATCTTGGGTCTCCATTCCAGCTGAGTCAGAGGCTCGATATGTGACCTTCTGTCACTTGGTCTTCTTGTGTCAAAATCAAAATTGAGTTTAAACCTAGGAACACACTGAGAACCAGATGCTCCAGTTGAGCCAAACCTTTCTGGGTAAATACATTGCAAAGAGCACAAATCATCCCATTTCAAACTTTGGGAATCTGTATATATTTAAATGTATACAAAATTCTGCTGTTTCTCGACAATAGGTTCAGGTTCTAAAAGAACAGAAATCCAGCAGGCTGAAATTAATAATACATTAGAACAAACACCAGTGCATTGTTTCCCATTTATGGAACTGCCTGGATATAAATAAATCCTTACTCATATTCTATGATTTAAATAACAGAATCATTCTTACCATGAGTAACAATTGCACCTTTCACAAAAATAAGAGGTAAAAATTAGTTTTGAGAAGAAATCTCAGTGAGGAACAAGTCCTAAACTTTGATGCTCTTGCTGTCAGTGTATTGAATGTGTCTTGGTTCAAAATTCTGTGTTAATGTCCAGGGGAGCAGGGCCCCATCCCGCACAATGGTGACTTAGAAAGACAAATGCCATCACTTCAGACTCCCCTTCTTCCCTTCTTCTTCCCCCCAGCTTTATATCCTGAGTATATATCTGAGTATGATGTCCCATGGTCTGGAATGTCCCTTAAAAATATCAGAAAAAATCTGAATCTTAAAATCTGAAACTCAAGGAAAGATTTCAATTTAATAACTGGTTGTACGGTTCCAAAAAAAATGTGGGGTGCTATAGATTCAAATCCAGTAACAAGATCCTTTTGCCTGTAATTCCCCAGCAGAGAAAGTTGGTTGTAAGGTAGGTAGATTACTCAGCCACTTGATTTTTTTTTTTTAATTTGTGATATGCAGCCCAGAGTATCCTACCCTAAAATTCACTGCAGCATTTGGAGCGAACAAGTAAAAATCCCCAAATCATAAAGTATTTTCCTTTGCTTATATTATCAGTTTGTGAAAACAAGGATCTGGTGAACAAACCGTTTTAAACAAACAGGGGTTTATGAGCGTGCAGTACAGCAAATTGTGGTTATTTCTCACATAACTTTGTTACATGCCAAGCACTGATTTCCTTTTTATATAAATGAAAGCCTATAAACCGATGCAATTACCCTCCATACATACATTAGGGTAAATGCTGGGGTGTTACAAACCCCATTTATCTTTCCTGCTTTCTGTTAGGCTGCGAGTCAGCTCCGAGGTTTAAATTTTGTTTAAAAGTTCTTGGCTAATTGATCACTTTAGAGATGCTTTAAACACAGGTAAAACACCGACAAAGACGTTAAAAGTAAGCTTTCTTAATGGATGAATTGCAGCTATCCATCATCCTGCAGCTACTTCCCCGCCACCCTCCCATTAAACCTAATAAGTTCTATTAGAGCTGTTAACATGTGGCATCTGTTAATGGAAAGTGCATAATGCACAAGGCGTGAGGGGACCTCAGGGCTCCGAGAAGTAAAGTTTGGAACAGAAAAACAACTGCTGACTATTCCCAAAGTTCATGTAAAGCCAGGTCAGTGTTCCAGGCCTTTCTCAGCGGCGATTCCCATTTAAAGCCTTGCTGGGGCAGAGGCAGCGAGGCCTCGTTCGCTGGCACGGTGCACATGTTATATCTCAAATATAACAACAGGCAAAACGTAGAAGTTGAAGGAAAAAGAGGAAATATATTTATTTTTGGCTTGAGAAAACACTGTGACACATGACAAGGCTGGATCTCTTTGGGAGAGGCTGTGCTCTACATTACTGAGATTAAGTTTGATCATTGCTGAGGGAACACAGAAACCCCCCAGCGTGGATGGCAGGGCTGTAATCGGCGCTGCTAACCTCTGCTGTTAGCTGAGTCCTGACATCTTGAACGCATTGCTGGGGCAGGCCTCCTCCGAGCTTCTGCCATGTGGATGCTCCAGCAGATGGAGAGCACGGATGGCGGGGAGAGGCTGGCTGGGAGCTTCAAGGACCGGCGTGTAATCAAAGGCTTTGGACTGCTCCTGGCCTGTGAGACCGCTTTCCTTGTTACTAGGGGGACTATCAGAACGTATTATAATGACCAAAGCCAGTCCGTGTAGTAACAGCTGTGAGTGTAATCCAAAAATTAGATCATTAATTCACAGGAAAGTATTTTCTACTCGTCTTTCATTACAAAAAACGTGTCTGCTTGTTAGCGAAACCTAGAGCTTTAACTGGAATCTTTAAAACATTAGCAATGCACATGTGCTTTTCTATGCCTTAGTGGGAGATTTATTGAGTTTATTCTCTAATCTCTGTTTACAAGCAGAAATATGACGAACATAAATCATTTGAATAAGATTTCAAGCTACAAATCCCTTTTGCTATTTTCTGACGTCGTCGTGTTATTTCAAACCTGCAATTAATTCTTTTCTTTGCTGACTGGTTTGTTTTTAAAAACAATTTTACTCCACTTGACCTTTGTATTTCTTGGAAAAATGTTCAAAGTTGGAAATAACTCTAGATGTTATCTGTTAGTGCTTATTTACCATACACAGCGAGCACAACTTGAGCTGAAGCTGAGGAGCCCCAGAGAGATACAAGATGAAGGGGCAAATTCCTACCAGTAGGAATTAGTATCACAGGGATGCTGTGATCATTATTAAGGACAGTCAGGCTGCTCTTCAAGTGGTGGCTCTTATAAAAACCGCAAATATTTAAAAAAGAAAGGAAAAAAATGATGACACAATGCCAGCTCAAAGAAAAGGTCTCCAGAGCTCTGTCCTTCAAGGTGCTGGGCATGCTGGCCACAACCTAGGCAAACTCTAGAGCAATCACTGCCTGGGCACAGGTACAGCATTGGGCCCGAGGCCCTGAAACAGCAGCAATTGTCCTTACTGCTGATTAATTCCAGTTATTGTCCCTGAGCAGGATGAGAACGTGCAGTGCACTCACCGCATCCCAGCAACTCAATCCCTGTTACTGGAAGCCCAGAACCCTACAGAGCTGGTAATTGTGATATTAGAGTGATTTTGATGATTCTGCAAGAGGAACTTTTATCTTTCTAGGAAGTTTTGTCTGTTTTCAGTGGGAAATGTGTGGTTTAAAAGGGCTGCTCTGGTTTTGCAACCGCTGCCAGCTAAGGATCTGCTGAAACTTGTGTTTTCAGAAGTGCAGCCCATCTCCATTGGATCAACAACAGGGCGACAGCATCAACTAAACTATTACATCCATGGTATATAGTCCAGATACACAGTCTCCCCTTTTTTATGCTAGAGGGAGTTCAAGTCCTGCAAAAAAAAAAAAAAAAATTCAAAGAAAAAAATTGAGTACAGAAAGCCGACAATATTTACATTTAACAGATTGTAGCATTTTGGTTTTCAAAAGACTGAGTCCAAGGCAATTAAAACTTCAGTGGCCTTTTGGTTTTTAAATTGCAAATAAAGGGTACCAAAACGGAGAGAGTGAGGTCTCTCTGCAGCACATGTGGCTGTCAGGGTTTGACAGGTGTGTGCTCGGGCACTGCCGCTCCTCGGGAACCTCGGGAAACCTGAGAGTGTTTGTAAACAGTCTGTACTTTCTCAAAAGTGCCCTCGAGATTTGTTACAGGAAGTCAAATTGCTCAAATCTACCTAATTTGGCACGATACGTTGAAAGCATGCTTGAGTGATCATAATTGCACTGGGACTGACTTCATTTAGCAATCTCTGGGCATACCTTTCCAATAACAACTGCAGGCGATATAAATTCAATCTCTTGTTTGTTTCTGAAAGTGATTAGCCTAAAAAATTTGGAATTTAAACACTTGTAATTGCAAAGTGTTATTTATATTCAATTTTGATTTATTAAAGAAAAAAGTCCCCTCAATTTTTCTTCTTCTTTTTATTTTTTTTCCTACCCAGGAATGATTTGAGTTGCTTTGGAAAGTGAAAGGGGTAGAAAATAGAAATGAAAGGAAAAAGACATGTCTCAGCGGTGGTGAATGTTGCTCTCACATTGGGATTTTTTTCTCCTACAACATGTAATTTTGCAACAAAAGCATAAAAGATTCTGATGTTTACTTCAAGCCTGGGCTTTTTGCTGTGAAATTTCTATGGCTCACTAGGATTAATATGATTTTCACATCTATGCAGAAATATGTGCAAAAATAATCCAAATCAACTGTGCTGTGCAACTACAAGAACAGAAGGAGACCTCAAAGGGTCCCATTTAAATTCTGAGTGCAATAACCAGTGTTACTCAACATGACAAACAAGGCTGAAAGAAAGATGATTATTTGGTGCATGCGTCCAAGTTTTTAAAACCGATTCATCTAACACATATTTGCACCCTTTTTATATTTGCATTCTCCAGAAACTGCTGGGGTAAACCCCATGGTGGGCAAGAGTTTTCCTGAAAGTGAATTTTGGGAGAAGATCTGCAGAAAGAAAATATTGATTCGTAAATGTAGGCAAATATTCATAAAGACTTTTCAGCAGGATGCTAGGCTCAAACAAGCAAAAACATCCCCCAAAAAGCCCACAGCATGTATAAACCCCAAATGTCAGATTTCCAATTAAAGAAAAATGCTGTGAACTCTTCAGACATTTACTTACAAATTAAGAAATTAAATTCCCCACAATTGTGTGGCAAAGAGCAGTTTAAAATATTCAGAGAAAACCGAAAAATTCATTAGAAAAAAACTGTTTCCTGAGAACATCTTGCTTCGCCCTAATCACAAACAGACCCGTGTGTAGCTCTAATTAAAAACAAGAAATGAGAGATGAAGCAAAGCAGCAAGATCTCCATCAGGGCTGACCCTGTGGCCCCAGCCTTGCACTGCCAGGAAGGACTGGTCTCTCCTCACAGAAAAAACCAGAAGCTGGACAAGTCTCTTTGCCACACTGGCTTTCACCATAACTTCTTTATAACCATCCTCCTCCTCCTCCTCCTCCTCCTCCCCCTCTGTCCCTGACCCTGACTGTCACTGAACGTACAAACTCCGTGCCCAGGGATGGGTGGGACCCTGTGCCCAGCACAGGGACGGGGTATCCCCACCACAGACCTGCACCCCCCTGAGAGCCTGCCGGGCACTGGGACAGGCCAGGAATGCCAGCACCCCCCAGCAGCAGGGTGGCAGCGAGGATGCCACGTTTGTCACGTGCTGGCCACCTTCACGAGCCCGTCTGGAGACCCCACTGCTCCCTACAACCACCTGAAAGGAGAGGGTGACCAGGGGGATGGATAACAGACAGCAGGAAATGGCCTGAAAGTTGCACCAAGGGATGCTCAGGTTGGATATTTGGGGGAAATTCTTCACTGAAAGGGTGGTCAGGCATCGGAACAGGGTCCCCAGGGCAGTGGTGAAGTCCCTGTCCCTGGAAGTGTTTGGGAGGCTCCAGGATGTGGCATTTGGGAGCAGAGTTCAGTGCTGAACACGCGAGGGCCGAGTTAATTGCTGGGCTGGAGCATCTCAGAGGTCTTTTCCACCCACAGCACTTCCATGACGGTCCCTTGGTCCCTCCTGGCAGGCGGTGCCCACAGCCCACGGGACACCCGGCCAGCAAAGGCAGCTGAGCACAAGGAGGGAGAGGCACCTGCACAAGCTGGAACTGCAGGGGAGTCCCTCAGCCATTTCTGGATCCCTGCAGGGCCCCGTGGCAAGCCCTGGGATCCCAGTGTGGGAAACCAGCGTGGTGCCAGCAGGTGTATCCAGGGGAACAGGTCACTTAAGCGGTGCTGGAACAGAGGAGGAATTTCTCAGACCCATCAAGCTTTACCTGAAGTTTACTTTGTTTTTGAAGTAACAAATTAATCAAATCATCCCTAAAATAAAGCCAGACCTCAGGGTGAATGATTTAAAAAGGGTCTGAGCACAGACTGTCTTGAGCTAGGTGGGACCTTCACCTACTAAGCAAATAATTTAGTGCTATAATTATCCCATTTCCCTGTCAGCAGTACTACTGCTTACCCAAAACATCTCCATTTAGTTTTAAACCAAACACATTATTTACTTGATGGGAGGGAAGAGAACAGAAAGAGCAGCACAACCTGAACATTCATCATTGTTGTTTGTGCTCCTTGAAGGACATTGTTGAATTATTGCTATAAACATTCCACATTTGGCTAAATGTTGTTGATATAAACAAGGATTTTTTCTCATTAAGGTAATTTGGTGCAGTTTGAGAAACTGATTTATCAAGAGAATTAATTCAAGGCAGATATTATTTTTGTCCCTTTGTACTTGTAGATGTTTCAGCATAAACATCCCCATTAAAATGAAATTACTGCTAGTCTGATCCTACTAACAATAGTTTTCAAATGCACTTCACATATGCAGCCACGATGTCCTTGCTCAGATCTGGGGCCGTGCAGCCGAGCCCCAAGCTCGCCGCTGTCGGGGGGCACAGGAGGCAGGAGAGCTCAGCACATGCCTTGGGTGGCATTTGGGACCTTCACGTGGAACCTTTGCTGGTTTTGGAGTGGGGCTCAGGGAAATTCTGTTTTCTGCTCCAGTTTTCCCATGAGGTACAGGTTTACAAGGACTTTGTTGGGCTGGAGAGAGGATGTGACTAGAAATTAAAATGAAAAGGAATGAGGAAGCAGATCAATCTAGCTTGGGTCACGGACATACCTCGTGTCTTAAACAACAGCCTCTCAAAGACTGAAGTGCTTGCTGTTCAAAACACAGCTGAAAAGGCCTGGATTTATCTCCAGTCAAAGGAAACAGGCAGCTGGTGATGGAGGACAAGCCACCTTTCTGTTCCCAATCTCGGTGATCAATCCTGTAGAGATGACGAACATCTTCAAGCCACTGTTAATTGAGTCTGCTAATTACAGTGCTCAGCAATCCACAAGCCATGGGCATCACAGAGGCAGATAGATCACATATTTACAGACAGGGCCCTTGGGAAGTCCGGGTTAGTCCCAGGACAACTTGAAAGGAAAGATAAGGAAGCTTAAGGAGACTCTTCCTCTCCTGCAGCAGACGAATGAATTAGCAGAGAAGGCTCCAGCTCTGGTCAAAGGGAAGGGATAATGTGGTGATGAAGTAGGTCTTCAATCACTGTGATGTATTTAAATGTCACTCCAAAGAAGATCTAGAGATGGAGGGAGAAAACAAAGTCTCGGTCAAAATAATCCGGCGAATTCGATGACACCATGGGTTGGCTGCACTCGTTGTCTTTCTAGCACAAAATTCCTTTCACTTTTAAAGGGTCTTTCATACATTGTTCCCTGAAGTGACAGAACTTTCATTTAATCGAGTTATTGATCCAGTTTTATTGTCTCATTTCTCTCACGCGGGAGTCTCATATAAAGTGTTTTATTTTCCACGGGCAGAAGGTGTCCCAGGGGCAGGGAGGGAGTTGTGCTGCTTGACCAGAGGACTACAAACAGCAGTGGGGACTCTGGTGGCCCTACCGAGGGAACAAAGTCCTTCCCTGGTCTCTGCCACGGGACAGAGTCTGCCCTGTGGGCTCCAGCAGCAGAGTGAGCTCCGGTTACACCCAAAGCTCCCGGCTGAGAGAGAGAACTGAGCACCCTGACAGCCTGGCAAGGGCTGTGTGGGAGTGCCCGAGATGCTTTGGGGGTGACCAGGCACCTGAGTGGCCGAGGGGCAGGAAAAGAGCAGTGGAGCTCCTCTGACATCTCTGGTGTCAGCGCAGGGACGAGAGCATCACCTGGGACGTGCCAGGGAGCTCCAGCACCGGCCAGGGCTGAACCCTGCCTGCAGAGCCCCTCTGGGCCAGGCTCCAGCTCCAGTCACTGAAACACAGGCAACAGAGACAATACCCTGTGCTCTTCTGGCTGAGGCTTGAATTTCACATCCTCTGACATAAATCACAGCCAAAGGCCCAGGGGAGCACAGGGTAAGAGGAATTTCTTCTTGCATCTGCTTTTTCAGGAGTGAATACTTACCTCAGGATACACACACGTAGCTGAGGGACTGATGTATGGAAATCAAACATAACATTTCACTTATAACTAACTGGTAATTAACTAGCAATTCATTAACATCTTTGGCCTTTGTGGAAATATTTATTTCAAGGAAATATGATGCATATACATCATCTGGGATGGGAGAGGGGGAATGATGAACTTATCTCCTAGAACCTGAGGAGATACCGAAGTCTCATGGCCCTGTGCTTCCCTGATGGTGCTGTCAGCAGCTGCAGTAAGTGGCTGCACCCATTACAGGGATGAGAGCTGTCAGCAAAATGAATTAGAGGCTTGTTGGACCATAGCTGCCTTTCATACCCTCCTGGCAATTCACTTTCTGCCTCACACGCTCATGAAAAGTAGGCTGGGAAAAGAGGGCCCTAGTGCATAAGAACACAAAGTATGTAGATTGTTTTTCATCTTCATAATGGAATAATGTGGGGGTTTACAGCAATTTAAACACACTTCTCTCTTTTTTTTTTTTTTCTTTCCGTATATCCCACTACTAAAGAGCAGTTGTCATCCTAAATCTTAACTGAAGATTATTTGGAAAGCATAATTAATGGCTGTGAGATAACATCCCATCCACAAAGCCAGGTAATTAATGAGCAATAACTGATGGACTCGTGGCTGCCACCAAATGTGCGTCCACTTTCAGCTGAAGAGCAGACACGAACCCCAATTCACCTGGAACGCCAGTAAGTGGGCACAGCAAAGCTCAAATGTGAACTGATCTGGCCCTTCACACACCAGTTCTGGAGGAAGGAAAAAAGCCAAATAAACCAAATTTTAGCCTGCCCCCACCTCTCCAGTGCCGCTGGTGTTTTTGCTGGCAGCCTGGAGGAACACCCACACCCCAGGGCTCACTGCAGAAACCCTGCCTGGGGCCCTTCTGGGCACTTGCAGCGCAGGAGAGCCTTGTGGCTCCTCCAGGAGAGCTGTGCCACACCGATGGCAAGCGTGGCTCACACAGGGGCCAGCGAAGGAGGGGAAGCACTGCCAGGGGTCCAGGGGTCCATCCCCCTCCCCACGGCTGCTTCTGTTTTCTGCCTCCTGTGAGCGACTGACACCAAGGAAAATGTCCAAAACTTGTTCTTGTTCACCAGAAAATTCTCTGCTGCCTCGTACTGGCTTGAATGCAGCCTCTAAATGCCCAAATACATGGAAAGGTCACAGGAAAGGTGCTTATTTAGAGGAAATAAATGCATATTTTAATATTTTTAAAGCTTGAATAATGAGTATTTTAGAATGCAGCATAAAAAAAGGTGGTCTTTACATGTGGGCTTTTATTTTATGCAGTTACAGAATCTGCTGGGGTCAAGAACCTGTAGTGCATGTACATTTTACCAGCAAGGAAGAAGGGTGGGAGATAAGAGGGGGAAATGCCTTTTGGATGAGCCTGTATCTGTCCATTTTGGTTCCAAAATGCTGAGCATCACTGAATGTATCAGTGAAACATGGCAGCACCCAGCACCGCAGGGGAGAGGCCTGTGCGAGGCGTGCAGGCTCAGGGGACAGGTATTCACCTTCACAGCTCATTGGCAGTGTGCTGCAGGACTGGGATCCCACAAAGGCACGAGTTCCCTTCCTGGGAAGGTGCAAAGCCATTCAGCATTTTCATGAGAGCACAAAACACCCTCAGACTTTCCTTAATGCAACGAGTTTTGTGCTGAAAACGCGAATTCCCGGTGTGGGGAGTGGGGCAGCGGGACCATTCTGACCTCCCCTTCTGAGAGCTGAAGGCAAAACTCCAACAAGGCTTGAGTGGAAGTGTCTCACGTGCTGTCACTAACACAAGCCAACGCTGCCCTCCCAGCTTTTCTCGCTGGCTCAGCCCATCTCTGGGCACTGCTGCTTGTTTGGCAGCTTGTGGCTGAGCTCACTGACACCACCCCAGGGAAAAACACCCCAGAGCATGGAATTCTCCTCTGTAGTCCTGGTCCTACAGCCCTCGTCCCTCTGCTACCCCTGGGCTTGTGTGAGCATGCTGTGGTGACAAGGGCTCAGCGCTCTGGGGGTGCCAGCTCATTTTTCAGAGAGCTCGGGACACCTCTGCAGCGCAGCCTGGGAGCTCCAGGGTGCTGCAGAAAATACTGAGGCATCACAACTCTGTTTTAAAGTCTCCAGACCTGCCTGGGGTTCCTGCACGCAGCTGTAATATGAAATTAATTCTGAACTTTGGGTTGCAATGTGAATGCAACCTACTGGTCACTGTGAAAAACAACATGACGTGGAAAATAATAATTCAACAAAACTCGTGTAATTCCCAGCCTAAGGAAATGGATAAATGTAATGATTGTGTTTTTATCATGCTAACCAGCCCAACACCATCAACAACAGGCTGTATACACAAGGCTGTAAACCCTCAGCACCTCTGGGCTCCTTCCCTGCAATTCATCCATCCTTCAAAGGCAAGAACCCTGACAAGGGGATGAGGTGGATAATTCCAAGCGATTCTGTAAATCACAGAATCATCCTAAATTTGTTCATTTGCATTTGTGAAACAGCACCCTGACTCTCCTGCCTTCTGAATCAGCCCCAGGTTCTGTTCTGTCCCTGTTCTACTGAGGCACAGACAGAGGTGCCCAGAGCAGCTGGGGCTGCCCCTGGATCCCTGGCAGTGCCCAAGGCCAGGCTGGATGGGGCTGGGAGCACCCTGGGACAGTGGGAGGTGTCCCTGCCGTGGCAGGGGGTGGGGTGAGATGATCTGTAAGGTCCCTTCTAACCCAAACAGTTCTGGGATGCTCTGCAGCAGTGTTGCCTGTGTCTCTGTTGATCCACAGTTACAGCTTTGGCTCCAGCCCTGTGTGTCCGGGCTCGGCCAGTCCAGCTGCAAACACAGGCATGAGCTGCACTGCTTGGACTTGGAGCCGTTTCCCCCAAATCCAAGACTCAGCAGGGAGAAAAGGGAGGTGTGGGGTGTGCAGGTCACCTCTCAATGCAGATGAGTTTATTGCAGCCCCAGTGAAAAGCTCCTGTTGTGCAGCAGGCGATTTCCAAGTGTTAACCAAGGAGCCGGTTCTGCCAGGCAACACCCCGGCTCCCAAGCCTGCTGTAAATGCTCGAGCATCCTGCCAAATTTCAGTGTGAACAATAAAGCACTTTCTGTTATCAGAGCACAAACCCCACTCTCAGCTACTGTGAGCTGCCCCTTAACTTTAATTCCAGGCACCCCCCAAAATCATTATCCCTGGCAGGCAGGGCTGTTGGAGCAGCAGCAGCCAAGCCTGGCCGGGACAGCCGGAGGCCTGACATTAATAAGGTGCTCTATGCCTGAAAGACCATAAAGGGAAAACCTTAACTAGGTGTTATAACAAGGGGATATGAAGTGTCACAAAGTGTGTAAATGTCACGAGCTCTCTATGAGGCCTCTCTGTTAAAAACCTGCCTCATCTCGGCTCTTCTGGGTAAAATATTTCCCTTCTGCTGCTGCTCTCTGTAAAATATTTTGATAACAAGAATGAAAATGATAATTTCAGTGGTGTGTGTGCTGGCAGCTTTGTGGGGATGGCAGCACGGATGACAGCACTGAGGTGGAACAGGGAGTACACAGCCTGATAACAAAACCCAAACATGTATTGCCATTAAAAGCTGTTTACAGAGTGCTGCAAGTGTTTCAGATACAGCATAAACCCTGCTGCCTGCCACCAGCATTCACACCCTCACAGTCAGGCATGTGTGTGACTCAATGCACTTGGTAAATCCAAGGAAGGTTTCCATGGTTAATGCCTGTGGGGCTGGGGGCTGCAATCCTGCAAGTCCTGATCCCCTCACCCCAGCGGAGCTGATCGCTGCGCTCACCACTCCCCGAGGCAGCTGCTGACACCGAGAGCCCTGCGGGATCGTGTTGGATCACAGGAGGAACAGCTCTGCAGGGAGAAGGGCAGCCTTTGGGGGCAGTTAGGCTGGGGATTTTTAAATAGATAATGTGCTGGAGAGAGGATTTCGATTGTGAGATTAGAGAGCCATATGAATCACCTGAGATGGAAGGGAACCACAGGGACAACCAAGCCCAGCCCCTGGCCTTGCACAGACCCCCCAACAACCCCACCCTGGGCACCCCTGGCAGCGCTGCCCAAACGCTCCTGGAGCTCTGGCAGCCTCGGGGCTGTGCCCATTCCCTGGGGAGCCTGGGCACTGCCCAGCACCCTCTGGGGGAAGTACCCATCATTTGGGATGGTGTATTAGGGATGATGTGATAGATCACAGGTGTGTAGAAGTCGGTTCTACCATTCTCTATGCATGTGCAAAGAATTTTAAAAAGTCACCATTACTCTCCTAGGACCAAATATTCCACAGCAGCTTTTAGGGACTGCTTCAGTGCCTAATTCCTGGTGCGACCAGAAATCTTAGAATAGCAGAATGGTTTGAGTAGGAAGATCGTTCATGGGAAGAGCTGAAGTGCTGTGCAGAGCACCTTCCCTGGACACTGCCATGCCAGCCTCTGATGAATTAGGGCTGTGCTTGAACCTAAAGACCAGCAAATTAACAGTGAATTAGGAGATGATAGATAGCAGAGTCCCACAGCCCCTCTAATTCAGGCTGTTCTCAGCTGCTGCCCCTCTCCCCTATCTGGGCACAGCAAGTGTTTATGTGCACGGCAAGTGCCTGAGTGGGTGCCGTGCCTGGCCTTCATCAGGGCCGGGGATCCCCTTGACACAGCCACTTTATCAGCATTTATCCCCCAGATAAGGAGAGGTGACAGGGCTCTCAGGGAGAAGCTGGGGCATGTGGTGGGAGGGAAGGGAGTGTTTCCCAGTCCATCCCCTGGCAGAGCCTGGCTCACTCCCATGGAGGCACTCCTGGGCCAGGCATCTCCTATCACCAGGAACTGTATCTCATCTGACCACTTGAGACAAGGGCTTGGCTCTGAAGAGGGTGTTAGACCAAACCAAGGGGACTGCAGTTCATCCCTCCTCCACACAAGGACAGTTTTCTCAGTTCCTGCAGAATTCACTGGAAGAAATTCTCTGTTCCAGTGGGAGCAGCTCCATCCAGCTTAGGCAGAGAAGAAACCCTTCAGGGAGGTCTCTGTAAAGCTGGAGCCCAACAGCCTCCTTCATGTCTTGGCACTGCTGGTGGTTGCAGAGCACCAGGGGAGGTTGCCAGGAAAGGCACAGAGTGCCCAGAGCAGCTGTGGCTGCCCCTGGATCCCTGGCAGTGCCCAAGGCCAGGCTGGACAGGGCTTGGAGCAGCCTGGGACAGTGGGAGGTGTCCCTGCCATGGCAGCGGTGGAACAAGAGGAAGTTTAAGGTTGTTCCAACCCAAACCATTCCATGATTCCATGATAAAATCAAACTAACAGTTAAAATGACTGAATTTTGTTAAACCTGCATAGGACTGGAGGGGCTGGATGCTGGCAGGAGCAGCCCAGGCCCACAGACCCTGACAACCACGCTGCGCGCGGGGGGCAGGCGAGGGCGTTGGGGTCTCCGCGCACACTCAGCTCTCCTTCCTCTGCTTCAGAGCTCCTCTGAGTGATAAGGTTGGAATAACTCCTTGAACTACACACCTGGTTTGGACAGGACCAAGATGTGATACCAAAATGTCGAAGGCAGTAAGGTTTTAGGGTTTTTTCCTTATGAAGAGGAAGCTGCAGTGTATGTGCAGAGTAAAGTCATAGAATCGCTTAGGTTGGAGAAGACCTTTGAGATAACGAAGTATAACTTCCCTAGACAAACATCACATTATGAAATATTCCCCTTTACTGCACCTCCTCTTTTTCATTTATCACATTTTTCCCTAGCTGGTGGTTTTCTAACTCTGCAGGGCATGGGGCCTCCAGCAGTTCATATAGGCTGTATGGCCTATTCCAGAAATTTCTAGATTTGGCTAAAACCCACGAGAATAGACTCAAAATACTGCTCCTAATTTGAAGGGGCTGTATATTCATGAAGAAGGATCTGAAAGTACCCTGGTTAATAAATACATAAATCAACAAAATCCCTTAAGTGCCTTAAAGGTGATTAAACACACACTCAGATTAAATTAAATTCACTGTAGCTTTTACACATTTCTTTAAGTGACTTGAATAGGTTTGTTTTCCCTTGGAAATAAATAGAACAACTGTGTGACATTCATATAAGAGCATTGCTTCTCTCAATAAAGGCACATTCAATCAAATCCAGAAACCAGCATTTAAATAACGTTACGGCTGGGCTTAAACCAACAAGCAGACAAGGGTGCAGTGGTACCACCTTCCTCCCCAGTCCTGGTTTGTGAAAAGAAGGGTACCACTGTAAAGGAGAAGCAATTTCCAGGTTTGACTTTGGGAGCCTCTGTGCCTTTGCATCTCAAACCCTGGGCTCCAAGATCCACGCGATTGTTTATTGTATTCAAGTGCCGTGCTTGGAGATGTGAGACAAGATGGAAGCTTGGTTTGGAAGGTGTTTAACAGTTATCAGTCTCTGAGGTGAATGATCATCTGCAAATACAAATATCCACTCTAATTCCTGGCAGGCAGAGGACGTGGAACATCAATTACCTGGTTCCCTCCTCACTCCCTGGGCTGCAGCGCAGAGGAGCTGGGCTGATTCAGATGAATGCCTCTGTAGTTGTAGGCTTCTTTTGCTATCAGAAATGTCTAGGAACTTGAAATAAAATCTGGGCTACTGAAAGAGTCATTAGGAATTCCTTCTGTAAGAAGCAAATGGACTTTGGACCAAAACCTCAAGAACTGACCAAGGAATTCTCAGTTTTCATCTCTTCCCCATTCAGCAGCATCTTGTACTGCTTTTCCTCAGCTTTTATTATTCCCTACAGAGCAGTTAATGAACCTTCTTCATTTTTTTCAAATAAGATGTTGAGTTCTCAGTATTAACAGGCAGAAAATAAAGGGTTTGATTTGGCTGTATGTAATTATTTAATCATATTTCCATATCCCTGAGCATGCACATAATTTTAAGCAACAGGTTTAAACCTATATTTACCTGTCCTTAACATTTCACACCCTAACCTCCTGTTACCTTGTTAATTGTGTGTTCTCTAGGATTAACACTGTTCTGCAACGCAGACCCAAAGCGTGTGTGGGAACAACCAGTGGTTATATTTAACCGTGTAATTTGGGCTCCTTGTTCAAGTAAAGGAAACAATAATGGTGGCCTTAATTGCAGAAATTACCAGCTACTCGGGGTCTGACATGTGCTTCATGACCGGGCGGTGGAAACGCCAGACCTAATGCCGCTTGGCAGACAATTGGAACTGATAATCACCTCTCCCACAGCTATTGCTGGTAATCTGCTATGAACAGATTCGGCTGATTCCGAGCAGAAGGGTTGGGCAGCTTTAGGACACAGCCCCCTGTGGCAGACAGGAATGGAGAATATTCACAAATCACTGCAAACCAACGCAAACCCTGTAAGGACAACCATGAAGGACCGAAAGACAATGTTGTTTCCATCATTAATGCTTTTTATGGTGGGTGCTTGGTTTCAAGGGAGAACGCCCTGCACGTTTTCATCTGCCCTGTATCCCTGCCTTGTCCCACCCTGCGGATGATGCTCCGTGTCCTGCTGGTGCTGCAGTCCCAGAGAACTCCCCAGGCTGTGATGAGCCACGCTAACACAGCTCAGTATTTGAACTGGATCTCTCTTCCCCAGCAGGAAAGAACCTGCCTCTGGTGGAAGAAAAGCTTTCCAAGCGGTGATTGCAGGGCTGACACTGAACAGATCGGTATCGTGGCTATTCCAGGTGGATTTTATGTGCAGGCCTGCAGGAGGGCCGGCCCAAGTCTGTCTTGTTTCTTTGCTTTCTGTCTCCCCAACAGCTTGGCCAGTGCTTTTCTTTTTTACTCCTAAAAAGTATTTCAACAGAATTGGCAACTATCTTACCTATTATGTGATTGGTACAGACAGCCTTGCTCCAGCCCAACCAAAATATTAGCTGGGTCCTGCATGGAAACTTTTTGTGACCTAAATTAAGCCATCTCAGAGTGTGATAAATGAGGAAATGTGTAATCACTGGTATCACTTTTCCTCGTCTATTCTCTAAAAGAGCTCTGATTTTCCTGCACTGGTATAGACTTACAAATTAAAAGATTGATTAGTAGGTAATATTTATAGTTATGTGTCTGTCCAGTCTACTATACATCACTCAGTACAACTAACTTTCCCTACATGTAGGGGAAAATGAACATTAAAAGCATGGCCAGAAGGGGGCCAGAGGAGAATCTGTATTTTCAGTCACAAATTTTGGGTAGGAATGAATGGTGGAATATAATGTGAGTATAAAAGAAAGAAAAGTAAAAAAAGGCTCAACACAATTAAATAAAATCAAATTTGTTTGTTTGGAGTTTTTCATAGCCTGAATGTCTACCTAATCACAAGAGGAGGATATTTAAAGATGTTTTAAAGGCCAGAAAAGATAGGCACACATTATATAAATCAATTTAATAGAGAAAGAGCTTTTAGGAAAAGTAAAAGTCAATGATAAAGAAGAAAACAAGCAGCCCTACTCCTCCAACCTCTCCCACGAGCTTCCTGCCTCATGAACAAAAATGAGAGTTTTCATCCCTAAGGAGCTGCATGTTTGAAGGAAGATGAAGCACAAGAAAACGAAAGATAATAGTGAAAATCCAAATATAACCTTCCCTGAACTTCAGCCTTTTGGCAAACGACAGTGATGTAGAGTGATTCTGGAGATAGCAGGAGAGCTGCTAATAGAATCTGAACATCAGGTTCTCAGCAGGAAAGAAGCAGTTTTTATAGCTAAAAATACTTTCCACGCAGGAAAAAAAAGCAAGTCCTGACTTTATAATTTAGTGGCATACCTCAGATGGTATTTATTTCTTGCCCAACAGATGCATAACCAACATCTCTTCTGGACAAGCAATGACATTTTTGTGACCAACCCAAGAGGACGTCTCACCCGCGGGAAACGCACTGAACTACAAAGGTGTCACAAGAAGGACTTGCAACTAATGATTTAATCTGTATTTTAAAACACTATTCTAGGTTTTGGTGCTTTTCTGGTACATGTATTCCATACCAGCAGGGTGTAATCACAACCAGGTTTCACATATTTGTTTCACATATATATATATTTCACAAATTCTCCACTTTTATTGGTATTTATTGATGCTTTTAAGAATGAGCACTGCTTTTAACTGCATTCCTGGCTGTGACATAAGTAAGATACGCAGAGTGGAAGTTTGCCACAAACAGAAGGAGTGGAGAATTTGCTGTGGAAGGTAGGAGAGAGCTCAGTTATCAAAGCATGAGAAGTCACTCCCCTCCCTCATTCCGGGCAGGAGCCAAAGTCCCCCTTGTGCCCGAGGTGCAGGCAGTGAGATCCATCTGCAGCCCGTGTGCTGCAGCCCTGCTGGTGTCACAGCAGCCCCACTGGGCACGGCACTGCATCAATACACAGCAAATTCCTTGTTTCCCTTCAAAGCACACAATTTCAAACAATCTACCATGGAAAAAATCAAAAAACAAGCCAGCAGCAATAGATATTATCTGCAAATATCATCAGGAAATTCAACACAGCACAGCTCTAGCTTTGATCTTACCAGCTTCTGGGAATTTAAACATTTTTCCACATACACTCTTTCCCAAAGATTCAAAAAACCTCAAACTTTCAGAACATGGAGATTTGTTTTGTTTTACTCCTCTACACAAGATTCAAGGCTAAACATTGCTATAGGTCAGATATTCCCTGGCCAGAACTACAGGCTCATGAGCTGGACCACAAACTGGTGCTCTAAAACAGGACCTGACATTTCATCTGCTGCTTTCCATGACCAATATGAATTCAGAATACAATACTCTACAATGTGGAGGCTGTGCAGGAGTAACACCCCACTGCAGTGTAATTCCACAGCACAGCTTTGTGCTTGCTCTGTGTGTTTAGGACAAGTTCTAACCCTGATGCCCAGATGACAAGCCAAGCCTAACAGGCAGCTTAAATCAGAAATACAGTTTGTAGGCATCAGTCAATGATAAATACTGAGCAGGGCTGTATGATGCACAGAATGAAATCTTCACTTCTGGTGATGCACACATCACACGTGTCTGGATCAGGAGTGTGTGTAGCCGTTTGTCACAGTAATTGGCCGCCTCTTGCTGGAGATCTCAGTGCCCTGGAGCTCCTGCAGTAGGATCACAGGACTGCTGAGGCTGCCTGTCCCCTCTGGAGATCACCCAGCCCAAACCCTTGGGCAGATTGCTCACGGACCGCTCTGGGCAACCTGTTCCCACATCTGGCCACCCTCTCTGCAAACCTCCAGCTCTTCCCCCTCTGCCTCTTACCCTGCCACTGGAGGCTCTGGCTCGCTCTCTGTTTCTCCTGCAGGTATTTGCACACACTGCTAAACCTCCCTTCAGCCTTCCCCTCTCAAGACTTACAATGCAGAAACTGAATTGTCCTGTTTATTAATTAATAACGGATTTATTAATGGATATGGGCGGGTTGGAGGTCCCACAACGACCTCACAGCTTGCTAAAGCTTTCACTGGCTCTGGAGTGAGAGGCAAGCCCCGAGTGTGACACTCGCTCTGAGGTCTGTCACTCGCTGCAGGAAGGTGGCAGCTTCACAGCAGCACCTCCACCATGAAGCAATGCCCTGGAACACAGGTAATCGTGTTTGGACAACAGCTGATGGAATCACACGTGTGAAACCTCCAAAAACTTTCTGGGAGGTGTCTGGGTCTTGTCAATACACTCCATTTGCTCTCATTAGAAAATAAGTTACAAAGCAGCATCAGTCACCAGGAGAAAAGCCACGTGCTGCCCAGTGACTTCAAAGGCAGTCCCGTGCGTGCTGCTGCCTTTGATTTACAATGGCACCAATTACTTAAGCTCAACACCAGTGCTTCAAATCCATGACTAAATCCTAAAATAATGAAGCAAAACATTTTTGATGGGATTATTTTCCTTGCCTTCTGATTTATGATCCATAAGGCTTCCAATATTTAGGCAATCTCGCATGCATTGGGCCTACAGTTTGTTTTGAAGTAAGAGATGATTCACAGAATTATTTGCCTGCAGAGTCTGGATCGTTAGGCAAAAGTGAAATATTAGGAAAATTATCATAAATTTAAAGTGTTAACCACACTGCCACCCTACGTATCAGAGCAAGGCTTTGTTTTATTCCTCTACACGAGATTCAAGGCTAAACATTGTTTATGTCAGGGATTCTCTGGTCAGAACAGCAGGACGATGAGCTGGACCCCAAAACTGGTACTGGAAAAGGCACCACGTTCGAATGGTGACAGCCCATTTCCCAGCTGCAAGATGACTGCCAGGCTGGACTCCAACTGAACACCCAGCACCAGTAACAAAAGCTCAGATAAGTTCTGCACTGAGATAAGTTTAAAATACCTCCCTTTGACCAAACACATCCAAACTGCACAACTTTTACATACGTGTATATAATGTATTAAAATTCATCTCCTTAGGAACATTATCCTTGAAGGCAGCCATGGATAATGCTGGTGTGAGATGAGAAAAAAAAGTTCACGGATTACATTCTTCACCTTTTTATTATACACAGAATTCTAGTATCTATAATGTTTTAAAGTACTTATATACACTATAGTCTAATATGATTTATTTGGTTATTGCAATAACATTTTAGTGCCATTTTATCTGAGAGTTCATGGAATGTTTTAAAATCCAAGCCTAATGGAAGCCAATCAATCATCACATTTTCAAAGAACAAATTATTTAAGTTTTTGTACTACACGGAGCTAATCACTGCACAGAGATATCCGATTGTTTTGACTGATGTCATTCATTTCTCTTTAGGCTGACCTGATTGATAGTCTAAGTGCTGAAGTTAACCAGACAAATGGATATGTACTTCTGGGGTATTTCCAGCCCAGCTGCCTTTTTAGCACTAAAAACTTCATATGCCTGATAGCAACTCGCAGCTGCTCCTGCTCAGGCAATTGAAATTAAAGCTGGAACCGAACGTGACAGCCGACACTTCTTCCTCTTACATTAAGGATTTTGTCCATGATGCCTCCAAGCAATCACCAGTAATAAATGAGCTGTATTAAATCCACATCTATATTTGAGTATGTGGTGGCCTGCTTTCCAAGTTCCCACTTTCACATCTTCAAACACTTATTAATAGCACTGCTGAGACACCCAAGTATGATTGCATCCAACTCTTCCTCTCCTCTCTGAACTGGGATCCAGTGCTGTGTCACATTCAGGCCGTTGCTTTTGATAACTAGAAAAGTCCTTCATGTGCCAAAACCTGGCTGCACTCCGTCGGGGGAGCTGCCTAACAGCAATCTGCAGGATGATTACCTGATTAAGACAAGCAAAATTTGGCTTATCGCATGCAAAATCAGTAATAGCAACACAAGCTTCCCCAAATTCTGAGAGATCTAACACAGGCCAGCTCAAGCCCGAAGTACTGACTGGATTCTTTTACTTTAATGTATTACATTACTGTTTTATTGGCTGACATGTACTGTAAAGGAATTGAGGGAAACTTTGCGTGAGGAATTAAAGGAAAAACTTGCACAGCCACGATTTTTCATTTATGTGGTCGCTGACCCAAATATATCACTGGTTCCAAGGAGCCACATTCAAAGCCATTAAAGCACAGATATATTTGACCTTTATGCTATGACAGAAGACATAACCAAGTTATAAAAGTTTTGACTGTTTAATCTAAATTTACATTTTAAAGTCTCTCCCAGCCTTCACTGTGAAGAAAGTATCAGCATTCTTCTTGGTTTTGCTGCTAATGGGAAGAGTTTTCAGACTCTGAAAAAGCACAAGCACATCTGAGCCGTTGCTTAGTTCTGGATTTTGATACCAACACAAGCTGCACAGAACTACAGTGGGGACAAGATGGTAGAGCTGGAAGTGGGAGAGCGGTTCAGCACCTCACCACACGGGAGAATCTCTCTGTCAAGGGCATTTTCACACAAGCATGTGAGGTTCCTGAAATCTGTTTCCTGCGGACTGACTCTTTAAGCAAGCATGCAAAGATATGTACACATGTGTGTGCGTGTATAGGCTCACAAATAAAATATCAAATCATGCTTTTCTCATCAGAGAATCCCGGAATGGTTTGGGTTGGAAGGGACCTTACAGCCCACCCAGTGCCACCCCTGCCATGGGCAGGGACACCTCCCACTGTCCCAGGCTGCTCCAAGCCCTGTCCAGCCTGGCCTGGGGCACTGCCAGGGATCCAGGGGCAGCCCCAGCTGCTCTGGGCACCCTGTGCCAGGGCCTGCCCCCCCTCCCAGGGAACAATTCCTCCCTAATATCCCATCTAAATCTCTCCTCATTCAGCTTAAGGCCGTAACTCACAGAGTCACCCACTCAGCACAGGGAATGAAGAGACTCTTGAGAGAGTTTCTGCCCATCCCAGCACACTCAATGGTTTTATATGGAATGAAATGCACTTTCAGAATGGACATTTTTGTGATACACCTGGGAAGCTGAAAATTCAGATATTCCCTTCATGTGCTGACGTTTCTTTCTAAGCACTGCTGGCAGAGCTCAGAGATCTCCAGCTGCCCCCAGAACCATGTTTACAGTACAGTAATCACTGATACCGTGTAATGTGGCTTTTGCAAAAGGAATTTTAACCGTGTGACACCTGACAGAAGCACTCACATAAGGTTCAAACACTAATTATGTTATTCTAGTAAAAAAATCTGCCCTGTCAGCTGCCACTTAAAGGTCACTGTTGCTGTGGAAGAAGAGAAACAGCAAAGCAAAAGGCAAGTTCAGAGAGCTGCAGGGAACAATGGCAGGTATTAGTCCCAGCAAAAATAACACACATAGAAGAAACAATGGTTCAGCACTGAATTTTACCAAAGTCCAGGATGAAAAAAATACATCCTTCCATAAATCAGCCTGCCATGAACTAAACAAAATTTTGGTAGAAAATACCTCCACTAGAACAAAGCACTTCCAGTTTCTGCGTGTCCAAGCCAAATGTTGTTCTCACCAACCATAAAAACATCAGGAAGATTATAAATCAAGGCAACATGAAGAGGTTATCTTCCAAATGTGTTTGTTGAAAGGCTAAATATATTTGCAATGGTAAAACCCTGCTCCTTTTCAAAATAATTAGATAACTCACTGCTAAGCCCAGGCTTCCGAGGTCCAAAGAGCTCAATAAAAAGTAAATAGAAAATAAATATTTTCACAACCATTCTTGTAACCAAAACCACCATGCTGTGGTTTTCTTAACTCACATTTTGCTAAACACTAAATTTTGAATTATTACAAAAGAAATATTTTCAAGTAGCAGATAGCCATTGACATGGAAAATGAATTCAGCCCAAACTTGGGTTGATTCCATGAACATTCAGTTGACACTGGACATGGAGCTGCTGAAGGCTTTACACTGTCACCTCATTATTTGGCAAGCTGGAATACACTGGACTAAGATTCACATTTCATCCAGAATTTCAAAGAGAATCACCTGTTCTCATTTAAGGAGCAAAAAATGGAAGATTCTAAGCTAGGACAGTGTGTGTGTACATATATATATATATATATAAAATTAATATATTTTTATACACACACACACATTTATATATCTATCTCAGTATAGCTGGCTACAGCATTTGCCAAAGAGCTAGGCAGATTAGACAGAAATTTTTATTAAGGTAGATCAGAATTATTAGGTTTGAAGTGCTCAGTGAGCCTTTCCTTGATAAAGTACAGTTAGCAGTGATATTCTGGAATTTCATAGCAAAAATATTATGTCAAATGTCTGGAATTTGAAACAGCAGCTGTGTAAAATATGTCAGAGTTTTGCTTAGCACAGAGAATGAAAATTTTAAAACCCGTAAAAGCAAGAACCTCTAAAACCACACCATACAGAAACTCAATTTGCTGTACAATTAAAGGGCTCTGTTCACAATTGGAATATATTTAAACTCAAAAAAACCCGATTTCTTGTGGAATTGAACTTGGGAGAAGACAGTCACGGCCTGGCAGGAGCTACTTTTGGGTGGAACTGGACGAGCTTTGAGGTCTCTCCCAGCCCAGACTGGTGTGTGGTTCCATGGTTCTGCCCGGTACTTGAGGAAGAGACACCAAGTTTGATGTGGCAGCGACCTGGGGCTGCCTCACAGGCGGGGCAGAGCGGTTGTGCTGGACTGGCAGCGCCTGGAGCCCCTTGGTGCCCTTCCCCAGGGGTGTGAGGCTCCCCGGAGGTCCCTGCACAGGCGGTGCCTGGGGTGTGGGGATCCAGGCCAGGCTCGCATCCCCAGCCTGCTGTCCTGGAGCTGCTCCGCCGGGGAATGCCGCCCAAACTCTTTGAAGAATCAACTCTTTAAAACCTAACTTCTCCCTGCACTTGCCTATCCGTGAACAAATTGCCTGGATTATTGCTGAGATAAGCTCTGGATCACGTATCTCAGAGCAGGCAGGGCAGATGGGCTCTATCAGATCAGCTGAGGGCTGTTTACACGGTAGCCCCGAGGAAGTGCTCGGAAAAGTTCCCAGAGTTTTGTGCTGTTTGCCACAATCCAGGGCATCAAAGTCTGCGCCTCGGGATTCTGACACCGCTGTGATTTAGCACCTTCAAGATTTCACCTAAACAGTTTAAAATACTTCAGTGAAATAAATGCATCCAGATCCTCCTTTTGTATCTTCCTCAGACTGGGGCGGGGGTGACGGAAAAGGGGGAGCTCACACCTATGACACGAAGGAAATGCAGCTCTGTAATTGATACGCTGCCTAACAGGGAACTAATGTAAATCTTTCAGCAGAGGGGAAATATGCTTTGAGTGTTTACTTTGAGTGATAAGGCCTCCTGATACATTTTGGACCTGCTCAGCTCGGTAAGGAGTCCTGCCAGGAGAGCCTGCAAGCGTTAGTGCAGCGAGTGGTCAGAGAAATCCGGGCTGCCAGTCCGGCTGGCAAATCTGAAATGCAGAGCTGAGCAGTGTGCTAAATGGAGCCTGTAACTTTGAGACTAATATTTCCTAATGTTTATTTAAGAGCCCACAGTGATGGGAATTGCTGAGTACAGGTATCATGTTATTCCTATTAATGGGAATGAAGAATAACACAAAAGAACTTAAGCAATTGTTGAGTTTACTCCAGCAGAATCTAATCCAATTTCCATTTTAGCAAGAAGAAATTCAGTTTTGTAACACTGAGGCAGACATACTGCTTTTTTAAAGAACTATATCCAAGTTTCTTTATATTTTAAATTGCACCAAAATTATAAAATGGAAATATTTAATTTTCAGTAATTTTCTGTAAAAGGTTATAGTAAATATGGCTGGTTGAAATATTTTTGTTCAGTTTCTTTTATGAAAAGCATGTAACTTTGCTCAGTTATGGCTGAGAGGAATATTGTTTAAATAAAATGCCTGAAACAAAATCTCTTGAGTTGATGGAAAGACTTGCACCGGCTCCCTGGGCATTTGATCAAACTTTCATTCAGAAAACATTTTTCTCCACCAACATACTTAAGCTGCTAAAATTAAAATGCAATTTAAGCAATTACATAAATAAGAGTGACAAATGTTTCTTTTCCTAAGTGCAAGCAGGTGCAAGGCACAATCAAGGTTATTCTCCGAGAGCCGCGGTCGTCACACGCGCCAGCGCTGCTGGAAGAGCCCGCGACAAAGGGAAGGGAACTGCAGGGACCTCAAACAAGATCAGCCCAGTTCACAACTCGTTGTACAAACAGATCTACAACAGCATCCCTTCGAACACTGCCAGCTGCCACCGTGAGCCCCTGTCAGCACGGACAGGCAGGAATGCCACGAGCGCGGCAGCCGGGAGGAGGGAGCGCAGAAATGTTCGAATGCCAAAGCTCTGTGCTCCAGTCTGCGCCACTGATCACCGAGGCACATCCATGTTCTGTATATATTCTATCATATCCTAAAGAGTCAGAGCCCCTCCGCCCTCTGGTTCACCTCAGAGCTGGAAGTTTGCTACATGCTCTTACTCTCAAGTAGGGACTTCACTGGGATCACACGGGTGCTTTCCACAAAATTCTGATTCAAACATAGAAGAAAGTTGCAGGAAAAAAACCTAAGCCTTTTTTAAAATGACGGGTTCTTACATATCCAAAGCTCAGCCCTTAAATACTCACATCTCTGCCTTTGCTGCTCACACACTGTATAACTTGAGGTGAGCAGAAAACTTTCTCAGTTCTTTATAGCACTTCCAAAAGTAAAAATTTAAAATACGAAATCCTGAGCACCAGCAGTTCAGCACCTAGTGTAAAATACCTGCACTTAAAACATACTGAATTTAGAGAATCCCTTACTTGATAATGACTTCTCCATGGCTGATTTCCAACTGCTGTATTTTTCTTCTCTTAGTATCTAATGCTCAATATTTTCTCACTGTAACAATACAAAACCCGCAGGACATGAATTATAAAGGCTTTATTCTGTTATTGCAAAGGTTTTCTTTCTTTTTTAACCAGACAGTAAAATCTCGGCTAGTACAAATAGATGCTGATTTACAGCTAAGTAGCAGATCAGAGTTTTGTTTTGATGTCAATTTCTGTGGTTTCTAATGATTTCTCTTTGAAACAGCTTCTGTATTTTCACTGCCAGGATGTGATTCTGTACAGACAGGTAGGTATAGTTTATTAATGAGTCCTTCAGATCCTTTTGTATGTATTTTTTCCTTTGATTTTCTCCTAGCTAGTGATGAAATAAAGTGTAACTCAAGGAGAAAAAGTCACTTAAAAATTAGTATTGAGTAATAAAAATGAGAACTAAATTTTCATTTACCTCTTCTACATTTATATCCCATTAATGTTATTGCTACATTTTAATATATATATATTTTAAATTTCTCACTATTATTTTCCTTGAGGTTCTTCTATGTACACACACCTCACTATGAAAAATCCCTACAAAGTCCTACTCTAATCTTGCCCCATGTTTGCTACTTGTTGTGCTGGCAAGCCTGTGTTTTCTCAAAAGCCTCCTGGCAAGTGAGACACACGGGATCCTGATGGAAAGCACAGCACAAAGAGAACCTCAGCACTGTAATTTTGTTACGAGAAAAACAATATTTAAATATTTGCTTGGGTTTTTTAGAACAGCTCTGGTAGCAGTTGAAAGGTAAGACAATTGTGCGTGGCTCATTTATTTTCTTTCAGAAATATTTTTGAGCAAACCCTGTAGCAATTATTTTTACTGATCTTAAGAAAAATTGGGATTTGGTGGCTTTTTCTTCCTCCACACAACTGTGTAAAAATTAACTATACCCGAATGCAGCTCTGTGGGAAACAGGTTGGTATAGTGGCTTCGTAAAGGACTGAAGGATTTAATGACTGACCTGTGAAGGAAATGATGGAGGATTTTGAAAAAGCCTTTCCAGAGTCCCACGTGAAGGGCAGGTGAGACTCCCCTTACCCGACCTCAGTGAGCAGCCACCCCTCAGAGCACTGCAGCTGCTTCTCTCTATTGCGAGGTCTGAAAACTGAATCCCAGAATCCCAGAATGGTTTGGGGGTGAAGGGACATTAAAGCCCACCCAGTGCCACCCCTGCCATGGCAGGGACACTTCCCACTGTCCCAGGCTGCTCCAAGCCCCAGTGTCCAGCCTGGCCTTGGGCACTGCAAGGGATCCAGGGGCAGCCCCAGCTGCTCTGGGCACCCTGTGCCAGGGCCTGCCCACCCTCCCAGGGAACAATTCCTTCCTGATATCTCATCTAAATCTCTCCTCTTTTAGTTTAAAATTGTTCCCCCTTGTCCTATCACTACCTGAGCTCCCAGAAGATAGAATTTTGGCCAAGAATTGTGATCCAATTCTTTATAATCTTTTACTGTCCTTGGTAGGAAGTGATGCCAACGTGCAAACCTGGCACTAATCATTTCTGCCTCTCCTCTGATGGAGCTGAGCAGGGCTCCACACCACCAGGAAAGGCCGACGGCTCTGCTCGTACCTTGCCTGGTTCTTTCCACCCTGTGAGCCTTTATTCACAATGAAGCAAAGAGGAACATTAAATCACACGCACGCGGCAGTGCAGCCAGCAGGTCCTCGCCACAGGGCTTCGGTCCTCTCCCAGCCCATGCCCGTGGTCATTCCCAGAGATGCCCGTGGTCATTCCCAGCTGATGCCCATGGTCATTCCCAGCCGATGCCCGTGGCCATTCCCAGCGGATGCCCATGGTCATTCCCAGCCGATGCCCGTGGCCATTCCCAGCGGATGCCCATGGTCATTCCCAGCCGATGCCCGTGGCCATTCCCAGCGGATGCCCATGGTCATTCCCAGCCGATGCCCGTGGCCATTCCCAGCGGATGCCCATGGTCATTCCCAGCCGATGCCCGTGGCCATTCCCAGCGGATGCCCATGGTCATTCCCAGCCGATGCCCGTGGCCATTCCCAGCGGATGCCCATGGTCATTCCCAGCCGATGCCCGTGGCCATTCCCAGCGGATGCCCATGGTCATTCCCAGCCGATGCCCGTGGCCATTCCCAGCGGATGCCCATGGTCATTCCCAGCCGATGCCCGTGGCCATTCCCAGCGGATGCCCATGGTCATTCCCAGCCGATGCCCGTGGCCATTCCCAGCGGATGCCCATGGTCATTCCCAGCCGATGCCCGTGGCCATTCCCAGCGGATGCCCATGGTCATTCCCAGCCGATGCCCGTGGCCATTCCCAGCGGATGCCCATGGTCATTCCCAGCCGATGCCCGTGGCCATTCCCAGCGGATGCCCATGGTCATTCCCAGCCGATGCCCGTGGCCATTCCCAGCGGATGCCCATGGTCATTCCCAGCCGATGCCCGTGGCCATTCCCAGCGGATGCCCATGGTCATTCCCAGCCGATGCCCGTGGCCATTCCCAGCGGATGCCCATGGTCATTCCCAGCCGATGCCCGTGGCCATTCCCAGCGGATGCCCATGGTCATTCCCAGCCGATGCCCGTGGCCATTCCCAGCGGATGCCCATGGTCATTCCCAGCCGATGCCCGTGGCCATTCCCAGCGGATGCCCATGGTCATTCCCAGCCGATGCCAGTGGTCATTCCCAGCGGATGCCCATGGCCATTCCCAGCCGATGCCGGTGGTCATTCCCAGCCCACGCCGCGGTCACTCCCCACTCGCGGGCTCGCAGGCCGCTAGATGGCAATGCACGGTGGGGAAGGAATAACGCGGATTTTACACCCCGAGCGCCGGGGGAAGCGGTGACAGCAGGAGAGGTTTCCTTCGGCAGGGCTGCAGGCACCTCCAGAGACGGAGTTACAAATTCTGCCCCACGACACGGGAAGGATTTATTGTAATTTGGGAACTGAAGAAATTATTTAAGTGCGAGTATCCAGGGAGAGGGAGAAGCAAAACACTCACAGCAGAATCTGCTAGTGATTTGGCAGCTTTTGTCCTCATGAAGCAGTTTAAAATAAATCATTCTTTGATTTCTGTGCAGTTCTGTTATTATTATTGGACGCCCTGGTATCATCTGCAAACCACAAGAACAGGGCTTAAGTAGTGAAGCACATGTTTCACATTTATCAAAATTCCTGATTTTTTGATTTTTTTATCATTTCAGGCTGCACTGAACAACCAATTAATTTAAATACATTTTTGAGAGGAAAGACTAATAAAATGCTCACACTGTGTAATACAATTAGCCCCTAGAAGTTTTCTGTTTTACAGTTACAGTCAGGTTTTATTTAATTTTGGTTTTATCACTGCTGAAAATTTCCTTGGGATTACAGCTACACGTGCAAATGTATCAAAAATAACATATTTTAAACTACACCCACAATTCAAAAACCATTCAGGGGAATAAAGCAGCATGCCACATTCACAATTCCTTACAGGGAATGTTTTTAGAATCAGCTGTATTTGAAATACCTTTTATTCTTTATCATTTTTCTTCAGGTAGTGGCAGGAATCTCTTCCTGGGGGAGTTCTTCAATGCATCTAAGAAGTTGCAGAATATTTCTATATCTCTAAAAATATTGGCAATAACAATCCATTTTCTTCAAGTGGCAATCCTTGTAAGATATCCTTTCCACTTCTATGTTGCTCTGCAGTAGAACCTGCTCCTGTAAAACTGGGACAAACCCATTTATTTTTATGAAGAGCGAAAGGCTGCAGTGAGTGGGCAGAATAAACCACTCAGGACTTAAAATCTAGCACAATTTTTGGAGGAAAAGGGACTTCCAGAGATAGATGCTCACCTTACCCATACTCTCTTTAAAAGATATGGAAATATTTATTTTTTGCTTTCTTTGGGATTTTTTTGTTGGTTTTGCTGCTTTTTTGTTTGTTTGTTTTCCAGGGGGTTGGTAATAAATGGTAATAAAATACTACTGTAGGTAACTACCTTGAGATCTGTTTTCCAAGAATTAACATTTTTCGCCACAATTAGCCTAAAGAACTGATTTTTGTACTAGGCAGTCCCAGCTCTACTCACTAAGAATTTTTGGTTTTAAAAATTAATTGGTAGATATTCCAAGTGCTGACTTGGGATTTGCACGACATTCATCCCAAGATTAATGGAAAGCACATGGTGAAAACTCCACAAATCACCTGGAAAATGTATCCTAAGAAGCAAGTGAATACCTGCTCAGGGATGGACTCCCTCTGCTTCCACATGGGGAAATCCACTGGTATTAAGGGCACTGTTAATCCTGAGCAAGGATAATAAAATCTGCTCCGTCTTCCATCAAGTGTGAGAACTTTGAGAACTTTCACAGCAATTTTTCATTCTCTGAATTTGTTCCCAATGTATTATTAGAAGTCTGCAGAAACATTCAGAGCTGGATAAGCCTTCCCAGTGTATTCAGAGTCGTACTGGATGCAATGTAAGAAGTGGTTTGGCCTTTTAAGAAAACCATCAGTTCAAAGTATTTTCAGCATAATCCAGGACACTAAATCACCAGCTAAATAGAAACATTTACTGACAGCTTGAGTACAAATGTTTTATTGTGAAGAGCAGTGGATGTAATGAGCGGAGCTGTAGCCTCTTGGTCTGGCTAAACAAGGTGGTGGCGTTGGTGGGTACGTGTGATTAAAGTGTCACTGCCAGGGCCAAGCTGGCAGCCAAAAGGGAAACAGGAAGGGTGCCCACCAGGCCTAGGAGAGCTTTGGAAGGGCTTTAATAACCTCTGTCCATATGGGTCTAACTGAGATAGACTTATTTACCCTTAAAAGGGCAAAAAGATCCATCACAGTCAATGATGCTGCTCCAAAGCTCGACCCCCTGTGTGGGCCACGCACTGAGGCCTGGACTCGGGGATCCTTGTGGGTCCCTTCCAGCTCAGGATATTTGGGGGTTCTGCAAAAGTTTAATGAGATGTAAGCCTATCACAAGCTGCTCCCAAATCAGTGAGCCATCTCAAAACTGGCTGAACAAACCAGCTTTAACAGCAAAGATTCGCATGCCCACACATAACAACTCGTGTTGGCTTTGATCCAGTCCAGACCAGCTTCAGTTCCGCTGGGTCCAGTGTCCATCGTGGTGTCAGTGCAGCAGAACTCACAGGTGCCACCCAGGGACCCTCCTGGCTGGAACCTTCCCCTGCAGACCTTGTGTTCCTGCAGTGACACTGCTCTTGGCACCCAGGGTGCCCAGGGTGGGGCAGACAACTGTAATTACTTGTTATATATTATTTTTATACATATATTTATGATAACCCAACTCCAGATTCTCTGGCTGCACCTGTGGAACAGATCCAAATCTGAGTTATTGTCCTGTTAAACAAATTGCAAATATTTTCATAAAAAATACAAAACTAATTCTAGTTCAATGCCTTTATTTTTCCTCTGCCATACACTTTTCATGCTGCAAGCTTCTGCTTGCTCGTCACTACCCTTCTACAATAATCTCATTAAGGATGGGCCTCACTGCAGTACTTCCTACCAAGTATCAAAGCTGACTAGGAAAAAAAACCCAAAGCCAAACCATTACCACATCCCAAACCTTGCAGAACTGTTTCACTGCCCTGTAGCTCAGTGCCACGGACAGCAAGCTGCACAAACATGATAAAATCGTTTTCTATATTAATAATTATATATAATATTGTGTCTTTTGTATAGGATGTTCTTATACATAACACATCACACTGGGATGCTTGCACTACCCCTCTTCAATATTGTTAAACTGTATTTCATTTTACTGCCATTAAACAACGAGCAAGTCTGCCCTGCTATAAACTACTTAATTACCCAATTTTCCAGGAACCAGAGTTGAGAAAAAGTGCAGGAGGGTAGGGCAGGTTTTATTCGATTATCCATGTGTGCTGTGTGATGAGGGAGTTGCCATGATCGGTGCAGCTTTGTGCTGAAAAAAGTCAATTAGCAAGCACTGAAGTATGCATGGACCTGTCAGCTCTTACAGTAAGGCCGCCTCAGGGCAGTCTTCTCTTGCATTCTTCCCTCCCAGTCAGAATTTCTTCTTAATCCACATAGTTGGAGCATTGAAGCATAACCTGTTTCTTCCTTAATTGATTCTAAGGTATATTGTTAAAAAAAACCAACCCAATGCCTTTAAGGGTCCTTTAAATCTAGGGCTGAGTCGTGTTTAAGCCAATGCGATTTAGGCAGATGTGCTAAGCAAAGCACATGTTCCAGGTTTTAATGGGTGGGAGACTGCAAACCAAACCAGCCCAGTGAAAAGGGACAAAGTCGGAAACCCCACCACCAATGCTCTGCTCTCTCCCAGCTCCAGACTTGCTTTTTAAAACTTTTCACCAGCTACAAAGTGTGATCAGATATTAATTTATTTGTCTGAGTAAAAGGGCATTAGCAGTTAAAAAGGAAATGTGCTCCAAGATGAAACATCTTAGATTTTTCAATGTTCCTTACAAGTGATTTAAGTGAGCACAAAAAAAACCCAGCTCAGTTTCCAGATGGTGATGGCAACTGGCTCTGCTTAATGCAAGAGATCTACAACTTTTTAGTAGGAAATAAAGTTCAGAGGCATCCCTTTATCATTGAAATAACAAGCCTCAGCCCCTTATATCAGATTACTGTAATTAAAAGGGTGTTTTTAGACTAATGCCTCAGTTTGGATAGATCTGGGATCTGCCCACACATATTCCCCAAAAGACAGCCTTAGTCTGGTGGAAGGTGACCCCACCCATGGCAGGGGTTGGAGCTGGATGGTCTTTAAGATCCTTTCCAGCCCAAGCCACCCTGTGATTCTCTGATTCTGTGACATTTTGGAAGCGTTTAGTCAGGTCTGTTCACAGAAGATCCATTCTGAGCCACAACAACAACACTTGTGCTTCTGCTTGCAAGGACAGATGTGCAAGCACTGACAGGTGAGATCTCAGAACTGAAAGGTAAACCCTTCTTGAAGTTCATATGAGGGAAAGCAAAACACAGGAAAAAGCCAAACTGAATATAAAGGACTGGATTCCACAACTTCTGAGTGCAGAGATGGGTGCCTGGTGTAAGCAAAGCCAAAAGCTCACCATGTAACAGCCAGGGTATTTCCACTAATTCAGGATTACCATTAATTAATTGAGCTAATTAATGGAAACACCATTTATTAACTAAAATAATTTAAGGAAAACACAGGTATGGCAATTCCATGTTAGAGCAAACGTCTGCAGCCATCACCACTGCATCCCTGTTGCCATCTGCAGCACTTTCTTCTCCTGCCCATCCTTGTGCCTGCCCCCCATGGGTCTCTGCCCACCTCCCCTTCCCGAGCTACGTCACCCACGTTCTCCGTGTGCTGCAGGTGCCAGGGGTAGCTTTCACTTAGTCTTCTTTCAGCACTTCTCTTTGGACCTTTTTTCCAACCTGGAAACTTGCACATGCTTTAGTCTAGACATGAATACGCTGTCTGTTTCTGCTCCTCAGACAGCATCTTTTCACAGTAACTCCTCTCTTTATAGCTCAAAGTAGAACCTTGATATTTACCATCGGGGAAATGGAGGGAAAAACACCACCACTGTGGCGGTCCCAAGCCTCTGCTTCCCCGGGTACCCATCCCTGGCCCAAGAGCTGGTGGTGGATGGCGCCGCAGAGGAATGCCACTGCAGGAACGGGATGGCTCCGCGCTGCAGGACAGCGCCCACACTGCTCCGGCCACCCCTCACTGACCCCAGCACCGGGTCAGTGTGCTCCTGAGGGACCCCAGCACTGTCTGCAGTGTGCTCCTGAGGGACCCCAGCACTGGGGAGCTGCAGTGTGCTCCTGAGGGATGGCCATGTCCTGCTGGGAGCTGCACCAGCACGGTGAAATCAGGAGTCTAAGGCAAACTCGGTTCCTTGGTGCCACCTCTACGCCCTGCCCACACACCCATCCCGGTCCTGAGGCTGCTGGGAGACAAGGTCATCTCATCCCTGCCCTTCTCCTCGGTGTCCTGGCTCCCCACTGGAACAGAACAGCTGCCAGCCAAGGTCTTAGTGTACCTGAAAGAAGTTAAAAACCATTACTAATGGTGCTCAGTTTTTTCCCTCTGGCTGATTTCTAGGATGTCGGGGTAAGTACATTCCATCCCAAATGTAGCGTCTCCAAAAGGCTGCTGAATTCCTCCTTCAAGCCTTGCTCTGTTCATCACTCAGTACCCAGCTTGTGCCTCCAGCCCAGGCCACATTACTGCTCACGGCTCATGAGCGCTAATACAGATTTTGTTTGAAAAGCCACACGTTAGCAAACCACAGTTATTTGCAAGCCTGGCCCAGGGCTAGTGTCAGACATCAACACATAGGCAGCACAGATATTTTATTTAATTAAGTCATGCCATCTGGGCCAACAATGAAGGCACTCATGTACTTTGCCTTTGCTTTCAGACTGCATAGTGCTCTGATCCCCCAAAATTGTTCTAAAAGTCAAATCTCCATGGAATTTAAAGAACACTTTCAGCTGTTACTTGCATTAGACTGAATTTCTGCTGCAACATACTCGGGATTTTTCCTATCCTAATAAAGCGAGTTATATTTATGTGCCTTAGTTTCATCCCAATGCTGCGTCCACTGTGCAGGAAATTGCTAATGAGCAGCTAAAAGGCCTGTGCTATATATAGCAGGTGTGTGCACCACCACACAGCCACCAGCGTTATTCTGCCAAAGGTTATTTGCTGTGAAAAACAAAGGTAGCGCCAAGCAGCCGGGCATGGACACGGGGGCTCTTACTGCCCGTGCCTACACACCCTCCTGACAAAAACCCTACTTTCTTCCAAATCAGAGGTTTCCTGATGAGCCCACAATGACCAGGAACCAAGCCAAAAAAAAAGAGGTTGTGACAAACATGAACTCAGGTCTTCAGAAAGGAGAAGAGCTTAAAGGGTGTTGAGTTTCCTGACTTAGTTTTGGGGCTCAAAGAAATTATAGGGTCATGGAATCCCAGAATGTGTTGGAAGGGCCATTAAACCCATCTCATTCCACCCCCTGCCACGGGCAGGGACACCTTCCACTGTCCCAGGCTGCTCCAAGCCCTGTCCAACCTGGCCTTGGGCACTGCCAGGGATCCAGGGGCAGCCACAGCTGCTCTGGGCACCCTGTGCCAGGGCCTGCCCACCCTCACAGTCAAGAATTTCCTCCCACTACCTAATCCAAACCTTTCCTCCTTCAGTGTAGAGCTACTCACCCTTGTCCTATCACTATGTGTCCTTCTGAAAAATCCCTCTCCAGCCTTCTCGCAAACTCAATTCAGGAAAGAATCCAAATTCAGGAAATAATTCTGTATCCCCCAGCACCGGCTTTGGGCCACGGTCTGAACCCAGAAGTGGCACAGAGCCCCACGGCTCTGCCACGTTGCACTGGTGGGCAGAGTCCCTGCGCTCTGAAAGCTGCAGACACCCACACGGCTGGAGAGCACTCGTGGTGTCACACAGGGCTAAAACCCCACAACACACAGAAAAAATGCACAGAAACCGAGCACGTGCAGACTGCTCGAGTTATTCTTAATTGCCCTTTATCCAGACTGTGGCATTTCCACCTTGTTTATGGGGAATTTACTGGTCCTTCTCGGTGCCGGGGAGTGTGGGTAACACCAGACCACCACACTCACCCAGAGCTGTGGCACACGATTGCAGTGTGACTCATAAATGTTTAAAATTAATTACACTGTTTCAATAACCTGGCTGAAATATTTTAGCAAAGTTTAATTAATTCAGCTGAGATGCAGGGTCGAGCCAGATGTGACTGAGTCATCATGCACCCCCTGATAAGTGCTACCCTTACTCTTTTCTTGATAGAGGGAAGATTTTATCGTGCAAATCAAATTAAATAGGAACTGAAGTGTTTTGCTGAACTGAGACCTAAGCCCTAAGTGGAAATGTAGCTTTTGCTCACGGTATCAAAGAGCATAAGGTATTATTTAGTGTACTTATAATATTCATCTTTTCAAAGTTCTAGAAGGACGTGTTCACCAAACTTTTGTGAGGTGAGGACGAACACAAGCTACGATCAAAGCACCGTTATGTCACTCTCTAATTGCTGGATCTCTGGGAAGCTGCCCAAGTCTTTGCACTTCCCAGCTACAATTTACATCTGGCTGCATTAAACAATTGATTCTAGCACATGCATTTCACCACCAGAACACCCCTGTCTCCATGTTGTTAAAAACAAAAACCAACCCATATATCCTGGGAAATGGCATCACTGAACATTTTCAAGGGAAAGAGTATTTTTACATCCCTGTTTTCCAAGTGTCTGTATTTAGCAATGCTGGGCAGAAAGTCAAACATTTCCTTTTTGCTTCAGCAGATGCGAACTGCTGAAACTTCTCACGCTCTTGCTACCATCTCACATTAAGAGAGCAAGAGTAAGTGCTCCTAAGTACTGCAAAAATATCTACACTGGAGACGTGAGCAGCAGATGGATGCTCCAGTCAAGCACTACTTAGTGCCATCAGCAATAAGCACTCAGGAATCAAGGACACCTGCAAATTAATTTCTTTAATACCAGGCATACTCTGAGCTACCACGAGCTGCCTATTATTCTGTTATTATGGCTCTTGCTATTTAAAACAGTTTTAATGGATCCAAAAGAAGTATAACAGCAGAGGTCATTATGAAGTATTTCGCTGATGTACTTGATGCTGTTTTTCTGTGCTTCCAAAAATACAATCAAACTGTTTTAACATAGCTGATTTATGTAGTAATGAACTTAGAAATATCAAGCAGTAATGAAGATGCTGTACAGAACAGCAAAACATGCTGGGGAAATTAAAGAATTGGAATGTGCTTTAGTGTGTCAGCTGATAAATCAAACAGAAAGGCCAGTATTGTTATTAGTGATTGGTTAAAGAAAAGAATAGAATGGCTTCACACCAAGCATTCAGAAAGTGTTCAAAACAAGGCAGTTCAAGAACGGCATCTAAATATTTCAGAAAATGTTTAAGAGGATATGAATATTCTTACAAAGCATAAAAATAATTTAGGTTTTTTAAAGGAATGAAAAATTGACTTCTGACTTATCTACTCTAATTTAACCTAGAAGGATTAGCCAGTGAGTTCCATGTGGAAGTTAAGTACCGTTAAAAAAAAAAAAAAATTGGACTGCTAAGTAAGCACAGGATTGGGGGAAAAAATTGGAGTTGGGAATATTAGGAAATAGGGTATTTGGGTAAACAGGAACTCTCCATATTTACACATGACCTGACTGGGAATGAAACCAAAGCAGTCTCTCTCTTGCCTGTGTCACAAAGAACTCATATATGTGATGGATAAAGCAGACACTGCAAAGGGCATTTGTTGGATGTGCAAGGCAATTTACAGCTTTGTCTCCTCCAAGCTGGAGGAACGTTTGAAAGACTGGACACAAAGAACAAGTTTCATGGTAGTGAGACAGAAGGGGCTCAATTTTCCCAATTTAAAAATAATCCTGGAGAGCCGAAATGCAGGCTGAGGGAGCCGAAGGTCCCTGTCCCAGAGCTCACCGCTGCAGGCGCCGTCCCTTTGCCACTCAGGAGCTGCTCAGCTGGAAGGTTCTCTGTCACGGACACAGAAGATGAGGCAGACAAGCAGCAACGGCCAGAAACCAGAAGGAAATATTTGGCAACATTGTAGGAAAACATTTTGAGAAAGGACAACTGGACAGTGAGCAGACAGGCGGGGAGAGGGCTGTTATGGCAGCAGCGCGCGGGTGAGGCACGGAAGCGTCCTTGGCGACACTGGAAAACATTGGGGAAGAAATCCTGCTGAGGGATCAGGGGCAATGCCGGGGCCTCCTGCAGAGGTTCTGCACTTGTGCTTTAGGAAGTGCAGCTGTGGTGTGCAGACCGTCTGATGTGTGAAGCACAGGGTGCAAAGATTAGCAGGATTTTGTTCAGTTTATAAAGAATTTGAAAAGCAGGAGGAATTATGGACATAAGGATGGCAATTTCTACACTCAAATTCTGCTAAATTGTGTCAGCCATCCAAAACAGAGTATGTGTAAGCATCTGGAAACTGCAGATAAGGACCAGAGAATACTGAGCTGAAAATCAGGCTGGACATAGGCACAGCCTGAAGCCCACCCTGTTTGACTTGACCATGTTGAATTCAGTGGGATTTTCAAATGTGTATTAGTCACTTTTCTGATTGGGATTAATATGTTTTACAAAAGAAACAGCTTCACAATGACAGAGCTTCAGTGCTTCTGTCTCTCTTAGACCTTTTGAGGCACCTGGGACTGTGTTCCTTGGACTGTGTCATGAGATTTACACACATTCTGAACTTTCCCTCATTCTTTGGTTTTAATCTATTTCAGTAGCAGCACAGATCTAAGGAATAAATTCACATGTGAGTTTGGAACATTAAGTCCAGTCCACAAGTAACAACATTTCAGCCAAACATGAAAACCAGTAATTTTCTCACTGCTTAGGAGCCCTTGATAAGGATGTTTCAATTCTACAGCCCTTGCAAAACTGTGCCAAAATTTGTAGTTTCTACATTTGCTGCTCAGAGGGCAATTTCTAGGCTTTATCTCTCAGGAACAAAGGAACAATGAAAAGCAAGGGAATGCTATGAAGAAAAAGTTACTCAGTTCTACACCTTTATGCAACATATTATGCACAAAAGTTTGTTGGTGGAAGTCAAGCTGAAAGTTCAACATCATTTCTTCACCCTCTAGCTCCCATACTAAAGCATGTCACTTCATACCATTTCAAGACTGTGACAACTCACAGACCTGTTGAAGATAAATTTATTTTTTCTTTCTGGCCTATAAATTCTCCAGTGCTTGACAATTGCTACCACAAAGAGCATCTCTCTCTTACATAAACTTTTATGAAGGAAATAAAAGGATCCTGTTGTAATCATAAATTTGGTTTTCATATTTTTGTGGATCATGAAGTGGTATCAGCTGTTGGGTGAATTTTAAATCTAATTGCCCTCAGATTTCAGACATTTATTTGAAGTGGCTGAGCCCAACAGTTTGCATGAACAAGCACACAAACACACACACTTCTGTGTGCATTTATGTGCTCTAATATGTAAATATCTGTAAGTGCACGTGAGGGTCTGTGTGTGCATGGACACGGGTATTTTCACACTGAGCCCCTTCGCTCCCTTGGAAACACAACAGAACTCTACTGACGTGAACTGATCGATATTTCTGCCCAACAGATTTTAGGCTGGGACTTCCAAGCAGGTGTCAGGACTGCAGAAATGCCCTGAACTGTTTTATGACCCCAAATCCAAAATATAGGGTTAAAAAATGCCTAAGGTTGAGACTCGCCATTTAATGCTATTTATTTCCAGTAAAATTATGTCCGCTTGCCATTAAAATAGGCTTTTCCTAAATTTTCCTCCTGCTGTTTCACCTGATTGGATTAATCTATTTTCCACTCCATGGAATGAACTAGCTGTGTGACAAAGCAGCAAAGAAATCCCAAACAGAATATAAAATTAAATATAAATTACTTGAAAGCATGTTACAGCAGAGGATAAAAATACATAATTCTATCAGCGAAAAGAGTTGACTGTCGAAAATTCAACACACAAAGTATATATGAAATATACAATCTGGTTTTTTTCATGTTTGAAAAATTACTTTAATCCTTTTAGTGAATTTTTTTAACGTGTGGAGTACATTAGTCTGGATTAACGGATGATGTTTATCATACTTTGTATTGTGGTTTCAGGAAATAGTCTGGCAATGCTAGGTTTCTACAAATGGATTTAAAATTAATCAACATCTATTTATGAGAAAGTTTAAACCATTATTAATACACTGTAAATACAGATCTCCTTAGAGCTGACCCCAAGTGTCTACCATCTGCTCAACTGTTGTAATCACATTTTTAAAGAGCATGGTCATACATAATGATTCTTCTCAGGAAAGAGCATCCTTAAGTACATCAGCAACATTTTAAATTCCACTTGCGTATTGCAATAATTTCCTACTGCCCTTTGCTAAGGAAAAAAGCATATGGCGGTGACTAAAAGCAAGTCAAGCAACCCTTGGTTTGTTTTCAGGGCTGAAAGGATGATGCTTTTTATTTATTTTTAGAAGAAACAACAAAAAAATTTAGCTCATGTAACTTTTCTTTTAATAAAATGTGAGTATCCTCACTAGCTTAGCTAAAGCAGTCTTGATGTTAATATAGGCACAGATAATATTAACTCCAAACACAAACGTTGTGGTGAGTTGGGATATATAATATGCCTGAATTAAAGCACACTTTTAGCAAAGGCAGCTGAACCAAACAATTTAATTTGGAGAAGTCCAGAAAATCCCTTCTAATCCTCACAACATCGTTCCAAGTTAATAAACAAGGCCCGAGGCATTGGTTTGCAGCTGATCCATTGAGACAGGGACAGCACATCCCACACCCCCAGCATTTACACACCCGGGGTGAGCAATGAGCTCCGTGTGAGACACTTTGTTCTTGTGGGATGAGTGGGACAGGGAGGAGAAGGAAGAAGGTGCTCCACACCAGCCTCCAGTTTCCACGGCCTGTGGACACACAGCTCAGGGACCACCACAACCTCTCCAAGTGGGAGAAGCCGTCAAAGAGGCAATTACCAGTCTGTAACTCCAACAAAGAATTTCATGTTTGTATTTTATTTTTAAAAACACTTTTATTGGAAGCAAATTATGCATAAGGTTTATTAAACACTGTGATGCAAATAGAGCAGCCAATGTTGTTGTGTGGGACTTCCATTGTATTCTTATATGGATCTTGATCTTAGGGATAAACGGAATCTCTGCCGTTAAACCAATTGAGAAATCATTCTGTGCTTAATGTGTTAAGCTTTCTTTGGCAGTGTTGAATTGATGATTGGATTCAGTGATCTCAGAGCTCTTTTCCAACCTGAAAGATTCTATGACTCTTCAAATGCTACTAGAAATAAAAATATTTCTAACTGTCCTAATTGCAGCAAACAAACAAAGCCTGAGAGTTTCAATGAGTCCAGCAATTCCTAATAAGATGCAGAGTTTTTAATCTGTAAGTCCCAAGATCAAATCCATCAGTAGCCAGTACTACTAAAAAATCATTCTCCTAGGATGCTTTTATAAACAGTTGAACATGAAACAATTTTATTGTCACTGCAGTTCTGCAGGGTTTGCTGAGTTTGCTTCAAGTTAGCTCGACAGCCCCATGTTGATGGATATGGTTTGATTTCACACAATTAAATGGACTCCTCCAATCCCCCACAATACCCAGGACTGCCCAGAGAACACGGAGGAGAGATTTTACAGTCTGTGAAATTACTGCTGTGTGGACAACTGACTTAGCAGAGACACCTGTGACAGTGCAGCTCAGCAATGAAACAGGAAAATGATGGCTTTGAAATGATTTGGGCGTTTGAGCACACGGGAGGGCATCGAGCAGTGCTTGTTCATGCCAGTCACCCAGGGCTGGTACTGCTTTGTCTCGTCAAGAATGGCCGGACACACCAAGTCGATGTTCTCTGCAGGGACAGGGCTTGCATTACCACTTTGTGGCTTAGCAGCATTCCCTGGAATTCAGCCTGCAGGAGGAACAGATGGGAACGGACGTGGGGTGAGCAAAGCCCCCTGAAATGCTACCAGCAGGCTGTGATTATGCTGTTACTGCAGCTGATGAGCCTGGGAATGGCTGGAGCAGCCTTCACTTCCCAGGTTACTTCCAGAACAGTAATCAAGGACTCATTTTCAGCCGTGAAGGAAATCCAAATGAATTACTCTTTCACAATGGGCACAAATTTATGTCTGTGGAATCTGCTGAATTTCCAGATGAGGGAATTATTAGTTGCAGACATTCTCCTGTCTATTAGCATCTATTCAGTGGATGAAGAAAATGTTTTAGCAAGACTTTGAAAGCTCCTTTGCGCGTTGTTGCCCCTCAAAGGAAGCCGTGGCAGTGACTTGCTTGGCTGTCCTTTGCAAACACAACAGGAATTTGCCCAGCAGTCAAACCCAGATGTCTCCCAGAACAACTGCAAGGAAATACTTTACAGGCAAAGCTCTGGGCAGCAAGGAATCAACCAGAGTGGTGCAGTAGAACTCGTGGGAGAAAATGTGCAACACAAGATTAATAAATAAATGCGTGGGTAAAGCTGTTGTGTGATTTTACCTTGTGTGTCTTATAATTCTATATTTAGTAAAATAAAAATGCTGACACTGATCCAGACTTCTGCGCTACAGAAATTGCCTTTCTGCATAGTTATTTCAGAGAAAAATATTCAGTGTTTTTCACTCTCCCACCCAAAGGCAGGTTTGTAACTCTCGGCTGGGTTTGGCAATGCCACACATTTGTTTACCATGTGTTTGGAGGAGTGAAACGCCACCCTGCCCTGTGTCTGTGCCATCCGTGCCCCTACAGCCGTGAGTCAGTGACCAGCCTGTACAAGCACAAGATCCCAGGTGCTCTTCCCTGCACTGCTGTTCCCAGCGTGGTACTGAAGTACTTTGAGAACATTTGGTTGCAAAGCTGACAATTTCACACAAAAAGAGCCAGGAGTGCTGTGCAGAGGATCAGAGGATGATGAATGCAGTCCATGGAAGGGCTCTGACATCTATCAATGTCCAGAAAACTTTTCATTCCATGGACACATTCAGTTAAAACTTGTGGCTACAGTATTCACGTATCATAGTCACAAATGTGACTAATTACACCAATACATTAGTAATTATTGCAATGCATTCATATATTCATACTTAATGTAACTGCATTAAATGTTCTATTCTATTCAGTCTTAAAAACTGACACACAAATGTGCTTTACAGACAGGGTTATTTATGTCCTCTGCTTCTCAAGCAGGATCTTGTTATTATTATTCACGGGGACTCTCAGTTTAGTGCAGGTTATAAACTACTCTAAAGTGTTCAATTTCTTTTCATGCTCCTGGAATGAACCCAGTACAATGCTCATTTTTAATAAAACTTAGAATACAAGACTGTTAATGGAGGACTAAAATTGAAATCTACTGAGATTTGAAGAGACACCTGTCCTCCTGAGTTCTTCCTATGAAAAGATTACCAGCTCTTGCCCCAAAATAATTGGTTTTTATTAGATTCATTGCTAAACCCACAGTTACATCTTCCATGTGCAAGTTGAAAACGGACTGTTCAAATTATCATATCCCCTGATTCTGTTAATTTTAACTCTCATAATTAAATTTATAAAAATATCTTAACCTAATGTATAGTTTCTTATTATATTTTACTATAATACTATTTACTGTAGAATTTCTTATATTATTTATTAGAATATTATCTATCATATTTCTAATTATCTGACAGGAATTGTCAGGTTATCTAGTTATGTGACACATGAGGGAAATATTTAACCAAGGTAGTTATATTCATCAAAAAATTAATGCTACAAAACCCCACCTGCTGAAGGATTGTTTTATTTGAGACCAATGTAGAGATATTCACAGTTTTCTTTTTAATTAGCAAACTCAAGAAATTAAACAAACCCTCTTTACTGTAGTGTTATTTGCTGTTGTTCAAAATCCTGTCAGTCCTAAAAAATGTTCTTGAAAACTTTAGTCTGGATGCACCATCTTGACCACATTTCTCTTTGCCAGTCCTCACCAAGCTGGCCTCAGGAATTTTCTGATTCTTCATCTTCAGGAACTTGAGTAGATAAACCACTTTTCAATGGAAATTTCTGGGCTGTGAATGCTCACTGGCACTTAGCAGGGGTGGAATATTTCAGACAGACCTCAATGGGTCTTTTCCGAGCTCAGAGCAAATCTTTCAAATCCACAATTTTGAGGAGAAAAAAATATTTCCAGCTGTGTTTTTAGCTGTCTTTGTGCAGCCCTGCTGAGACAATTTCCACCACAAAGCGGTGTCAGGAATCCAGCCTGCACCACCAGAACAGATCCTGCCGCGGTGCCAGGGCACTTTTTTTAGGGAAATAGCAGGGAATGTCTCAGCACTCTGGAAGAGGCCGGGGATGGGCAGCAGGCTGGCCCAGCAGGACAGAGCTGGCTGCAGCACCAGGAGCTGTGCCTGGCTGGGTGCAGGACCAGGGGCCAGAGGAGCCTGGAGGGACACCCTGGAAGGGCAGAGGGCGAACACACGCTGGACTCAGGGGCAGGAGAGCCCAGGGGCACCACGAGCGAGGGCTGCAGAGGCTGCTTTGCTGTCAGGAGCTGATATTTTCTGCCAGGCTGGGCTGATAGCCAAGGAGGGCTCTCTGCTCCCAGTAACATCTCCATCTTCCGTTTGCTGTCTTCACTTGCAGGCTTGATCCAAGCCAGGCGTGAAATGAAGGCAGAGAACTGAACCCTGCCCTGGTCTCAGACGCACAGTGTGCGACTGTACCCTAAAAGACAAAAAACCCCAAACCAATAACGCTGTCACACTGAGGAACAGCCTCTTGCAGGATGATTTTATTGCCACACCAGGGCAGATGTGGATCTCACTTCAGCACTGAGCCATTAAACTCCCCTGGTAAAGGAGCAGCCATTACTCCCTCACACACTCTCTCAAACGATGGATGAAAGGGTAATTCCTGCCAGTAAAAAGCACTGAATTCCATAATCCTCATGTTAAACACGAATTCTTGCAATAGAAAGCATTTCAGAAATTCTAACCCTAGAATGTCACTACAGTTACATTATCTCAGGCAGCTCTGCCTGATAGCAGCTGATAACAGCTGCTGAGGTAACATCATGTGAGCAAAGTAATTAAAATTAAAATACAGGTGCCAACTTTTCAGGCCAGCTTTTAGGATCACGAGAGTGGAAGTGTAAAATTTGATCCTTAAGAAACCTTCTCTTTACTCAACCTTATTTACTCCGGATTGCATTTAACAGTCCTGGAAGACTGAAAGTAAATGATGCAGAAAGCACCTGGTAATTTATTTTGCAAAAATCTTCTTAACAGTTTTTGGAAGCCACAGCTGTATATCCAGCAGAAATTAAATGAAATTTGTGCTTTATGACATGACTGGATAAAGTTAGGAAGGACTGGAAATGGGTTACGGTACCTTTAAAAATTTCTCCAACTGTCACATGGTTGATTCATACTTATTTTTCTGAAATGCTTTTAAGCATAATATTCAATATTTCACTATGAAATGCAATGTTTCTTTCTTAAAATAAGTCATGTTTTTATCTATGATTTCTGCATTTATGTGCGTGATTTATCATGCTCTGCACAGATGAAAGAATTCCACACCCCTTTCCTGTACCAGATGGACTCAGTTCCAGTAATTACTATTTCAGGCTAGTTACTCTTTTTGCTTTCATTTTGCTGCAGGATAAATGAAAACACAGAGAATGGTGGAAAATGGAATTTGGCCTGCTGAGCCAAATGTTTGTTTACTGAGCACAGTTCAGAAGGCGTTAACACATCAGAAGAAGCTTTGTTAGTGCGTATCAAGAGCAAGCATTTAATGTTACTGGGGAGAGGCCGTGCCTGTTTGAGAGGCAGAGCGAGTGCTGGCTGCCAGGCCGTTGTTGTGGTGTTTGTGATGGTTTCACCAAGGTGTTCATGATGATTTCACCAAGGTGTTCATGATGATTTCACCAAGGTGTTCAATACAGGCGCGACCTGGAGCCCCAGACTGCTCAGGCAGGCGCGTGGCGTTTGTGGGTCTGTGGGTCCGTGGGTCTGTGGGTGTGAGGGTCTGTGGGTCTGTGGGTGCGTGGGTGTGAGGGTCTGTGGGTCTGTGGGTCTGTGGGTGTGAGGGTCTGTGGGTCTGTGGGTGTGTGGGTGTGAGGGTCTGTGGGTCTGTGGGTCCATGGGTCTGTGCCACGTGCCGCCCCGACACCAAATCCAGCGGGGCTGAGGGGGTGAACGCGCTCCTGCTCCCGTTGGAGCCCGGGGTTCAAACGCAGTTCAAGTCTCGAGTGGAAATTCGTGTGGTGGTCTCGGGGCAGAGCGTGCTGTCCATGGGCTGCTGACCCACGGCCACTGCTGGCCCCAGAGGCAGCCTGAGACTGGACATGAGTGGCCTGGAACTGGACACAAATGTTCCTGGAACTGGACACAAATGTTCCTGGGACTGGACACGAGCGCTCCTGGGGAACCAGGCTCGCCAATCCCAGCAGGAACCTCTGCCCCATCCATCAGCGAGGAAATAAATCGCCTTTCACAGGTGAACTACAGAGCAGCTCAGGCTCTTTGGAAGGTCCTGCTTCCTCCTGGAGCGTTTGGAGAGGTTTCCTGGCTGAAGTGCTCAGGTTTTTCAGAATACCTTCGAACAGGAATTTTAAAAATGTTGAAAACAAATAATCCGAAGGTGAAATTCCGACTGCGGTGTTTTCACTTGAGCTTTTTCATTAATTTTAATGAGCTCGGGATTTCATTTTTATTTCGTTTTCAGTTTTATTTTCTCACATTCTCCATGCACTGTTGTTATTGCTCCAAATTGATACAAGATATAGCAAGCAAAGAGGAAAGTAATAATTCTTCACTAAAAATTGTCTCAAGAAACTGCTGTATGTATTAAAAGTAAGAATAATTGCAAAAATATTAATGTATGTACCTATTTAAAATACATTTCTTTAAAAATCCCAACCCCAAACTTAAATACTCGGTAACTGGACAAGATGAAAAAACTTTCTTTTCTGTCACACACTAGTTATGTCTGAAATATCAGATGAATTCCAGAAAGTAATTCCTTTTCTTGAAATTTAGAAATATACGGAAATTATTAAAAGAAATAATGATTATTAAAACAAAAGGACACTACCAAATTCTTTCAAAATATTTCATACTTGAAAATTCTGCTCTCAGAACAGAGCATGGAGGCACCAAGGGGCATTTCTCTGTCCTGAGGAACAAATAAAGATAAAGTCTCCTGCTGCCTTCTGTGGTACATTTGTGATGTGCATAAGCAAGTGACCAAAGAGACAAAATTCCTAAGGCTTTCTCCATCACAGTTCCTCATTCTTTCTTCCTCACATCAGCATGGTTCAAAACTGGAAAAATAAGCAAGCAATTAGAGGTTCCTGAGTGATTTTTTTTGGGTAACCAACACAACTGACATGGTGAGTGTCAATTCAGCTGGACGCTTTCCACTTCTTTATGAGATGGTTGGCAGCTCTCACCTGCCTCCTTCCCTATTAAATATTTGCTTCTCCGAATGTTTGGACATTAAGTCCCCAAAAGCTTGTGAGAAAGCGAGGCTTTCAGCTGGAATGTGTTTGAGGAGCGGCATCAGGAGCTGCTGTTTATTCCCAGCGAGGGGAACACGAGGCGCGTTTGGTCAGCGCAAACCCAGCTCTCCCCTTGTCTGCACCACGGAGAGGGAGCTGCCTTTGGCTGCTCCATCGCCCAAAAACCCTGCCCTGCCCAGTTCATGGGCTCTGGCTTCAGGGGAAGGAGGAAGAGCAGGATCTCGTAGCTCGTGCTTTAAAACCCGCTGTAAACCGAAGGGAACAAGGAAGCTTTTGGTGTCTTTCCTTATCCCAAAGCCAATTAAGGAATTTTCTGTGGCGACTGAGGCTGCGTCTTGGTGGTTTGGAGCGTTTAGAGAGGAGGCTCATGAAATATGCCAAAGTATGTAAATAACGAGTTTACTGCAAACAATGTAAAGAGAATGCAAGAACCCGAAAACCAGCACTGAGTAAAGCAGTAAATGCTATATTTTATTCCAGTTCTAATGCTTGTATGAGCTGAATTAATTCTGTGATGGTTCTATGGCGACTCTCTCTGCAGGGGCGTTTGAGTTGAGGGAGATGGAAAAGAAATAGATAAAAATACCAAATCATTGCTGCTTGCTCCTATTTCCAGGCCTTGGCAAACAAGTTTATCTCAGATATTGACTGAAGAGCGTGTAAGGTTGCCTGCAAAATCTAATGAGACTTAAAAGTGTTCAGGAATATATAAAGCAATAAGAAAAATCTCTGTCATTTCACAGTGAGAGACTTGGATGCTGTCTAGTTCTACATGCTATAATTTTTGGGAAAATATTTTTTTGCAAATGATGGGAAGTCAGTAGTTACATTACTGCTTACTGTTGACATTAGGTGACTGTTCGTATGCCCAGAATACCACCTACCTCAGCTAAATGGTATCTTTATGAAATTAACAGAATGCGGTTACAACATGGCTATAAGAAAAAATATTAACATCAAATTTTGGATTATAATTGGAAAACTGACCTTTGGAAAATATGTTACCACTGCAGTCCTGAACTGTACTGTAAAATGACAACTTTAAGAAGTGAAAGAATGACTGTATTATGCAGTTTAGAAAACGCAGCAAAATACAAATAATTATACTCTTTATGCTTCGCTGGAATTCTAAATTAAAAAAACCTTGAGGCTTTCTATGGCACTCCTCTCGTGAAACCATTCACATTATTTTCAGTCTTCCAGCTTCTCGGAAGTGTCTGTCAAACGCTTTCAAGTACTTTCAGTAAACCAGATTTGTCCGTCATTGCGCGGGCAATCTCCGTAGGCGATTGTGACAGGTAATGTAAACAAAGCTTTTCCTAGAAACATCTCACAGCAAGATTATTTAAGAGCATGTAAATGTTTCTTTTCTGTTGTTGTTGTTAAACACCTAGATTTGATTGAAAACCTTGACATCAAATGTCCCAAAATGCATCGCAGCAGAAAAGTTTGAGAAGTTCCTACAAGATCCGCTTTGGTACCTCCTGGTTTCTCTTGGCTCTGTTACTCTTCAGACTTCTGCCACTCTTACCTTTTTGCCAGAAGTACAGGCAATTTTCATGGCTTTTGGTCCATTGCTGTCCTGCCTGGGTCAGTATTTATTAATGTGTGTTGCTGTATGCATCTATAGCTTTATTTGCATTTCTTAACCATCAGGCCAGTCTTGTATGAATGGCATTTTCCAGTAAACCCTCAAAGATGCATAGAAAAAAGTCATCCTGTAGGTATTTTTTGTTTTGGATTTTTCACAGGTATTCAATATCTGATGGTTTTTTCTGATGTGAATGCACAGTTGTAGTTTTGCTCCTCATTGGATACATAAAAATTCCTTTTCCACAGAAAAATTTTTGATTGGTTGATTAATAAATAGACTTCTACAGAGGTAAGCACAGCTGTATTGCAGTTGTGCTCAATCCAGCTGTGCTAAACCACCACCTGATGCAGAATGTAGAACTCAAAGCATTTAGCCAAGTATTTATTTCTAAGACATTTGGTTCATTCTCAGCATAGAAAAAGGTAGAGAATTAGAAATACTGGATCTTCCTCAGTTTATCGGTGACCGACAGATGAAAATTAAATGTGAGAGAATCACACAAATCAAGAGTGTTGGTAAAATATAATTTAAAGGATACCAACACCAATATGGAATGTCTTAATGGGGGAATATCCTCTTGGTTGTGTGAATGAAGCTGCCCTTCCAAAATTTAAGCCAGATACAAGGATTACCAAACTCAGGCAAGAGTTTGTGCCAAAAATAAAACTAAAAGCCTTCACCGTTCTGAAGAGAAGAAAACCCCATTTTTATTCAAATGCTATTTGTGTTTCAACATAATGTTTTAAGACTAGGCTTATTTAATTGTAAATTAAATGCAAACTAAAAATAATCAGATTAAGTGTGTTATTTTTTGAACTAAGCATTCTGAATTGGTTTGTTTCCAGTTTTTTTGGCTTAGTTTTTCATTTTGCTGGGGAAACAAAATAGATCTCATTACACAGTGACTCAAAATGATCCAATTCAGCCCAAAATTTTTGGGGTTGGGCAGAGAAATGAGAAGAATGAAGTATTCACACATCTGTATTTTAGATACTGCTGGTGTAAACTGAAAGTCTGAGTCAAGGCTCACTTGCAGAACGATGAGTGAGAATCTTCTGGACAATCCTACAGCGTTTATTTCACCTTCTTTTTGGCAGCCATGTAATAAAGCTGGAAATCAGTGCTTCTTGCTGCATGGCAGCCATTCACAGCTGAACCTCTGGGGTGAAGGGAATCCACTGCAAAAACACTTCTCGTGTCCTAGGAGGAAATGATACAATGACAAAGCTGGTTATTTTTTCACAGTTTTATATTGACCATTACTGTTCAATTCAGAATCCATCCTTGCTCTATCATCCACCCCATCCCCTCAGGGGATGCATTTTGCTACAAAACCACCTCCGCTCTGCTCACCTGCAGAACAACCTCCCTTGGATTCCTGTCTTAGCAGAGCAGCTATTTTTCTCTCCTTCTTTTAATTAAAATCTCCACGTCAGTAGCATGTATTAAATCAAGTTCCATTACAAGCCCAACTTTTGAGAGTGCATTTTTTTAAGCAGCTCGTATTTTGTCAAGCCTAATTGCTTTAGTTCTAGGCAATATTAGTTGCAGAACAGCCAGTAATAACCTTTAGTCCTGGCAAATTTTCTCTCTACCAGAACTCAATCACATAACATAAACAGCTATAAAAGGAGGCTTTTTAAAGCTTTATTCATAATGTGTAGCACATGCATGTGGCAATGTATATCAGATCACAACACTGAAGGAAATATGAGATTTATCCATGATGTAAGTTATGCCAACACAGAGTAAGTTGAGAGCATTAATTTGAATTTAGCTACATTAGAAAAGAGAGGGGGGGAAATGACATGCTGCTTTATTAGTGCAGCCTTTCCCAATTTAGTATTAAAACCCATTTCTTGCTGTGTGAGTGTAGCTGCTCGTGGCACCACGCTCGGTGATGCAACTCAGTGTAGGAAAAACACACCAGGCTGTGGACAGAGAGAATCGAGGTGGTCTGTGTGAAGAAATGGACTCTCTGGATTCGTGGGGAGGAAAAGAGATTTTAGCTTTCTGGTATGGTGGCAAAAAGAAAGCTGTAAGGACTGAAAACTCCGAATGAAACTTAGGATGGCCCCCAGAGCAGCACATGCCCAGGGGCTGAGGGAGCCCCAGCCTCAGACACATACCTGGGAGCATTCCCAAGGTGCACAGGCAATGGAAAAGCCACATGCCGGCCATCCCTGGCTGGCTGGGCGTCCCACAGCACCGTCTGGGCTATTCTCAAAAGCCCACGTGTAATTTATGGGGTGTATTTACAAAACGTCTCTGCCTTAAGCCGCTGAATTTGTTAATCCCCAGAGATGAGGATACAGTCTTCACATGGCAAACACACTGCAAGGATTTAATACCAATTTATTTAACACTTAATCTAGTATATTTTAAGCCAGTCTGTTAGAGGAATACACCCTGCAGGCAGTTTTCAGCCTAACTGGTGGTCAGTGAGAAAGACAGTCTTCTCAAACCCTCCACCACCACACTGTCCTCTCCTAAAAGATGGCACAGTAACAGAGGGGGAATTTATTCCATTCTGTTATTTCACTGGTTTTGGTTTTATTCACGTAATGAGTTACAAAAAAGAGAGTGAAATAATCTGAAATGTCGCAGTGCACAGGGAGATTGCTTTGAGAGCAGAAAGGTAAATATGAAGCAAGTCAGTGAGTCTTTAAAACAGAGAAAAGGCTGACGCTGAGTTATACTTTGTAGTTCCATATAGTCCAACTGACCCAAGAGCACTATATAATAAAGAATCTGAAAGGTGGTGATAGAACTTTTCTGGTGATTTATAAACTCCCCTAAATCAAAAATACACCATTAATTTCACAAGGACTGGCTGCGGAGAGGCAGCAAAGTGAAAAGCTGCAGCTCAGGTTTGAGTATAAAAAGGCCAAGATTCTCCAGAAACAGAATCTTCTGCAGGACCTTTACATGTTTCACCAACAGGTTTGCACAGTTCAAACTGAGTTTTTCCAAAAGGTAATACAATCCTTTTTCAAAGGATCCATTGCCAAGTGCAATTATTTGTGAGCATTTGAGAAGTTCATAGAAACATTATGCATACAAATTCAATTTGAGGAGTTTTAGGAAGTCCAAATTCATTAGGGAAGGCCGATCACAACTGAAAAGCAATTTGTGACTCTGTCCAGCCAGTTTATGAATGTTTTGCAAACCTCGAAGGGAAACACTTTCTCTAGTAGTTACAAGAGTTGATCAGTACCCGGTGTCTTGGGGTTTGTAAAAATACTGTACAATTATTTACATATAAGAAAAATATTACTACATAACTGAAAAAGTTAAGTATCTAGGTTGTTTTTCAAATGAAATATGGTTTTTTCATTCTTAATGTAAAATTTTTCTCCTCGAAATGCATTGCCTCACCTCACATTGTTCCTGTCTTATAAAGATTTAGGAATTGGATGCATGAAGAAAGCCCTTCTTAAAAAACTTTGAGTGTGTTAAAAGTAAGAATTTTTATAAATCTCTGCTGCATAATGGATTTAATTTTGTTGAAAGTAGTTAACATAGTTAAAACACTTTTTTCTTCCAAACTGGTTCAAATCCACGAAGCCTTCCAAACCAAACTTGAGCTGCTTCAGTAGGTTCCTCCTGCACTGTCCCAGCCTGTGGCTGTAGCAGAGGTGTCCAGCCCTTGGACCATCCTCTGTCCCTCCTCTGCACCCATTTCCAGCAGCTCCACGTCCCCCTGGAGCCGGGGTCACAGCGCTGGACACGGCGCTGCAGGCGGGGCCTCGCCGGGGCCGAGCGGAGCAGGAGAATTTCCGAAGAGGACACCCGGTTTTTGGGAATTTGCTGTATCAGAAAAGTCGTTTTGGACTCATTTTTGGGTTACTGTTGGCTGCATACCTGGATTCCTCCATGCAGAGGCCTGTGGCTGCCCCAGGAATCTGGACAGGTGCTCCAGTGCATCCCGAAATCCCAAAATCCCAAAATCCCAAAACCCAAGTCAGTGGGACTGCACCATGTGGAGTAACCCACTGGTTGCAATAGCTCATTCATGAGAATACCACTGATGGAGTGGGAAGGACACAAACCAGCTACAGGACAGAGCTTTAAAAATATTTTTTCTTCAAATAACCCCTTTCAACATACAGATGGTATTCATACAGAGCAGTGATAAAAGGTAGGGTGTGTGAAATAGGAAATAAAGTATTTTCTTTCTGGAAATCTTCCTAAAGAGTTGCCACGGAGACAAATCTAATTAAATTTCACATCTCTGTTAGGGACTTCATTTCTCTTTGTCAGCTGGCTTTTTTATTTGTAATTATTTCTGTTTTAGAAAGAAACATTAAATGTCATTTAAAGATGAATATACAGCTAAATCTATTTCTGTTTAAAAACCAAATATCCTCTTAAAGTATAGTTTTGTATTACCTAACTATACTAATTTCCTGAAGAAGAATGTCAGTAGGTTGAGAATTTGTCTGCATACCAGATAACAGGACCCCACAGAGTTCAAAACGATACAAGAAGAGGGTGCTTTATTTGTGTTATTTACATTGCACACTGCCTTAACCTGTAATTACAGAGAAGTTTTCTTTAGCAGAGACCACAGTAAGCGGAAACCACATCAAGCCGTGCCAAGAAAACTGCTGCCTGTTCCAGTTAATTACTAAACGTGTTTCTCCAGTGCAATTTTATCTTTAAGACCAATTTTCACATTAGCAACTTGGTCTTTTCCTGACACATCGCCTGCGTTATCGGCCCGGGACAGGCCCCACGTGCCAAAAGACAAGGACACCACAAGGGAGGGGGAAGAAGGAGTTTTGTCGGTCCTGGATTCCCTAAAGCAGCGCTCCTGACTCCTCAGGCCCTTCCTCCCAAGCCTGGAAACCCAGCTGGGATCCGCGGAGGGCAGGGGGAGCTGGGCACGGCGGGTGCGGGGCTGCCGGGGGTGCTGGCGCTGGGCTGGGCCCGTCCTCCAGAGCTTCCCAGGTGTATTTTACATTTCTCAGTGAATGCTGGGGGGATATCCCCAGCTGTACCTCCATTCTCTCTGTTGACATTGGCTAAATTATTTCCACTCTGTTGTGGGGGTTTATAATTCCAAGGCTTAGAGCAGCAAGATGCCTGGAAGGAGAAACTGAAGAAGCTGCAAATAGCTAAAGGCAGACCTGGAAAAAAAAGAAAAATGTATTAGCAGACACTGAGGATGTTCCAGCAGTGCAAAACTGGAAGGCTGGTATGGGCTTGGATGTTAAAAAGCCCCAGAATATGTAAATGTTTGGATCTGGGCACATACTGTGATCCGGTTTTCTTATTTTCCTCTTTAAAATGTATCAGCAAAAGGCCAGGTATTTTGTACAGCCACAGAAGATACTGTGAGTACAGGGCAGCAAAGTGTGTAAGTGCAGGTTTAAACCCTCCCAACCACCCACAGAATTTACAGCAATACCAGATCCATTTGTTGGATCCATGGGATGAGATTAGACTTGATTCCTACAACAAAAGCCTGTGTTACTCTATTTCTGAAACTGAAGTTTAATTTTGATTATATTTTCCAAAACTGACAAACTACTGCTATGGACTAATGCAGCAGCCTGCTTGCAGTTCCAAATCTCAACCTGTAAACTCCAGCAGGCACAGGAACCCGGCTTTAAATGCACCTGGACTCTGCTATGGAGCTACAGAAATAAATAGCAGAAGCAGTGGGAAAACCTATCCTGGTGGAAGAAAAATGTTACATCCAGAAGGGAACGCAGCTTGAAGATACAATTGCAATAACTACATGTGAAATGGTTCTGTAAGTAGGTATCATGTGGAAAACAAATTAGCAGAACTTGAAAACATCTGGAATAGATTTCAACATAAAGCTCAACAATGCATTTGAAAAGCAAACAAGATTCCAGCAGAAATATCATGGAAATTAAAGACTGGAAGCAATACTCCAGTATGGAATAATGGAGGCCTCAATTCAGTTAATATATCGGATTTATTATTTTTATTCCATTGTCATTACCAGTTTGCTATCTATGTTTTGTCTAATAAAGTGATATGTGAAATCAGCTGACACATTTGCACTGAAGCACGAAAGACTATGAAAAAGAAAGACCTTGATTACAATAGTTTACTATTTTTGAATATTTTACCTGCTATCTAAGTCTACACATGTCCTTTTAGCAATAATTAGCATTACTGGCATTTTAGCAATAATAAATTGCTAAATAATTTATCAAGAAATAAGGTCAGTCCTTACAGGGCCTGGTCCAAAGTCCATTTGCCTCCTATTAATAATAGGGAATAATAAATAGGGGAAAAAACCCCAAACAACTCCCTTTCCAGAAAGAACTGTGCTTACTGGAAGGACATTGAGTTGAAATGTGAAAAACAGGCTGGATGCTGAGATACAGAAAATGCAGAATATGGCATTGTTCTAGACCAGATGTTTTAAATATACAAGAAAATAGCCAGTTTGGGGTTAATTTAAATGTCTTCTTACATTGATTCATATTTTTCATAATGCATAATACAACTTATTGTCTTAGTATATAAACATCCATACATTTCTGCAGTTGGAGCATGAGGATTTTAGCACCAATTGCATTACCAGGGCACTATTTGAAACCTATTAACCATTTTGAAAAGCCAGAAAATCCCCTTACGTCACCAGCACTTCCCAGACGCATTTCTCAGTAAGTCCTTTACCTTTTTCCTCCCAGCTGCCATTCCTTGCCCAGCTCCCCAGCTCAGGGGGATGCACTCTCAGAGTCTGAAGGAGGAACCACTTCACAGAGTCACAGAATAGTTTGGGCTGGAGAGCCCTTAAAGCCCATCCTGTTCCAGCCCCTGCCACCACCCCAGGCTGCTCCAAGCCCTGTCCAGCCTGGCTGTGAACTCTTCCAGGAACGGGGCAGCCACACCTCTGAGCCATAATCACTGTTCTCTTCAAGAGCAGCCAGGTTTAAAGTACACTTCCACACTGGAAAATCCTGATGTAAAAGAGGTGCCTTCCTTGGAGCAGTTTGCCACCGCTGTGAAATTCTGATCAGCAATACTCCTTGGTAGCAACTGGCACACTCAGGACTTTCAATTTCAACCAGCACAAGTATCAGCAAAACCTGGAGCTGAAAGATTAATAAGCAGTGATTAAAAGGATTCCAGACTCACCATCATTTTAGATGACTTTGTAGGCATGGGACTATGAAGTAGGATTACCAAAGTAATATTGTGGGTGGTTTAATTAGCCATTTATAAGAATTAATAACCAATAATTATAATAATTAATAAACAGTTGTGCTTAAAAACATCCAGTGTGATGTAAAGTTATAAGCACATTGATGGATGTTGACAAGTACTATTACTGCTATTTTTATTATGCTGTACTCTGCAAGGATTGACTTGTAGATGCCTTAAAAAAAGGTCAACCATTAACTTTTATAAGTAAGTGAAAATTATTAACTTAATGTACAGGTTGACCAATTTATTATTTTTTTTTTCTGGTAAAGCAAATATCTCTCACTAGAAATAACTGGCAATGACCACAGCTTGTTTTATTGGTATTTTTACAGTGAAACTGAATGCAAACTATAAGGCAGCTGCTACCCATGGAACACAAAAAATGATGAAAAGCGGCTATGGAAGGGCAAAAAATCAAGACTCCAAAACAGCTTTGAATCTTTTACTCTGTTGCCTTTTCAAATACCTGTGTTGTCTTTTGCTGGTTTTTGGTAATTTCTGCTCCACTGATGCTTGTGCTCCTTAAAGCAAGTTTCCATCCTGCAGCACCGAGGCTGCAGCGCTGAAGCTGCACAACTGTGGTTTGGACCTGAACCCCAGAATTTCCCCAGTAATTTGGCACTGCCTCAGACCTTTTCCAGTGTTCCGTTTACCACAGCTTGGCATTTTCATCAGTTGTTTTCTCCATCACTACTGAACTGGTCCTGCAATTTGAAATTAATGACTTGCTCTTTAGAGCATGCCGCAATTCCAAGTAATTTAGCATTGAATTGGAGGCTCATTATACTTTGCAGCCCTGTGAGGGAGCTGAGATGTTTGTAACAGAGCTCACCAGGCATCACCCATCTCATGGACCCAGCAGGGAAATGCTTTCAGGTGAAACGCTGATGTTTGGGCCAAGCAGGAAGCAAGGCCACTCTTTATCTCTCAGTATCATCCTAACACTAAATCAAGCTCATAAAACTAAGATTATGGAGCTGTTTCAGTTGTCCTAAGGCTTTTCTAGCAACTGATATTAAATAAATTGTCTCCAAATAGTCAAAGTTCTTTGTTTAAACTACTGTTTACTTACCAGATTTTTTCTGCAGGTATGATTGCATCTGGCACAGAAAGCACCCAGCTAATGTTCTTCAGTGAGGGAAAACACATGTCCTGCAGTCTGCTCCAACCACAGGAGTTTTCATTTAAGTTGTGTTTACTCCAGCTGTGTAACTTTTGGGGAGAGCAAAGATGCAGAACAGAGGATGTGCTGGACAAGGAGCTGATGGAAACGATGGCTGCGTGTAACCTTGTTCATTGCTAAAAATATCTGTGTGCCAAATGTCTGGGCATCATATTCTTTACCAAGAAATGGATATCTGAGAGAAAAGAATTAGGGCTGTATTAGTTAAAAATCAGCCCACTATGCTGTACTTGGCCTCCCTGAGCTGTAGGTGCAAGAGAACAGTCCAATTTCTCTACAGAAAATCTTTTACTTCTGATCCTGCTTTATTTTGGTTTCACATGACAGACACTACTAATTCAGGGAAGGAGTGACCCTTAGACCCTGTTTCTTCTCCCCAGGGGAGCTCCAATCAGTCAGATTCTTCTCTGCCTTCCTTGCTACCAGTGTATTTCAACCGGTTTCCCTAATTTTTTTCTGCTAATTCCCATTTCCTTCATAATCACAGGCTTTTATGTGACTTGCTGGCCAAGCGATTTTCAGGGGAGCTATAATTGCCACAGGTCTTAAACATTAACCCTGCCAGGTGTCAGTGCTGGGACTGCTTGTGCATTTGATTAATGATACCAGAGCAAAAAAATTGTTTTTTAATTGACTGTAGTGTTTTTCTTCTTGTTCGAGTGCTCCTGAAACAGTCAGATGATCTGGAACAAAGGTTCCTTGGGAAAAAACACCTGAGGTGGCACGCTGAAATATGGGGAACACAAGCTAAACTAATGAAAAGTGGAAGGTCTCCGAAGCCCGAGGTGCACTGACCATTCCACATGTGCAGGAATCTCAGCAAGTCTGAGCTGTTCCCAGCTCTGCCCTGGGTGGGTGTCACAGCACCGGGAGTGGAGACACGGCCAAAAGCTCGGGACGAGATCTCTCTCCTGCATAAACAAACGTGCACGGAAATGAAATCATAGCAGCACAGAATCACGGGGTCATAGAATAGGTTGGAAGGGACATTTTAAAGGCTGTCTAGTCTGACTCCCCCTGCAGTGAGCAGGGATATCCTCAACCAGACCAGGGCCTTTGAGAGTACTCATGAAAGTAATCCTGATTTATTCATTAACAGGAATGGTGTTTATCTGGCTGGGGGAAGCCACACCCCTGGCTTTGGCTCTGACAAGGCTCCCTGCCACAGGAGGACAAGGAACTCGTTTCCCAGTTCATCTTCGAGGGCTCAGTTTACTTGCTGGGAGGGCAGCACACACGGGCCTGAGCTCTCAAGCTGCACAAGTTTTTTTGCAGCCAATAGACAGAAAGATCTGTATAACTGTTGTTCCTTTTTAGCACTTTTATGATCAGAAAGCTCATTTTTTCATAAGCTGGTCAAGATGAGCTGCCCTCCTTCATAGCTGAAGTATCTGAGCACCCATCAGTTACAAGAAAGCTTTAAGAGCTCTCCCAAAGCCATAAGCTGTAAATAAAACACAAGGTTTAACCACACACACCTCCACAAGCTACTGCTTGAATCACATAATTTAACAAAAGCTGTAGGAGTTGGATTTATGTGAACATCTCTAGACAATATTCAGGCAATCCCAGAAAAATCACTCAAAAGAACAGTGGTTTAAATCTGTTAGTGGTTAGGATTCTGTTTAATATGTTAGCAGCTTCTTTTCTTTGTCAGTGAAACGTGTGGGATGTTTCCACCAAATTCCACTGTCCTGAGTGAAAGAGGAGTGGAGGAGAATAAGCACAGGGTGTTGCCCATGGCCTTGCCACCCTCTTTTTTGGGTGTCTCGACTCTGCCGAGTCAGATGAATAAGTCAAGTCAACAAACACAGGCTCAAGTCAGCTCAGCTACTGAAGAGTATAAGCTGAATTAAATCAGTTGAGGAGAGGTTTTCTTGAAGTCTTCCTTTTCATCACAGCAGCCCTTGTATTTTAAGTGTTTTAATGACATCTTGCAACCTCTCTGACTCCAAGGAGCATCATCCAGCTCCCACTCCTGGCCTATCTTCAGTGCTGAACATTCATATTTCCCCTGGGCTGTTTTTGGTGAAGACATAAAACTCAATTTTGCTGCTGGAGTATAAACACTCAGGATGGTTCTGGAACACATTTAAGGTTCTACTTTATTTGCACTTGTAAATGCTTTGTTAACTTCTAGCTTTTCAAGACACAATTTCTTCAAAGTTCCTCTTATTGAAAAATCACCCTCCAGGTGACAGAAATCACTCTGGGGGTATGAAAAAAACCCCACTAAAACAAAACACAATTGAAAAAGAGGGGCTGGAATGGAAGCCAGAACTCTGTTTCCTAAGGATAGCAAGCACTGTGAGCGATCGTTACAATAAGTGTTTGTTTGAGATACAGTCATTATGTACTGCCTAAATATTTAAGTTAGCCAAACCTCTGATCAATTGAAACAGAACCTATAGGGGCCAAGAAGCTGGAGCTAAACTGCTGGGGGACGTGAAGCTGGCATTAGCACTGAAGCAGGAACAGGGGTAGTGGGAGGCACACAAAACCACAAAAAGTGATCTCATGTCTTTAAACTGTCCAAAGAATCATAATAATAAAGTTCTAGATGAGTGTTGAGGGGACACATGCCATTTCAATGAAAATAGAAATAATTTTAAATGACATTTTGAAACATTCCATGGAAATGTATTTGAAATGTAATATGGGGACTCCAATAAAGAATATGCTTTTAATACATTACAGATTATATGTGATCATCAGTTTAAGACTTCCCCTCAACAAGCAGGATAATTCAAGTAGACATCCAGCCTGTCTCTACAGTTTGTATTGCCATCCTTTCAAATGCAAACTCTGATGTTTCTCCATGGCTGGAGAAACACAGAGAAGGTATGGTTTTAATTTTTCAAACTCCTTTGCAAATAAGCTTAAACATTTTACAGTTAAAAGGACAGAATTTACATTTGCTGTGTCTGGTCAGTCTTAAAATGGTATCTGTTATGAATCATGTTCACTTTTAAAGTTCATTTAACTTGGCTTATGGTTTACTTTAAAAAAAATGTTATGCATCATTTGGATCTGCACTCCCAGCCACTATTAGTAATAATAAAGGCGTGCAGGTTCCATCTGATGGCCTTTCTATAAACTTGGATTTCCATAGGAAAAAACAAACAGGATCCACACAGACGGTAATAAATCCCACGGGCTCGTGCCACCATTGGTGCCAGGAGTTTTAATCAAGACACAGCCATTAGAGCTCTTTCTGCCACCCCTAACGGGGTGTCTGTGTGGACAGGATTAGGGACAAAAAACCCCAACCTTATTAACCAGAATTGCAGTGTGATTTTTTTGCTTTTGGTCCTAAGGAGCAGACGTGCCTGTGTGGTGAGATGGAATCACAGGGTACCTTCAGTGGGACTGAAACACCCTCAGCATCTCCTCGTGCTGAGCTCCTGTCTCAGTTCCGCAGCTCCCCTGGCATTCATTCAGGTTACCTGAAACAGGTGGGTAACAGAGCATCCCAGAAAGAGAAGAAATTCAGAATTTATAAAATAACTTTCTTTCAGGGTGTGTTAAGGTCCCTCAGTTATCAGAGAGAGCTTCACGCAGTGGTGTCACCTCCTCAGGCCGATTTCTCTTTCCCTGAAGGTTATCCCAAGTGCAACAGAAACCTCCAAGCTGGAGCCCTGATTTCTGTTTGAGGCCTCTGTGCTGCTCTACTTAGGTCATGCCCCTCAAAAGTCTTCCCCACTCCTCGTTTTTTAAAAATAAACAGCAATACACAGCCGGTGGATTCGCTGGCCGTGCCAAAGGAGCCAAAGAAGCCTTGACATTATCACCCCGTGCTCCAAAAAACACAGGATGAGCCCCTGCCGAAGTCAGAGGTGGAAGTCGAGGAACAGAGGGATCCAGAACTCACACTGTCCACATACTTTCATCTTACAACTCCAGTTAATGTCTTTTTCCCTCACCATTATGTGAAGAAGGAAAAAAACCCCACAGATGTTTGTCCACAAACGCCTGTAACAATGCAAGCACTTGCCTTCCATTCAGGGTTGTTCCCTGACAGTTTTGACACAAGGAAAACAGTTTTCTTGTAATTCCATCTGTCTCATAAATACAATAAAATATCCTTTCAAAAAGCCACCACAAGAAATCTAAACATGGTTGTAATGAATAACAAAAACAACTTTTTAGCACTGTAGTTTATAACCACAAAGAACAAGCTTCATTTTCCTGATGCTTTCCTGATGCCAAATTTGATACGGTCTGCAGAGCAGTTCTTTCTGGCTATATTATGGTCTTAGCTCCTCTCCTTTCCATCACACATGGATAAGGGACCTTTTCCTCACTGCAAAATACTGGAGCAAGACTGCCCTGCCCTTCCCAGCCCCCTCACGAGAACTTTTTCCAGTCTTTAAAGCTCTTGACACGCACAGCTACCAGTGCTGTTTAGTCCAGTTAAACAAATCTACCTTACAAACCCAAGAGTCCAGTACAAAGCTCAGTTAGGCAGAAAAGATTGCAATAAATCACCCAAAGAATCACTTCCCTGACACAGGGAGGAGCCATGAACGCCCTGGCTCCGGTTCCTGGAGCATGGGGTTGAGTCTCTTAAGGCTCCTCCAGGTCAATATGAACCTGCAATGATCAACCAGGCTCAGAGCATGATGGAAAGACATCACAAAAAGTTTCACAGAAGAGTCACAAAAAGTTCCTTAAGGTCTGTGATCTGCTTGTTAGACTTTGCAGAGATGCACCACTGAAGGACCCAGCTGTCACAGGGCTTGTTCACCAACCGCGCCTGTTATTCCACCTCTGCAGCAAAAGCCTGACCAAGAGCCTGCCAGCACCAGCCTGGTGAGCTTCTGGGAGCTGCTGGGGATGGAGACAGCCAGGGCACATGGAGCTCAGCTCCACTCTGGACACCTGTCCAGAGGCTGAGCAGTTATTTGGACCAAAAAACCCCCAAGAGCCCACCAGGGCTGCGTGCACGGAGAGCAGGGTGAGCCCAGCCATGAAGATGGACTTAGTTCAAGTTATCACTCAGCAAGCCTGTGCTCTGAAGCATAATCAACCCAAAAAAGTGAAAACCTCAATCCACAGATGGCCAGTGCTAAAGTGTGAAGTATTTCTCTTGTGCCACAATGGTATTTAATACCAGCACAAGTGTTTACCTCAATATTGCCTTTAAAACCAAAGGTATTTATGCACTCTGGAAAACAAACCAGAGAACAGGCAATGCAATTAACTCCATTTACTGAGCACAACGAGGAAGCTTGCCAGGCCTGCCTGAGAAACCCAGAACTTTAATGGGAATTACCAGCAGTCACCTAATAGAAGTAGGTAATGGCTAATGAATAATCTATTCCATGCATTTAGTACTTCTTTCCATTTTAAAACTGTCTATGAACATGTTATTTACTGTCAAATAACTTCTAGAGGAGTTTCTTGAAAGCTTTCACATGCAAAATACATTAGTCAGATGTGCATAGTCCTTGGAATTATTCTTTGTACCTTGCTAAAAACAATAAGCTCAAAATTTTCCCAGAAACAAAGAAGTTGAGTTATTTTATTAAAGTTTCCTAGTTCGTTGAATGTTCACACCTCACTGGCTGTTCTCACAAAGCAAACGGAGCCGGCAGGAGCTCCCACAACAAAACCCGATTGAGCACGAGTTGTTTACAGAGCTCCTCTGTCACCCATCTCGAAGCTGATTAACGCGGTGAGCGGAGCCCTTTCCCCTCCGTTCCCGGGGCCGGGGCTGCTGGAGGCATCCTGGGCAGCGTGAGAAGGGCACCCAGGCAGCGTGAGAAGGGCACCCAGGCAGCGTGAGAAGGGCACCCAGGCAGCGCTGCATCCGCACCCACCGCGGAGATCCGGGCAGGAGGAGCCTCACCCTGCGGAGCCCCAGCTCCCCGGTGGGGAACCTCACCCCGAACTCGCTCTGCAGCCTCCCAGAAACACGGGGATGCTGCCAGCAGCCGTGGGGACTCCTTCCATGGCCATTCCCAGAGGGAACAGGGCAGGGACTGGATTGCCAGCTCTGGGGTGCGGGGAGCAGGGTGGCACTGATGGAATCTGGGCACCACAAACAGCTCGCCCTAAGCAGCGCCTGGGGGAAACAGAGAGCAGCTGTCAGATAACCTNCTGGGGTGCGGGGAGCAGGGTGGCGCCTGGGGGAAACAGGGAGCAGCTGCCAGATAACCCCTGGAGGTGTCCGAGGCCAGGCTGGACGGGGCTTGGAGCAACCCTTTCGTCACCCAGCTCTTTGCAATCAGAAACTGTTGCGAAAGAAAAATTATTGAGAAAAAAAAGCAGTTTGTCCCGCAGATTTCCCACCCAAGCCATCCATCCTCGTTTAGGCACTGTAAGAAATATCAGTGCATCTCCAAAGTCTCCATTAAATTTACTCCTGTATTAAAGTGAGCATAAGTACTTTCAATAATATTTTATTAGGAACAGAAATCTAAGCCTTTCTTCCTTTTATAGCCCTCTATGGCTTGCATTTCAAGCCATTCTTCCTTTTATAGTCCTCCATGGCGTATGAATGAAAAGTAGGGAAATGCAAATCCCCACAATGCTGAGTTATTGGTGTGCTTTGTACATGATGGAAAACAGGACACAAAGAAAGCTTCACAAAGTGTTGACCAGAGACCAACTTCTGTGTTTATTCAGAGCCTCGGTGAGGGACCACACAGAAGGGAAGTCCAGCCCCTTTCCTCGCACTTATCCATGTCCCTGTGCTCTGCTCGCCCTCCTCTGTGCCAGGTGTGAGAGTCCTGCAGGTCTTTGCTCACACAGGGTGGGCACAAAGAGCTCTGCACTCCGCAAAATAGCTATAAAATAGGGTGGGATTGGAACACTGCATTTAACATCCCCTTGTGTCAGTGCCTCTCCTCACGGGAGCTGGAGAGCTCCCGGGTCAGTTAATCCAAGGCACAAAATCTAATTAGCATCTCAATGCCAGGAACATCCAAAACTGTTGCTCAGTCTGGTAGTCAAAATTAACCAAAATATCCATTGTTTGAACAGTTCCACAGCACCAAATTCCATAAATGCAGCAGCAAAAGAAAAATTCCCTGAGCTTCAACCCCGACTGAGACACCAGGACAAGGCAGCACGACTGTGCAGGCATGTTTTGGAGAAATTCCCATGACCTCTACCTCTGCAGGTATTTTTAATCTCCTGTTTTTTTGTGTTACACACTGCCCAGGCTCCCCAGGGAATGGGCACGGCCCCGAGGCTGCCAGAGCTCCAGGAGCCCCCAGGGGTGCCCAGGGTGGGGTTGTTGGGGTGTCTGGGCAGGGCCAGGGGCTGGGCTGGACGATCCTTGTGGGTCCCTTCCAGCTCAGCCTATTCTGTGACTCTATGAAAATACTGAAGGGTTAAGCATGGCTCATTTTTACATTAAAAATGCATCCGATTCCCGTTTCTCTCTTCCCTTTAACCTTCAGTATTTGTCTTGTTTCAAGCACATTGCTCAGTAATCACAGGTTGATGGATGTCATCCACTGTAAGTTTGTCAAACCACGAGCCAGAGTGTTTTGTAAGCCATCAATTTACTGCTGACTTCGGGGGAGATAAGTGGGATTGGCGTCGGCACAAGGTGAGGGTTCCCACGGGCTCGGGGCGAGCACAGGTGAACACACGGGCACCCAGAAACTGTCAGAGCAGCGATCACTAATGACAGGCTCCTGACAGGACATTTAGGCACCTAATTAGGGCTCCTCATTCACAAAAGTGCTCAGCAGCCAGCGGTCTCTGAGTTGTCTGAAGTTCAACTCCACGCCCCTGTTTTTGATCTGGATTCAGCCGCACAGCCCGACTGTGCTGATAAGTACAACAAATTGTTCTTAATGAGGGCTGGAAGGATGCTGTAATTAATCACAAGCCCTGTGCGGGGGGAAGGGGGCTACTGTGAAGTCCCTGGAGCAGAGCAGCAGCCAGGGAGCCCTGGGCTCCAGAGCTGGCCGAACCCAAACATTAAATGCAAATAAGCACAGAAAGAGAACAACACGAGAAATCATGTGTCTGAAAGTCACCTCACAACTGTTGGAATTTATTTCGGATCTCCCTGATAGCTGGGATATGAATCCATTTCCTTTTTGAAAATCCTCCCCCTGGTAGCATGTAATTTTCCCTTTGAAAGATCCAAAGAAGCCCCAAAGCGAACAAGACCCCACCATGTACGACCTAACACCGTGCCACAAGGGGAGTCTAAAGACCGCCGGACCCGCATCCTCCTCCCTGCCGGCAATTCGTGGGCACTGCCTGTCCTGCTCGGTTTTACTGAGCATTACACCACTCCAAACACTGGTTTTTTGGATCACTTAATGGATTAAAATCCGTCAGCCTTTAGCCAAAAAAAAAAAAAAAAAGGAAGAAAAGAGAAAGAGAAGAGAAGGAGTCAAGTGACACATTAGGAGCACTGTATTGTTGCTAAGTACTTAGAGCAGGTTCCCCCTGACAGTCTGTCACAACATAATGGGATGTTCTGTCACACATGAATCGCCTAACACCCTTCTCACAAAGGAGAAGCACTGGATTCGAAGTAACATGACAAGCCATGATTTGCCTCAATCCTCCCAAACACGCTGAGGTGGAATGCAGAAGAGAAAGCCAAGAAGGAAGAGATGAAAGTTTAAGGCAACAACGCAGTGTTTCAAGACAGCACGTGTTTTTCTCCACCGTGCTTGATGGACACGGCATGACTAAATGGCTAAATATGAGGTTGATTAAAAACAAACAGTTCGTTTTTTAAAAGTGTGTTATTGACCAAAAATATTATTTTCTCAGGAGCTTGTTACACGAGCATTATTGACTTGATCGAGCATTATTAGCATGTCAATCACTTCCAGGCTATTTTTATAACCTCGTGCATGTTGTTTTATTGCAACATATACAGATAGAAAAGTAGATACACCCCGTAAAGAGCACTGGAATTCATAATCTCTACCAACAATATCTGTTTTATAGTGTCTGGGGCCATGAGCAGGCTATAGGGGGGCTTTTTCCACTGGAGCAGACACAGGGGTTGGGTTATCACCTCTTTTGGCACTGTTGGTTTGCTCCCTTGGCCTGCCACAGCCAGGGCTGCTCTGTGCTCATGCCTCACCCGCCCTGGCCAGGGTGACCTGTGGGCAGAGCCACGGGGAAGGACAGCCCAGCGCCCAGAGCTGCAGAGCAGAGGTGCCAGCAGGGCTAGGGCAGGCTTCTCCAGAGCTACCCACCCACGGGGAGCTCCTGCAAGAGCTCCTGGGTCTTCCCCTGCCACCAGGAGATGAAGGGGCTCAGTGCTGCCAGGAGCAGGCTGGAAGAGCTGGTGTGAAGTAGTATGAGGGACTCCAGCTATTCCCATTCCCTACCTGGACAAGACACAAAGAGTATGAATACCCCAAACCAGCCTGTTTTCCGTGCACAGTACGAATGGATGCTGGCCATGGTGGCTGCACTGAACATGTGTTCTCATCGTTTGTTATTTGGAAGACAAGAAGGCAGCAAGTGTCTGCACCACGGGATGAGTCCTGGATCAGTTTCCAGGGCTGCCTGAACCTTTTTCCCATTCAAAGGACCTCAGCAGTGCTGTTCCTTTTCACTTTTACTGAAGGAAATTTACTGTGTTTTGTTCTTGACTTGAGGCATTCGAAAAATCACTGTCAGATTCAAAGTACTGTGAAAAGCTGAAACCCTGAAGAGCACAAGCCAACCAAAGGCCTTTCTGTAAAGTGACACCCATCCATTACCGTGCCTGCCGGGCATTCACTGGCTCCAGCACAAAAAAAGGGAGGTGCAAGCAACATGACTGTTTTCAATTTCAGCATTGCTTTGTCTTTTATCTGTCATGAAAAGGAATAAACCACAGCAAGCTGACAGTTCCTTGAAACTCAGCATCACGTGGGACAGCAAATAAAGAAATAAGACAAATTATTTCCTTTTATGAAAACATCTAACCAAGAGATTTGTCAAGCCACCACCACGGGCACGAAGCTCTTGTTTCCTTTTGGCCCTGCATGAAGTTCAAACATCCTCTGCAGTTCCAATATTTATTTGTGTCCTGAAGCAAAACTTAAATATTCGTTTTATTTTAACTCTTCTTTCAGAGCTCAGTCCAAACAAGGTTAGAACTGTTCTTAAAAACAAAACTGAAGGAGAAATTTAAGAGGATCCTGAAAAAAATCCTAAAAAGTACCATTCTGTAAGAATAAAATAGAATTGTTACCTGGAACCGTTACTTCAGCAGGTTTGTATCAGCCCTCACAGAACCTTTCAGGTGAATTGGCTGGATTAGCCAAAACAGACATACAATCCAATTAATTCGTGGAGTATTTTAAATTTAAGGAACTTCCCAAAAGTCGTTTCCTGGGCTGCTTCCATCATAGACCCAGTAAGTCTCATGCTATAAATATGTCTGAACTGAGAGGTTTAGGGACTGTTCTTGCATTAAAAAAAGGGGAAAAGCCCAAACTACAAATGGAAACATCAACAGATGACCTGAAGCACTGGACAATCATGTCTTTGGACATGCCAGGGGAAATAAAAAGACTAAAAAAAAATCTCATTACTTTCACTCAAAACAAAACACATTTGATTTTAGGTGGGGGCAATGTTTCCAGTTTTATTCTTTGCAGCTCTGCCTCTATATCAAATCCAGGGTCACAAAATACTGTGTGCAGATAAAAGCTGTGCTGTCATCACAAACAGCTGCTGGGTATGGGGGCTGAAAAGCCCTCAGCTCAGTGGCTCAAGATTTTCTGTAGTCACCAACACCCTATAAAATCACATCCCCTCATCCTGATATTAAAACTGTATTTCTGCATCAAAGAGAAAACACAGGAAAGGGAAAAAAATCTCATGACATTTAGGAGTAAATATCTTTGAAATGGCATTTGTGACAGCCATCAGGGTAGAGCACATATGTGAAAAAGACAGAAATAGTATTCAGAGGAAGTACACTGGCCTGCATCCATTCGTGCATGTATTTTCCTGCTGGGTTTATACAATTGCTGTAACTGAATGAAATTAATTTGAGGAACAAAACTCTGCCATATTTAAAAAAATAATAATAATAAACTGCAACTCATATTTCTGCAGCCATTTCTAAGGTATCACTTTTTCATCATAAGCTTTTCAGCAGCTGTGACTCATAAACCATAAACAGTACCAAGAAATTCTCAATGACGTTTGATTTATGATGTGTGTGTATCTCTCTGTATAAAAACATTCTTCCTTTACACACAAACTCAATGAGTTGGACACAGCAAGCACGAGCCTTATATGAAAGGAAATCAGTGATGCAACTAAGACACCTGGGCATGAACTCCAGCTGAACTGGCAGGTCCTCTTTAGTGTCCTAATTAATTATTTAATACTAATTTGAATGACACTGAGCTGCCTGCATTGTCTCGAGGACAAAGGCTTTGATTTAAACAGTGTACACTCTTTTTCTGTGATACTGAGACACAACATTCCGAGTTTGTGCTATGTGTCTAATCATATTTCATTCCAGAACTATTTTCTTAATGGAATATTTTTAACCTGAAGCACGTCCATTGGCTGCTGACAGCACTCCACATTTCCCTACAAAAGCAAAAAACAGAGCAAAGCACTTTTAACAACTTGCATCAGAGTTCCTTGGATAACTTCAGATTATTGTTCCCTGTCATCACTGCATGATAGGAGCAAATCTTAATGGAGTAATGGGCATAAACTGAAAGAGTGGAGATTTAATTAGATTTTGGGAAGGAATTGTTCCCTGGGAGGGTGGGCAGGCCCTGGCACAGGGTGCCCAGAGCAGCTGTGGCTGCCCCTGGATCCCTGGCAGTGTCCATGGCCAGGCTGGGACAGTGGGAGGGGTTCCTGCCCATGGCACTGGATGAGCTTTAAGGTCCCTCTGTCCCAAACCAGTCGGTGGCTCTGTGATTCTGTAATTGTCACTCAGGTTCTGGTTGGATTCAGATCTGCTTGTGGGTTTTTTCTCTTGTTGTTGTGTTTTCTCTTATTGTGATATATTCCCCTCCACCATTCACAGCTTGTGAAAGAGTAAAATTTCCTTTTATTCTTTTCCCAAACAGTTTAGTTCCCAAAAAGCTGTTAGTTTGGGGCATCTACGGGCTTCACCTCACTTCACTCTAATATAAACAAGCACTAAATATAATGTGTATTTCACAGGCAAATGGTTGTGTGGGAGTACAAAACTTTTTTAAAAATCCTTTTATGTATTGAATAATTTGCTGTATTTGAAGCATGGTCAAGGAAATGATGCAGTACAGAATATCATATGAAATTTAAATATGTATTCTTTCGGGTACTTAAGTGTTGGCCCAAAACACCTGCGAATAAGTGCCTGTGAAAGTCCCCAGATTCCAACAGGCTGCACTTTATTTGCAATAAGAAAATCTCAGTTCTGTTTTATGCAATTTGTTTTATGCAATTTGTTATATGCAGCAATGTTTTTCTAAAATGGAAGGAAATTTTAAAAAGAAACCACGAAACCATTGGCTGCTGACATGTCTTGCTCCTTGAGTCACAACAGGATAGTCCCTTCTTCCCATTTCAAGGGTAAATCCAGCCAAAAAGGGGAAATGCTTCCTGTGAAACCTTGGGCACCCATTCAGCAGCCAAGTGCACACTTAAATAAACTGAAATTGCTGTGCAATATAAGTCAATATGTGATATGGCTAATATAGGCTGATGTAAGAACTTTCATTTATAGTATCCACAGGAACAAATTAAGGCAGATACACAGTTTTCACGTTGCTCTCTAGCAGCTGTTGCTCTAACAACAGAAACTCTTCTCCAACACCACCTAATTTTGAGGATAAAACCTGAAGGAACAAATCCTTGACTTCATCCTTGTGACTTAGAAGCCAGAAAGCCAGATAACTTTATTTCCATTTAAAAAAAATTTTTTTTGGAAGGGAAATCATTGCTACAGTATGGAGCAGCACTTGAAAAAAGCACAAAAATCTTCACACTAAGGGAGGAAAAAGGTAATTCGAAATATTAAAAAATCCTCTATGCTTATTATTCTGAATGGCTTTTCAGTTTCCAAAAGATGATGGAAGCAGTTGTTAGCTTTGATTTGTGGCAGAGTCCAGGGGACGAGACAGTGGAGCCCAAAATCCTGGTGAGTGCAATGGAAGCAGAGAGCCCATGGCTTCTCTCTGCTCTCACTCAGGGTAACCATGCTGAGCACCAAACTCGGTGCTTCATGGCCAAGGGAGCTCCATCAAATGGGGGAGAAGCCCCAGCAGCCTCACCAAAAGGAGAGGAGAACCAAACCATTCTGAGACCAGGCTGAAGAAACAGCAACCAAAGTCACGGTTTTGAGTTGGTTTGTTTGGTTTGTTCCATTGGCTGTAACATCAGATAGTCAGTGAGCAGCATTGTGTTACTGGCTTTAGCATATTCCTCATTCCAAAACAAGTTATTAAAATAAATGGAAAGCAGAATAAAATGCAACATAAAGAAAAGCTCATCATGATAAAGGCTTGAGGCAAAATATAGCAGATCCCTGTGTGTTACAGTAACTGTAAGCATACTGCAAGAAGTGGGGAGATTTGGCAAACTGAGGCACAGAGTGGTAAATCACTGCTCCCCACCTCCTGTAATAGGAAAAAAATTGGAACATCAAATGAAATTAGTGAGAAACAGGTTTAAAACAAACAGAAAGCAGCAGGCCTTTGTGTACCAAGCTGCAGAAGAGCTGCTTCTGTGCTGCTGAGTGCCACAGGCTTGCCTGGATTCAAAAGTGTCCAAATTCCCAGAGCAAAATATTCATCAAGGGCAACAAGAAACCACCTCTGGCTCAGGAAGTCTTCAAACTGCAGACTGGTGCAGCTGAGGAGCAGAATTCCATGGCTGAGAAGTTCCTGTGCCTTCCCTTGCAACCGATGGGGGACGGAGCTTGGAGCGCCTGGGGAGTCACTGTCGGTTCCTCTGCCTAGAGAATTAATAGCTCTGGTCCCTCCAGTTCCCTTCCAGAGTATCCACATCTGAGGCAAAAGCTGAGGAAGACAAGTGTAAGCTGCAGCAGAGTGATGTGGAAGAGTACATGGATAAAATTGGTGATAATCCATTTGTTTTAAAATTTAGAAAAATATTTATAAAACCCTCAAGCGATGACTGGAATATGCTTTCAGTAGAAACAGTGGAACAAAAACCTATTTTTAAGATTGGGGTTGATCATGAAAGAGGCCACGTGCACAGCTCCCTGTAAAAGCAGCAGATTGGACACAACGAGGTAAAACAGCCTTTGAAGACTTACACTGCTAATGTGGCTTATTTGTCTGGAGCTAATCTGTCAGCTCCTTTGATTTAGAGGGAGGACAAATATTACCTTGTGCTCTGTGGTCATGCACAGGCCAAGGGCCATGGGGAAGTAATTGCTGTGGCACAGGAATTAGGGCAGAGACACCGTGGCTCTCCATTTTGAACACACTTGTTGTGAAATACTTAGGGAAGGTACAGCCGTGGCACTTATTTTCTGTACTTCTCCATCCCTCTTGCATTTGGAACACAAATACACCTGCACAAGTACAATTCTAGCTTGCAAACAAGCAACTGTATAGATCAGAGCACTAGTTATAAATAAGTATATCTTTCTTTGGTCTTAAAACTGAAATTCTTTCCAGGGGAAGCCTGTAATTAGTATGACATGGGGGCTTTTAGCAGATGTGAAACCGGATAGATTGAGCTCTCCTATGAATAGCCTGAAACGAGGCCTGCCTTGCATGGTTTGCAGTAATGGAGAGGAAATTGAGCATTAAATACAAATCAACAATCGTTCATTTGGCTGCGGCGGGGCAGCAGAGCCAGTGAAGTCACTCTTTTCAGCACCTTGCATCCTGCTGGACTTTATTTACAGCACCGCCGCTCCCATCCTCGGAACGGCCACCTACGGGTAACTCAAACAAAGAATGATGAAGAGGGAAAGCGATTTAAGGGCCCATTTTTATACACAAACATCAGAGAAGTGACGTTTTCTTTGCTTGCAATTCATGATTGGCCTTTAGATATATTCATTAAGCTATCACTCTCCCAGCCTGAGACGAGGTCAGCGTGGCCAGCGCCGCGAGCCGGGGTAACAGCAGATATTAGCTGGATACTTGCACAATAACCAAAGTCAGAAGATTTATTAGTCTTCTAATCCACAGACTGACCTGACTCTCCATTTAAAAGTTGAATAGGAAGTTGAAAATCCCCCCTAATGTTTCTGAGAGGTGTGAGGAGATGAGGAAAGCACCTGCAATGCATCACTCTGTTTAGATTGCAGCATGAAACGCTGGATTTGTTGGCTGCAGTGGTTTCTCAGTGGAGGGAACAGACAACAACAATCAAGGAGTTCACTGCTCATTATGTGTGAAGAGAAAAATGGGATGCTATCCCCTGGAACACCAGGACGCTCTCGAGGTCAACAGCTCTAAAAAACTGCTGTAAAAAAAAATCAGATTTAAGCTCTGAACAGTTCAAGTTCATGCTAATGTTTGGGTACAATTCTTTGTACAATTTTTAAAAAGCTATTATTTGGCTATTTAGCTGGCATCTGTGGTGTGCAGAGAGCAGCTATAAGGTGTGTGCCTTAACTGCTTGCACTGTAATTGCTCTGCACAGCGTTTTTGGGAGAGGAAGATGCCAAAACGACGTTAGTTTCTTGACAAATTTCATTCCCTCTGTCAGAAGTTGCACCTTTACCAAGGCCATCACAACAGCTCTATCAACATTCAGTGCACCATCAGTTTGATTTCCAGCTGTCCCAGGAATCTGAACTGGCAGAGAGATAACACCTGTCTGTTCCTCTTCCCTACGGACGGAGTCTGCTCCCCAGCCTGGCCCTCCGAGCCTTGTCACACCCTTGTCCCCCTGCCACGGGCTCTGCTGCTGGCACTGCCACAAGCTCTTGTGCAGGAGACACAGCAGAAGGGATTTCAAGCCAAACCATGGCCTAAAATTCATCCTGGGAAGAGGATGAGCCCGCTCATCTCCTACTCAGCTAAATAACATGGGAGAGGAAGGAAGGTCGTGGTTTTCCTGCCGTGATTTCCAGTGAACCCCGAGCTAACAAAGGTTCTAAAACCACGGCACTGCACATGGTGTTTCAGGAAAGTGAGGCTGCTGAACCAGTGGATGAAACATTTATTCATTGTCACCCAGAAAGAATGTGGATGTATATTCAGTTACAGGGGATGCACTGAAAAAAATCTGCATCATCCCCTGCAGTTAAGAAAGGCTCTTACATATTGTTTCAACACTATGGACATCTGAAATTCGGTCTTATCCCATATTTTTAAACCACTAAAAGAGACATTCTCTGTGAAGGCGGAAACTGAATGAGTAAGTCATCAAGAAACCTGATTAACAGGTTTCAACTTGGAAATTCCCTGAGCTGTCAGAAGTGCAGAGAGTCTGCAAAGACGTTCCTCAGCATCAAACACAGGGGCAGTGATCCTGCTCTGCAAAAGCGTTACTTGGGAGCCAAGAATCACTTGCACTTCTCTGTTCTTGGGGCTGTTGATTTCTGGTGATCATTGAATAAATTGGATAAATGACAGCTGGGCACTGCTGAGAGCCCTGAGCAGGCGGGACAGAGCGGGGTGTGAAACGTGGTCAGGAGGATCCACATCAGCTGCAGGGCAGCAAAAGATGCCATTGCACGGGGGTGAAAGCCAAATGCTTCAGTCTTATTGCAGCTTTAGCATCCCTGGAGGAACACACAGTTCTGAGGATTTCTAAAGTGTTGAGGATTTTTTAAGTGTTGAGGATTTCTAAAGCAAGGAGGATTTCTACCAAGGCAAAACACAACCATGGGCTGACTTCTCCCTAGAAATCCATGCATGTTCCTGACACTGGTGGCTCAGAATATTCCGTGCAAATACTGACATCAGCAAAGGCAGGCTTAAATGAGCACTGATTAAAGATTGCCAAAGCAGCACTCAGCTCCCCTGCCCTCCTGTTGTGTGACAGCCTTTCTGGTTTGGGGGACTGCACATCTCAGAAAAACAGTGCAAAGAGGAGCTCTCACACCTTCAGACTCGATAGCAACAGCAAGTGCTGTAAAAGTTGAATCAAAGTTATAAATTTACGAGAGGTGGTGAGTGTTCAGGATGATAATGCTTAACAGGGTCTTTAATCCTAAAGGCTTCACACACTGGAAATCACCAGTTAATAAAATCAGATGATTTCAAGAAAAAATTGAAGTCAATTTTTCGAAAGTCTTTCTGCCAGGTGCTCACATTTTTTTCTTGCAGTCCTGTTGTGTTTCTGCTGACAGAGCACTGATGAACCCCAGTTCTAGATCAGGCAACTCACACACACAGAAGTCCAGGTGTCTCCGTTAGCACTGGTGTCAATCCCAGCCCCCAGGGGCAACTTCCAGCAATAAAAAAATGAAAGAAGGAGAAATGTTTCTAACTCCTGCAAGATGATCAAGACTACACAGTTTCTTGCAATCACCAGGAGAGATTAACAGGAGGAGCCCTCAGCCAGCTCTGTACACTGCTCTTCACTGCGATCTGGCCATGCCCAGTAAAATGAAAATCAAAACCTCGTCGTGGAGTCAGCCGGGTTCTCAGGCACTGCAGGAACTGCTTCTGCTTGTGCTTAGACTGTCTCTGAGTCCATTCTGGGTATTCCAGTATGACCAGACAAGAATCCCTCTGGTCCACTGGGAGCTGTTGCCGGTGGTGTGAGCACCTCACGGCCCCGGGCGGGTCGGACCTCGCTGGAGCTCAGGGCATCGCTGCTGCTGCGGCTGAGCCCTCACAAACACCTCCTGCAGCAGCAGACCTGATGGCTGCTTTGTGGCTTTTGTGTCTGGCACACAAACCCTACTGGGGAAAAACATTTTTGATTCTCCTTTTCTTGACAGATTTAGGAAAAAAGTTAAAAGTACTGCTCGTTTTGGAATGTGAGCAATAACGCTCATTACCCTCAGCACTGACACCTTGTATAATTTGAAAAATGATGTGACTTTTGGGTAAACACGAGCATGCCAGAAAGAAGGTGTTCTTACATTAATTAAAAAAAATCAAATCTACAGGCTGGGTAATGAGCCAGAAAAAGGCCTGATTTTTAAAACATGCATTACAAGGCATGAATTATGTCTGTAACTATTTGAAGGTATTTATTGCCTGTATTTTTTCAAGCCTGTAGAATCAGAGACTGTCCTTAGAAAGCAAGGAGACATGGAATAGATACACTTTATATATTTTAAAATGCCATTCATAAACCAGCAAATCAAGTTGGACCACAAAAGAGCGTTCCAAATGTCCCTTGTGCACACAGTGAGTGCTCACTGACGAGCACGAGGAGCTTTAGCAACCAGCAAAACTTTTCTGTGGACGTCCACGAGCCCCAGATCCGAGCAGAGCTGATGGGAGTTTTGCTGAGTAAGAATTCAGTGGAAATCTGAGGGCTTGTCCCTGGTACAGGTGCACAGCACAGCTCAGAAACCGTTTGCAGTGGAGCCCTCAACGAAGGCCTCAGAATTTGGTCAAATAGACAGAAATAACATCGGTTAAAAATTCCCTAGAAATACCGTGAAATTGGACACCACACATTACCATACTCAAAATGCTGAGAGCCTATTTGTTTGATTTGGATGAGTTTTCAAATAACTCAGAGCTAAAGTAATCTATGGTGGGCACAACAGCGTGGAGGAAACACTGAGCCTGGTCTGTCACGCACCCTTCACCGTAGCTGTTGAAACAGGACTCATAAATGCATCCGAGGGGCCTGCCAAGGCAAGTTTTCTTAGCAAATGTTTCTCAAGGTTTGCAAAAAACCAATAAAAATGGAAATGACAATTTAAAAAAAAAATTTAGACTCAAAACGAGTTAATTTTAATATGAAGGGAGAAAACAAGGAAAAACCCAGCAGAGCACAGGTACTTCACAAACAGCAGTAGCTCTCCAACAAGGCTCTAGGGGCACTGGATCCTCTGGCTGATTTTAATTTGGTTTCATTCTGTGAACATCTCAGTACAGGCAAGTTGAACTGTAACAGCAGGATCTTTTGGGAACACCCAAGGCACTCCCGCATGCAGGGAGTCTGACAGTCCCTCCCAAAGCACAGGTCACCTCTCTCGTGGTCATGGCCACAAAAATGCCTGTACTAATCTTTTAATCATATTTTTGAAACAGTAACAGGTATGCCACTATCTTCACCTACACTTTGTTCACTTCATTTTTCCTGCAGGCTACACCACCTCACTGATTTCTCCATGTCATGAGGTGGCTGTCCGTGGGTTTCTAACCCACCAAGGAGCTCCATCTAAATGCCAATCCTAGGGACACACCGATCTAGAAAGCATCAGGATTACAGACTCTCTTTTAGAGCCACCAAAACTACCAAACAGGTTTGTGTTTAGCCCTGTCGTGCACAAACACCTCAGAACAGATCCTGTGCTCAGCTCTGGACGTGGCAGGTAGCACCTGCAGTATCTGTGCTCTGCAGCACCAGTGCACACCAGCAGCAGCCCCTCAGCATCCAAATCTCCTCAATTCCAAACCTCCTCAATTCCAAACCTCCTCAATTCCAAACCTCCTCATTTCCAAACCTCCTCAATTCCAAACCTCCTCATTTCCAAACCTCCTTGTTTCCAAACCTCCTCGTTTCCAAATCTCTGAGCCACAATACAAATGACCAGCACATGAAACACGCAGCTCGGGAGGTGCAGCTACAAGTGGCTGGGATACGCTTACCTGGAGGCCCACGAGGGCAGTTCAGAGGCAGAATGAGCTGGGATGGAGATCACCAACGTGCCAGCAGCAAGGAGAAGGTGCCTGTGAGTCCCTGCTGTGCCCTGTTTGGGAGGGAACTGTCCTGCAGCAGGCTCTGCAGCCCTGGCAGTGCCCACCTCGGGAGAAGGGCTCTCACTGCCTTCCCTTCACTGGCAAAGAACAGAGCAGCCTAACTTCTGCCCAAACCACCTCAGCTGGTGGCTGGGGTCAGGGATCAACAGGAAAAAGGCAACCGAGCATAGCAAGGCAAGGCCACCGTGTTAAGGAAGAGCCGGCTCGTCCCATTCTTTGAGCGAGAGGTTCAGCTAAAACACATGATCTGCAAATTTTCCATTTCATCAAATCCTGCTAATAGAATTCTACAATCTGGTGGTTTAAGCTGCATGTTAGAAAAAGCCAGAGAAACATTTGCTTTGGCACTGACAGGTTCTCAGATTTTTCCAGTTGGAACAATGATAAATGACTTAACCCCGATCATTTTTCTGAAACCTGATTTTTTTTTGTTTGACATTTATTTACAGTTTCTATAAACACTAACACCTATAAAACATGGTTTACTGTTTGATTGCTTGGCGGACAAGCAAGCCTTAAATACATAAATTATGAGCACCTAGTTAATGAGTGACATGATGGACATGAAGTTTTATTTACTATTGGCATGAGCCTTCATATAAAATTAGTGGCATAAGAAAGCCAGGTTTTGTGAATGCACATAGTCATGCCTATTCATGGCCTGGCTCTTTTTTTTTCTTCTTTTTCTTTTTTTTTTTTTTGTTTTTTTTAAAGACTTGACATAAGACTGTGGCCTATGTGTAATTTCATTGCCTGGAGCAAGGTTAGGGGAAAGCCGCTCCATCTGGCAATTTCCCTTTGACTGGCACATAGTTAAACAATGATGCAGTTTGACAAATTTCAAACCCTGCTTATGAAAAAATAACATAAACACAATAGTCACTCTGAGTAGATTGTCCACCTGTGCAAGCGGGCATGAAGTGTTAAGTAAAGGCTGCTGGTAATGAATAAAGATGCAGAGCATAGTTGGATTAGGTCGTTCCAAATGTAAATCACTGTCAGATAAAGCACTTGTGTTTACATGTAGCATTAATATTTTGATCAGTATGTTTAAGAGAATTAGCTTCTTAATGCAGATGTTCTCATTTGGGCCTTCACACCCTTAGCTTCAGCCAACTCCTTTACCATCAGTTATGTCAACATGTCATAAATCTTCGCTGCTTTAACTTCTATTTTAAACAAAGCTTTGTTGTAAAATTTGGAGGCGTGTTTCCTTCGGGCTTTATTTTTGGCAAATTTCTTGTTATTTTGTTGAAAACCTGACACATTAATGTCCAATTAACCATCTTTGAGTATTTTACTGACAAGGATCCCAGCAGCAATCAAATGCCTTTTTATTGTAAGGACCTCCCTGCCCCCCATCCAACCAGCTGCATCCATTATGTGAACAAGAAGTCTTTATATCTTGATGCACAAGCAATAAAGGCATCACACGTGGTGGAAACAGGACATGTGTCCCAACAGCCCCACAGCCTGTGCCCTTCTGGACAGCTTGTTGTAAAGGTAAAGGCTCACTAAATGGGATACAGTGAAATTCCAGCACAGAATTCACGGACAGTCAGTGTTTTCTTTTTTAAACAAGGAAGATCTTTTAACCTATCCAAGTTATTTTAACATCCGTGTCCTTCTCGTGGGAGGTTGGTGAGACATGTGGGACATGACACCTGTGGTAGAACAGCCCTTACATGGAGCTGCAAATTCTCTCTCAGGTCATTACCACTGTGGTGATGGTGTCACTTTGTAAACTTCACAGGGTCACCTTTCATGAGATGAACATTACCCCTTTTTAATTAGTGATTTTACATTCTCCCAAATGCCACTTTTTTTTTTTCCATAGGAACTTTTAAATGTTGAAAACAAAATTATAATTTAATCTTAAATCAGTCGTCTTTTGAAAAGAAAATTAATTAAATTTTGCTTTGTGCAGCAAAGGCATGTCCCACAAATTCAGAGTTATTTTCTCAGAAGTTCTGAATAAAATAATGAAAGATATTAGCATTTTGGAGGGTTCGCATTTCATAAAACCCACTTTGCACAGCTCTGATAACCACGGAGCTCTGCACTTTAGTGAGGTATTGCTGTTCACTGTGGTTTTCTAGCTACAGTCTGTAAATGCCTGGCAGTCTCCCATTGATCCTCCCTGACATCTCGGGGCTGTCTGGAAGCCCACCTCACCTTTCCAGAGCTTCTGCCATTGCGACCGAGGCACTGGGTTAAGATTTTAAACAATTCCCTCCTTCTCTGAGTTTAGCAGCTATTTTAAATGTCTTAACTTTAAACAAGCCCTCAGGGGGAATGAGCAGATTCTGTTCCACAGCTAAAGCTGAGGGAGAGACCCGTTCCTGGCTCCCTGAGCCGGACAGAGCTCGTTTCCCCAGTGACAGAAGGGGAGGATGAGCAGCCCTTTCTGTGCACAGCGGTGACACCGCAGCCCACCAGCCCCACTGCACCCCTGGGGCGAGGGAAAACACTGCCACAGATGGATTTAAACCTAGAATTACAGAACCAAAAACTATTCTGTGTTGGAAGGGACCCACGAGGACCCTAAGCTCAACTCCTGGCCGGGCACAGACACCCCCAGCTCGGGGCAGCCGAGCCCTGCCCGGTGCCTGTTGGCACAGCCAGGTGGTCAAACCCACCAAACTCTGTGCTGGTGGTGGGGAAGGTACGCACAGCCCAGAGCCTGGCCCTGGTTTCCCCATGGAAACCTTCAAAGAAAGAAAAGCAGAAGGATGTTTTGACGAGTGGAATGTTTTCATTTAACTTCGGAAAGTCATTCGTTAAAAAATGAATGAGGAGCTGGCTGATCTACTCGGAGACCCCAACAATTAAGCTGGCATCAAACTTCAACTCCTGAAACATTCAGGAAAGAAAATCAAATCACAAAACTGGTGGGATTTGCCAGAAAGCCACACAGTACTCCTCATTCTCTTATTTTAATTCCAAGGATTTACTAATGAAAGGGCCTAAAAAAACCCATTTTAACTTCCAAAACTGTCCCAGCAAACTGCAAGACAAAGCTGAATGATGCTTCACTGCTCCTTCCAGCCATCTGTGTACATCTTTCTCCAGATGATCCCCCAGAGCCCTCCTCAGCCATCCTTCTCCCTCAGCTTTAGGACATCCATGGAAAAGGCCCGAGGAAGAGGCTGGTCCCTGCTGCAGCTGCACTGCTACTGAGGAGCAGCGAGGAAAATCCTCACTCTGAAAACCTCCGCTGATGCTCTTGTGAGTATGAGATCAAATATTCTATATTTGATATTCAGGCTTAAATTTTCTGACCTTCCAGCTGCTCCACAGTCTCCCTCACTCATTTTAGGAACGACACCATCACAAATCTTTCTCATTTTCTTCATTTGTTCTTTTAAGTTTTACTACTTTAGAATCTGGTTGGAGATCTCAAACACATATACAAAAGATTGGATCTACTTTTACTCCTTGTCTGATCTTGATGTTTTTTAATGGTTAACTACTCTTCCTCCACTTCTATTCTAATTTAATAATGGTAAACCAGTGAAAGTTCCTTCTTAAAACCACCAGGATATACTCTTTTAAAAAGGCACACAAAAATGTTTAATAAAAACAAAAACCAAAACCATGCCTCAGGAACTCATACTCCAAAGGTTTCCAAATTAAAAATCAAATTGATATAAACATAATAAATATGTCCATATCTAGACAATACTATTAAAAGTGTTTTTGGAAGAAATAAAGTCTTCTGCTGATTAAGGCTCAAAATACTGGTTCCTAAATATTCTTATTGCCTGGCATGAAATCAAGTCCTTCAACACTTGTTGTTGGTTATGCTAATCCTTTAATATTACTATTTATTCCAGCTGAGAAAAAAGGGCTAAGCCAGCTGTTCCAAGCATCAGCATTTTAATGTTCTCAGTGTGGGCATAATATTTTATCACCTGTTCTTTATGTTCTGTGTCTCAATTCATACATTAAATTATATGTCAGAGTTACTTATGGGGGCAGCGATCAGTTTATGCTGATTTAAGACTGCAATAAAAACTGCACAACAGTGTGAAAAGATATAAAATGCCAGTGACGTAGCTGTGCTCCCTCACACCTCTGCATGGCCCTGAGAAGAGCTGCAGAATCCAGTCCCCAGAAGTCTCTGGGACCAAACCTGAGCCCCAAAAGCTGCAGTGTTGTAGGAAAAGTTCTGCTTCAAGTATCACTTGTCCACCTTAAAATTCTAAACTACATTCTTGCTGTCTTCTTTATTCTTGCAAGAAGTAATTTTACAGCTAAAAATGGCATGGGCAGCTCTTCAGAGAAGGAAGTAGGACAGCAGGACTGAAAATAAATAAGATTATTTTTGTGGTACTGAACTTATTTGAAAAAAAAAAAAAAGGGAAAAAAATCAAAGTTTTTATGTTACTGAGCTTTCAATTTCTTCTTTAATCACACAACAAAGGTACAGGATACCTCAATTCATTGATTTCCTTGCAGTTCATTTTTGCTCAAGGATCGTGTCCAGCCACAGATGAAAAATAATGGATGTTCAGAGGGAAAAGAATGGAAGACATTACTTAGGCCTGCAATGGAAATGGAGGAGTTTGTGAGGAAATGCACGATCCTGGGTAGGTCCCTACCCAGGCTATAGATTCTCGCACAAGGCAGAATGTGTCACTGCTGTGCAGTGGCTCTCTAGGGTCAAACCTGGAGGAATGTGGGGTTTGTAGAATCTGCCTTTGTTAGTAGAATTTGTGGAGATTTTTAACAAGTATGAAGTTGCAGTGATGTGTTGGATTCTTTTTGCCTGACGGTCTCAACACAGGGAGATCACAGAGTCCTGTGCGCCCTGCTCTGGGCGAACCTGCTTTAGCTCTGGGGTTGAAGACCTCCAAAATCCCTTCCAACCCCAAACCTCTCATTACTTTGGAGAACAAACCAGAGTATTTTGTCACCTGTCGCAGCCTTTCCCAAGTTCACCCTGTGAAGGGCACCCAGCAGTTCTCACGAGCCATGGTACAAACATCATCTCTGTCCTCACATTCTCTGACAGAATATTCACCTGCCAGCGTCCTCTTTGCAGTCCAGATGTGCTGCCACTGGTGTCATACCTCAGTTTCTCCAGGTTCTCCACAAATCCAAGCCAGGGGACACCTCTGGCCTGTCCTCAGACCTTCCCCAGCGCAGCCACGTCCCTGCCCGTGGCTCTGGCTGCCGGCAGGACAGGGTGACAGGGGTTGGGTACCTCTGCTCTGACACCCCCTCCTCTTACTGACCAGCAATTTGCTTTATTCCTGCAAAATGAAAACACAGCAGTAGTTCAGTTTCACTGATTATTGCTTTAAACAAGTAAACATCCATCCTCTGCAAGCATTCACCAGCATGGCAAAGCAGTATAAATGCCTAATTATAGTAGATAATTTGAATTTTCGCAGATTTCTCAGATGAAGTGTATGAAATACAGCATCAAGTGATCATTAGGCAGCACACAACAGTTCTAAGCATGTGTAATTATTTTCTGGATGCTTTGCAAGTTATGAGGACTTTCATTTCAAATGTAAAGTACGTTTAGCTGTTTACACTTAAAAATCCGTTGAGGCAGCAAAGAGAACGAAAGCTCTCAAGGGGCATCACATCCCAACATTTAAGGCAACAATGGTAAAAGATGGTTCAGAGACTCCACCACTAATATGGACTCACCCCTTTGTGCACCATGTTTCTGTCTGCTCCCACTGGATTTCAGGGTGTGGGCTCTCCTTCCTCCACGCCTGTGCAGTGCCCAGGGCTGGGGGCTCTGTCTCAGCTGGGACCCTGAGGCACTCATGCTGTAAAAGGGTTACTAACAACACTAAAGCAGTACTTTGATCGCACTGAATATTGAGAATTTAGCAGAGCAATGGTTCAAAAATGAGTAGTGACCTGTCAGATCCTTATTTATCATGGTGCAGCCACAATCTGCCAGAGCAGTACAAAGCATTGAATTCCTCTCTGCTGAAACACTACCTGTTTAAATGGGGTTACTGGAAGAGTGAATGCAGCACTCTGGGTAGAAAGATGCTCAGGATTCATTTGTAGGAACAGGAAAAAAAAAAAAAAGAAAGAAAAAGAATTCTCATTAAGGTATAAATAAATAGTTGGCTCTTTAAATGTTTAACAATAAATTGATTGTACGTGTAGAACACAGACTGGCTTTTTTCCAGCTCTGCAGAATCCTAATTAGTGGTGTTGGAGCTGTGTATTTGTGTAAGTGATTAGGCTGTTACAGTGATCCACACAGAGTTAGGAAACAGTGCAGATGATTACTGATTATGGAAATGTTTACAGGATCTAAATGAAGTGACCCACAGAGTTCCTTGGTATCCCCTTACCCCGAGCACTGCCAAACGTCCCAGCACGGCAGCCAACGTCACCCCTTGGCTGCCCAAGGAAGCTGCTGCTATTTCAATCTGCTCCTAAGGCATTCAGAGTTTCTTTGAGGTCTTTTTTAGGATTTACTGTAATATCAAATTTTCTTACAATCATGACCACTTCTATAAACACATTTTCCCGTTCTCGGAGGATTTTGTCTTGAATTTAAACTTCAGGGATGAGAAGGGCAGAGGGTCCACAGCAGCACTGAGAGCTGGGGGTGGGCACAGCAGGGCTTTGAGCTCTCCAGTTCCACCTCTCCCGCTTAAAGCAGGACTGGGGACACAGAACCCATCTAACCCAGCACTCTCCTCGATTTGTGGTGTAAATTGAGCATGATCCGTGGGACAAGCCTCACTTCTGAAAGACACAGGTTAAAGCTGCACAGAGTGTGAGGGATTTTGGCCATGCTGTCCTTGGCAGGAAGCTGTTACACCGCTCGGGGCTCCCTGACAGTCAGACCCACCCCTTGTTTCCAGTTTTAAACAAGGCACACTGGGATTGTTCCTGTTCCTGCTGGTTCATGACACTCTTTTTGCAGGGTTCCACAGCAGTCAAGAAACACAGCACGACCCAACCCAGCTTGTTCACAGCTCCTGAGCAGCAGCTGCCACGTTTTATATTGATGTGACTGAATACAACAGAAACGAGACTGAAGAGGAATCTGGAGTCTGGCTCAAACCACCATCTAAATGCAGCCTCCACCAAAATTTCAGGTCCAGGGGTTTTCAGTTCCTGAGTTTTGGTTCCGGCCCATTTCCAGCAAGGCCATAGGTCTGGCAAAGATTTTCGAAATTAGCATAGCCAAGAACCCAGTTATTCATCTTTCAAACTATCACATAACATCCAACCCCCACGAACAGACTGCATGGGGAAAAAAAAGTAAGAGCATCACATAGTCATCTTCAAAATTATGCTCATAACATCTGACAAATAGGTGTTCTTCTAAATTAAATATTTTTGCTTCAGAGGGAGATATAACTGTAAAAATGAACACCACACTTTCTTTCCCCTTTCTGCCTTGGAAGGAAAGTGTACTTAACAGATAAAAATAATTTATCCAAAAATCAAATTAATTAAAATTTAACCAGCATATCTGCTTTGAGCAAGGAATTGAACTGCAAACTGGTGCATTGTGGCTCTGGAAGAGAATCAACATCTCACAGCCACAGAAGTTCAGGTGGTGACCAGGGAACTCAATGGAATCCCTCCCATCACCTGCAACAAACTCCCACTGTAAAATCACATTACTAGAAATTGTCTGTTTTACGGAGTGGTTAAAAAAATTGAGAGAACACCAGCATAATTTTTTAGGGCTCACTTAAACAGACTCAGAATGTGGAGGGCTTTCCCTCCGCCCTCCTCCAGTAATTGCTATTTAAAGATCATTTGAATGACCTTCTAGTACATCTTAGCCATCTTTTTATTTACTTGTCTGGTAAAACCCAATCCTTCATCAGGCCAAATAGTCAAAGAGATGGAAAATTTAAACCTTTCCAGCTCCTGAAGGAAAGTTTCTCCCAACAGCTGTCTTGCTTTATGAAAGCATGAAGTCAGTACATCCAATCTCATGCTATCAATCACGCCGGCCGACATTTCCTGCAAACTGTGTCCACAAGACAAACGGGGAAAGAGAACCTAAAAGGAACAACAAATTGCCAAAAAGCAGATGGAATTATGTGCTCTTGTTTATAGTTGGCTGTTCAAATGAGCCCGGTCTAAATGCCTTCCCCTTCAGAATTATAGCACTAAGCAGTCATTTGCATCACTGCTGAAAACACCTGACACTCGTATTAAGAAATATTGGGTTTAATTGCAGTCCATTAAAATGTGGAAATGTCTTCAGTGCAGGATTAATGATTTAAGTGAACTGTCGGCTTTCAGAGTATTTTTAGGCCCTCCTCCTGCAGATGCAAACATCCTCTTGCTCCCCTCCCGCCCTGAACTTTTGCAAAAAAGGTCTGCCACATGTTTCTCATCTCCCGGCTTTAGGTAAGTAGCATTTAAAATGACTCTGAACATCTAGCATCTATGATTTGTGACTTTCAGAAGAGTGTTTGTGTACACAAAGGGATGTTAAATTGTTGTTTTGACTTTAATCTAAATAATTTTCATTTCCTCTTACGGTGAATATTTTCTACACATACCGAAACAGGATTTTGGTTTTGTCAGTTCTCATGTATGCACGAGCATGAAGTTACAGGCTGGGTGGAAGGCACTGACCACTGGTGCTCCCCTTCTGAATTTCATTTCCATCCACATTTAACTTTGGTCCCAGGCAGAAGCTGCAGTTGGGTTTCAGTTGCTCTGGTGTGTGGGTCTGCAGGCGTGCACACAGGGGATGAGCTGTTGGTGCTGACAATTCTGAAGTAACAGGAAAAAAAATATTCATAGCCTTGGATTCAGTGCTTTGGATACTGTAAATGTAAATATAAATGTTTTCATTATCTGGGAACAAAAGATCTGCTTCTTGGGCGAAATCACCAGGACTAAACAATTGTGTGACATCCAAGGATACAACCACAGAGCTCCCAGGGTCCAAGGAGGGAGGGGTGGATTAAAACTAACAGCATTTGAACTGAAAATCTGCTCTGGAATTTACCCCAGCGAGGATCACCAGCCCCACTACTTCTCTGAAGCTGTTGGGTTCTGGCCCCACACTGACCACTGAAGTCCTGCTGGACCCAGCGTCCATGGAAAAATGCTGGTCCCTCTCCCTGCCCAGGAGCATCCAACCAAGATCTGCGAGTCTTTGCAGTCTGGCTCCCAACTCACAGCCTACTAATGGTTTACCACAGTGAGCTGTGGCAGCTGAAGGCAGCCCAGGAACCCAAGGTGGAAATCGATCCTCTCCTGAACAGCATCCTCTGTCTCGAGTCGGGGAAGCGCTGCCCTGTACCGTGGGTTTCCAGCTCCTCTGTTTATTTACCATTGCCCTCTCTTTCCTTTCACAACCTAAGCACCAGGAAATTCAGAATCGTTCAGACATATAAATCTGACTGGGTCAGCTCTGGAGCTCGTAGATGTGAGTGTGGACAGTGTGTAAATACAGGTGCCATGGCAGTGGCCTCCCAGATCACTCAATCAAAACCAAAACAAAATCCACCCTAAAAGCTGAAATTATATTTACCAAGGAAATGAAAGAAAAATTAGACATAACATTCAAGCTCAGAAAAAAATTTCAAAACCTTCAGTTTCGCTGTGCAGCAAATTGGTCACGATTCTCGTGTCGTGTGTGACTGTAAGGGAAATTACAAGAAAGTCAGATGATGTCTGCAGTGTCCAAGGCCAGAAAAGCAGAAATATTGTACATGAAGCTTGGGGTGTTGAGAGGCTAAAGCTGTGCCTTAGAAAACGCAGGTAATACCTGGTTACTTGCTGTATATCTGTCATTTAACTCTTACAGAAATTGGTGTTTTACATTTTAAGGAAAATATAAAAAATCTCTAATTATAGTCTCTGTATGTCAAAAAATATCCCTTCATTTCCAGAAGGTGTCTTTTCTTACGTTCTTTTTCCCACCACTTCCACAGATAGCCATAAAAAATATCTTAATTCTCAAATATCTGTTATTTGAAAACAGGCCTGAAATATCCCCAGTCTGCACCTGTGCTCATTATTTATGGCGTGTTCTGGATCACCAGCATTCAGTTACTGAAAATGCAGCCCACAGACCAGGCTTGGCTGCACCCGTAACACCTCTGCTCGTCGTTTTCCACACTCCTCTGCAGACACAAAGCCTAACGTTTGGTAGGCTTTACAACGCCTTTTGAAATATTGTACTCAAACATTTAAAATATTTTAGTTTTTATTAGCTTTTTATTTATTTATTTATTAGCTTTTATTTGGTTTTTATTTAGCTTTCTGGAGGGGCTGTGTTTACAAACAGCTGGTGCCTGCAGAGAGGGAAGCTGCAATTAAATTGGAGCTGGGTTTAGAGCACTGTCCCCTCTCTGGGACACGTGCCCGCTCAACCCCTCGCAGCATCTTTGAGCCTCTTCCTTCAAGTAGGTGCAAGTGTCACAATTTACTTCAGTACTGTTAGAACCAGCTGAAGGATTTCTGAGCACGTGTGACCACGCTCTTTTCCCAGGCACTTCTCCATGCCGGCTGCTGCTGACAATGCTTTAACTTCTCAGCAACCATTTCAGGGTTACCTGGGCATGGCTGACAGCAGGTCCATGTTCCTGAAGATAAGGCAGCACTGACGATGTGTTGCACTCCTGGGGCCCTCAGCAGGACGGCCCCTGGGTGCTGAGTATTTTCAGGTCCCTTTTTTTCACCTCTCTGACAGGGGACTATTGCTGATTTCCGTCAGTAAGAGCCGTGCTCCACAGCGTGTTCTGTGATACAGTGGCTGGAGATTCAATTGTTGCAAAAGATGTGTGATTTTCCCAAAAGTCAGGTAGTCAGAACAGGAAAAATTAAGACACAAAATAGTAGTAATTGCTTTGCTTTGTTTTGTTGTTTTTTTTTTAACAGGCAGCCTGCACATATTCTGTCCCTACCCAAGGATCTGCACCAAGCAAGAACATCCAGAGAATATTAAGGATTTGTAAAGTAGAGTAAGTGGAGTTTAAGTAGTCAGAGAGCCAACTCCTCCAATAAATGGCCATTTCCAGGGATTATATTCCTTGTACAGCAGGGAAAGGAGCCCTACAGTCCTCCGTGGCAGGACCTCTACAAGGCATTTGTGAGGCAAACAGTGTCCACCCACCTCATCCTTGCTGCTGCTGTCCAGGCTTTCAGCCCAGATCTAGGAGAGGATTAGATGCCTCCAGGTCCATGGTTTGGATGCAGACCTCAAGGTACAGCCCATGGAGGTGTCCCTGAGATCCACTGGCAGCCAAGGGCTGGGTGATAACCACGAGGACCCTGCAGACCCGGCTCTCATGATCTGGGTCTCCATCTGCTGGTGGAGAGATCGACAGCCCCAGAGCAGGGGCTGCTGTCCCTGCGCGGTGAGCAGGCAGCTCACTGCTCACTAAACACAACAAAGCACAGGACTATCCTCCAAAACCCTCTAAAATACCCTCTGAATTAGGGTATTCCCACCACAGGAATTACTGTGTGATCAAGGACAGCCTGGAGAATGGGTGAAAACTTACTGCCATGAAAACCAATCCAAAAAAGCCCAGGCTGCAGGAGGCAGAGACTCTTTATCCACCTCTGTCAGGAAGTTTTATGTATAATTAGGAATTATTTTGGGAAGATGTTTCCCTAGAATGCTGCTCACCTCTGTTCTCTTTCCTGACTTGACCATGCAGACGTGCACACTTCTAAAAGAGTCTTGTCCTCAAAGGAGCTCCAGCAGGACAGAAAGGGTGTAAATCAGAGAAATCAGAGATCCACACACAGACAACAGGGTCTTTTAGAACTGTTGATTAGATCTCTCCTATCCAACCTTATATTCACCAAAGAGTTAATTGAAAATAGAGATTGTTAGATATGCCTGAATAAAATTAATTTGTGGATCCTAGATTTCACAAATTGATATTAGAAAAAGCAGACACATTTTTTACTGTATTTGTTAGTGCTTTATGAAGTCCAAAACCAAGGATACCTAACTGTTCTCAGCTGATAGCACCTCCTCTATCAGACACGTGCCCTCCAAACCTGTATCCTTTCCCCATCAGTCTTTGCTACTGAATAAAAGCATGTGGAATCAGAAAACAGAAGAATCACAGATGTGTGATAAAATGCATGAGAAGAATGATAAGACAAACAACATAAAAATTAAGAAATGATATTATGGGAAAATACAAGATAAAGGCTGGAAGCAACTTTCAAGCACCATTTAAAACTTAGCATCTGCGGAAAAGAAGAAACCGTAGAAAAAGTTCCAAAAGTGGATGTCACTGCCAGGTGAACATCCAGCAGGTCCAGGGAAAGAGCAATGAAAGCACAGAACCAGTGCCAGTGAGTTAAGTCTTTCTGCTAACTACAAGAACCAGCGTGTAAGGCACTTAGAAAGGGAGTATTTTTGACAGGAATATTGGGGCTAATTAATGACATACTGTAATTAAACACCTTTTACAATCTGTGGACTTAATTCAGCAAGACTGAGCTTCTCTGACCAAAACTATTTGTATAAAACTGATTTAAATTTTGTTAGTCTCTGAAGCCCAAGGCTGCACACAGACTGCACTCAGAGTACATTCTAGGAACAAAAAAATCATGAAGGTAGAAATTTCATGAAGAAATAAAGGTGTTCACAGCCCTTACTGCAGGAAAAGTGTGCTCCACTCCAAAGACTGCAACTGTTCCTACAAGAAAAAAGTATGGATATCCTGAAACCTTCCTTTTCAGGAAGCTCACTCCTATCTCCATAGCCCAGGTTTCAATAAAAGGGAGCTTTGACTGTTTTTTTAATAATTTAATTAAGAACCTGCAGACTAGGCTGCACCATGAAGAACACAAGTCCTTTATGCAATAAAATGTTTGCAACATGAAGCGTGGAGAGAGCATTACACACAAACCCAGGCCTTGCATAAAATAGGAAGTAATTGTTAAGAGAAAAAAAAAGATTGTCAATTCTATTTGAAACGTACTGGTCACAGGAAGGAGCTGCTGTCACTGCCACTGACTCCTGCCCATCCCTTCCAGCTCCCACCGCTGCTCTGAGGGTCTGGATTTGGGATGGGTGTTCACAGCTCTGTTCTGCAGAACTCCTGTCGCTGTTTTCCCCAAGGAATCTAAGGAAGGAGCCAAAAGGAGATGCCAGTAGATCCAGCAGAAACACTGCAGTTCCAGGGGAGAGTCCCCACGTGTGGAATGGGCCGGGCACCCAGAGCTGGAAGGGGAGCCCACCCTCAGCGCGGGCTTGCACAAGCGCGGCTGCTTCAGCACGGGGCGTTCCCCCAGTCTGCACAAGGGACTCAGTTCTTATCCACGCAAAAACCTCTCCAAACTAGCTCCCACCAGCTGCCTTCTCTGTGCTTAGCACCACTTCTCTTTTCTTTCGACTTAAACCCGAGATTAGCTCCGAATCCCCTTGGCCTCACTGAGGTGCGAACTCGTTTCACACCAGGGACGTGTTCCCGGTTATCGCCTCAGTATCTGAGTTCCACAGCTTTTACAGCCCCTGTGCTCTTTGTGGATTAACAAACTATCAGGATTATTAGGCAGCATTAAAAGGTAATTGCCTTCACTTCGTGGAGTACAATTCTTCAAGCAATTATGCAAGCATAGGAAGCAGTTGCTGATAACTTATTTTTACAGAAATAAGAGCCCAGATTCTCAGAAACAGCTTCCAGTGTAATTGCTGTGAAACCTGAAGAGCAAAACCAGCCACTCTGTAAATACACAGATTTTACAATTTAAATAAATGGTTATTTTTTCCTTATAAAATAAAGTGTTACCTGATGCCTGAGCGTTTCAGATGGCATGAAAATTAGGCTTCAATTGCACAGAGAAAGTAACTGCTTTGTACTGGTAATGGCTAAACACAGTAATGATTTGTAAATTAAACTGTGCTGTAATTGCCGTGCAGAGCTCTACAGTGAGTGAGAGCATGGCAACATCAGGCTTATAAAATCGGGTGGCACGTATTGCATCGGGGTCCTTAAGAACCTGCAGCTGCTCCAAAACCATCTCCAATCAGTCACCCCCAGCCTGCACCGGCACAAAGACGTGGAGAAAGTGTTACCCAGGTTTCTGGCAATGACTTTGATCTCTGTGGCGGGAGCTACTCCCACCTTCTGTCCTGCCACCCCTTTCCTTGGACAAAAGAGGAGGTTCAGCCTCTCTGGGAAGTCCCTCTGTTGGGAAGCCTGGGGGTTTGTAGGAAGATTTTTGTCCTGTTGAACTGTCCAGTACAGTCCCTGAGTCACACAGGGTGTTCTTGTGCCACATACACGTTAATTAATGATTTTGTTGAGGCACTATAAACCCTTTATAGAAGGAACGATGCCATCACAGTTCCTCTGGTGTTGGTTGGTAATTTCTCCTGGTTGAGCTCATCACAGAGTCTTGTCCAACACTTCCATCCCCTACCTGGGCCCTTTGTTTTCTCTCCATCTTCCCAGGCCTGTGCCTTACACAATCACCCTCTTTGCCTGGCTCACCTTTGCTCCTCTCTTTCTAAAGCCTCCCTTGTTCCAATGCTGACATCACCAACTCTGCACAACTGTGAGCACTGTGGGTTCCTGGGAGTTTGCTTTGCTCACGCTCCCCCAGTTTCATTTGCCCATTGTTTCTTTCTTGACTGTGTTAACTTTCTGCAATTGAGCACGTTTCTAAACAAACCCAAGCAGTGCTGTTACAAACACAGCAATGCCAACTATATTCATTCTTATTTTGAGCATGCTGAACAACTGGAAGCAAAGAATAAAAGGATGTTAAAAACTAAATTACATAACAAATCAAGCATTTTTAAGAAAAAAAATAGCTAGCTAGGAAATGATTACCTGGACATGGTCTAGAAAACACGGCTACTATTTTGCAAAATTACAGAGTCAGAAGCTCTAATTTACTTAATGGAATATTTTTAAGTAGCTTTACTTTATTAGAATAAGAACCTCATCATTGCCGTCATTTTATTCATGAAGCCATTCCAGCAGAGCTTATGTTTGGGCTGTCTGGCCTAATCAATGATAAAGCCTATAATTAGCTCAGAATGCTGTCACTCAAACACACTTAATTTGGAATATATTTTAGATTTGAAAGCGTAAACAATGACAAGGAAATAGCGAGCTTAATACAGCAATTAGAGAAAGGGTTTCATTAAGGGTCACCCTGGCATATGGATTCCATTTCACAGAAAATATCTGCTGCAGCCATGCAGAAGCCACAGGGGCTGTTGTGTCACCCGGGAGTGGCTCTGAGGTGCAGGGGAAGGGCTGGGTGTAAATCCTCCCTCTCTGCTGCCAGTGCAGAGCTGCCCATCGGAGCCACCGCCCTCCGGAGCCAGGGAAGGGACATTTCAGGGTCTGACACCGCAGCAGAAGAGGGAGCCACTTCCCCCGGCTGTGGGAGCAGTGCTGAGCTTCACCTGCCACCCACCTGCCCCGGCAGCACCACCAGGATGGGCCGTTTTTACCATTTTTACAATTTTTCCCTCTCTTCCCTTATTGAAAAACAACACCCAGTGTCCTGGAGCCACATCACACTCTGTGCAAGGGCAGAACGCTGGTTTTTCTGCTGCTGGAAGGGACCTCAGGATGGCACCTACCTGTAATTCCATCACATTAAGTGTAAAAATCCACCAAGAAAATGAAAATTGGATTTAGGTTACACCCCACTGCAATGGTTCCCTTGCACCTCAAAAAATACACGGACTTAAGAAATTTTCCAAATTCCCTTTTTGAAGGATTGCCCACATGTCTGCAGGCACAACTTTTAGCTTTTTTATTATTTAAATAAGAAAAAGGAATGTGGAAGCCATAAAATGTTGTAACATGCATGGCTTCATCATAAATCAACTAATACATCCTTAAAAAAGGGTACAGACCCCCCAAATCAACTCCTCCACACCGAAGCTACAACTTCTTCAGAATGTGCCTTGCTGTGGTTTACAAACGCTTCTTTCTCCTGTTCTAAAGCAGAAGAATCCGTAAAATATATATGTGCTTTTTAAAATGGCATATCCATACAAAGCACTTCTGAATCTGCTGCTTTATGCATTGAAAGATTTGCAAAACTTCCCTCCAAGACCAAGCTTCCCACCCCAGAACAGCCCCGCTCCTGACTCCAACCCAGCCCCAGGCGCTGGTTTGAGAGGACGAGAGAGTCACACTTATTGAGGAGACCCAGAAAAGCAAACCCTGGGGTGGCATTTGTCGTGATGTGACGCCCCTGTCTCTTTTCCTCAAAAAAGGACCCTTTTCTCAAGATTTCTAGACCAAGGTTCAGCAATTCATCAGAAAAATAAAAACCCGAGGCCGCTTCACCCTGGGCTGCAGCACCAGCTCTGGGTCCAGCCCTGCTCCCGGACTGCGGGCACAGGGATTTACCTGGTGCACAGCAAGCAGGGCTGTGTGCCCTGCCCTGCCCTGCCCCGCTGGGAGCTCCCAAAACCCTCCCCACAGCCATTCCCCCGGGCCTGGGACCCCTCAGCTCCCGCACACGAGGAGCCCGACTGCTGAATTCCCTCAGAGCAGCACTAACGTTGGTTTGGAAGAGCGCTTGAAACGCAGAGACACTGGTGGATTAGAGGCTGTGTTTCCAGGATGTTTTGGGATTAGCAGTAAAGAAAAAGTCTCAGAAACATGCTAGAGCAATTGCTGTGTATAGAAGCAGGATGGAAAAAGTTATTCTATTGATGCCAGCTATGTTAGTCCACTAGCTAAATGATTAATGTTGATAATTCCTCTCCAGCAGACTCATTAAACCTGAACTTATTTTTCTTACAGGCCTTTGACATTTCCTACTTTCTTAATATCAGAGGTAATGACAGTGGCGTGATTATATACTTATTCCTTTCCACCTTCAAGCAGTTTTCTTTGGCAGGAGTTGCTTTTTCAGCAGAAAACCTGCACACGAGGATTCATTCTTTCCCAAAAACTGTTACAGCTCCATTAGCAACACTAAATGGCAGTGCCTTAGAGGAATGCACAACAGCCCTTCTAAAAATTAAATAGTCGAGGTATTCAGGGCAGCACCATGAGAGATGTTTTCTACAGAGCTGCAATTTATAATGGTAGGGGGGTCCTGCGCCCTCCCCCCACATTTCTTTTAGATCCTGTTGTCAAAAAATGTCCAAGTTAAACAAAGAAGAAATTACAGAATGAATCTTAGCCTTGAAGAATTAGGTTTCACTCTAATTGAGATCATACGCTGCATGTGCAGTTTTGGCACATAAGCCATATTAATCAGAAAGTCTTTAATCGTGGATAATTTCTCCTGTGTGTGCCAGATTGGGCATTATGCTGCTGGCCCAGCTTCTAAGTCTGTTTAAGAGCCCACCTTTGACTTCATAAACACCCGCTTACAAAATTGGGGTCAACTTCCTCCTATGAAGGTATGCTACACTGGCGCTAGAAAAACTCCCTTAATGATTAAATTGCATCTCATATGGAAATAAAAATGTGCAGATTCCAAAGGAGTGACTGTTCCGAGTGATTACAGTTTGTGCTGGAGGTAGCCCTCACTCAAGCCCGTCTCTGTGAAGCACACGGCAGATGAAAACCAGGGGACAAGATCCAGCAGCCACAGGATGAAGCCTGATGAGTGACCCAGCATCACCTAATCTGCTGTTATTACACTGCTGCCGAGATCCCAGCCCAGAAGGAGCAAACAGGACATAAAAGTGTTTCCTGTGCTGGGGACTGAGCAGGAGGGTGAGGAGCTGATGGCTGGTCAGGGCCCGCTGGAAGCGCTGGGTGCACGGGGACCGCTCCACGCCCAGGGGTGACACCCTGCTCCTGCCACGCTGCAGCGCCAGGTCTGGGGCACCTCGGCTCCAGTGGAGTCCACACCTCCCCAAAAGCTGGGCTGCAACTGCAGCAGATCAAAACGAACAGCGCTCCTCCTGCTGAGAGCAGTTATCGCTCACGACCTTCGTGCCTTTCATTCCGTTATTCGTACACTGAGAACTTCAACATTTTAAACTTTAATACCCACAGTGCACATGCAAAACTGTAAAACCGAGCTTAGATTTGTCATAATGCATAAACAGCCTCTTATAATAAATGGATCTTTCTGTAAATTGCTGCACCTGTAGGTTCAAAATGAGCTTTTGTCCCCAGTGCTCCATTTGATATTTAAGCTATTCAGCAGTGCGACACCCATGAAAGATAAAACTACTACTACAGAATTACCCTTGTCTGAGTTTTAAAATATTGAAGCAAAATCAACTGCAGCATAATATATACACCTCTAAAAAAATGAAAGAAAAAATATTGAGAAGGGAGCATTCCACTTCCATGAAACAGCTCCCATGCTGCTCTCGTGTCCATAATTTATTCTAGCAGTGACTGCTGCATTTTCCATTATAAAATTTCCAGCTTCAGACATCTCTCCTTGTTACTACAACTTCTCATTAAGTAGCTCCAGCCTGCCCCACTCTCCCTGTCTCTCCCTACCCCTCCACTTCTCAAAAGCAAAATTTTGCCTCCATTTTCTCTCTTTACACATTATTATCCACTTCCCACATTTCATGTGAGAAGGCCATTCCAAATATTATCTCTTCACCCAATTAACTCCAGGAATTTTTCTAATCTAAGTTAATACTTTCCTCCTTTGCCCATAGATGCTGTAACGAGGCCTCTCAAACTGGGTTTATTGCAGCTGGGTTCTGCTTCTGAGGAGGACCTGAAATTCTGCACCTTGAAAAGTCAGGAGTTGGAAGCTGCTCACACTGGGGCAGAAGAACGGAGAAAATCAAAAGTTTTAGCTCCCAGAAAGGCTCTTTGGGGGTTTTGGATGCCTTTCAGGGAAGGGATGATTCTCTGACTCTCCTGTTTTGGAGAGGTATCATTTATTAGGCATTCAATAAATAGTATTTAGTAATATTTAATTATTAGATGTATTTATGTTATTTTTATATTTATTTATTAGATATAATTTCCCTAATAATACCTTATTTATTAGGCATCATTATTTATTAAAAGTATATTTTTTTTCAACCTGTATAAATTTTATTTAAAAATCAGTACATAAATTATTTCTTATCTAGGAAAAAAGGAAAAGGCTCTTCTTGCATCGCATCAGCCAATGAAAGAATAATAATCTACAGACTGATGGCTAACAAAACTGATAAATATTAAAAAATAAAAATAATCAGCCTTTCTATTTTTGAACTGGGTAAATTGGGACCACGGCGGGGGACAACAGGAGGAATCTCCGACTCTCTGAAGCCGATGGAAGCTTCACCCCCGATCCCAGCAGGGCCGAGGTATCAGTGACAGAATTAGGGCAGCCTTGGGCAATAGATACAGCAGCAACATCTCTGAAAGAATGCTCATTTCCCAGTGAGATGATGGCACCATCCACCAGCAGGAATGACATGTTTAATCCAATGGATTGAGCATCCTTTAATCCTTCCAGCTATCCATTAAACTGTTTATTCTCAATGTAAATTGTTCCAGCCATAAACTTACACCGGCTGAACTGCCCATCATTCTGCTTCGTGCTCAGCCACAACCACAACCACAATTTCTGTATTTTCTGACACACATCTATAGATTTTCAATGCTTGTATTGTCTAAACTCAAAATCCTAAAGCAGGCCAACTGAAGGCTGCATTTTCCAACAGGAGTATTCCAACATTTAGGAAATACAATCTCTGTGTTAAATGCATGCTTCTTAGATTGCAACCCAAATGCTTGTGTTCTATAGTCTCCAAATTGCAGGAGCTTAGCCAAAAAAATCTCTTTATAAATGTTTTGCATCTTCCTGGGCCCCAAGCACTGTTTGCTAGAGCTGGAGCAATCCCTGCCCAAGTTATCTGGACAGGGTTTGCAATGCAGCCGCCTTAATACCAGCACCCATTAAAAGGTGAGAGAAAAAGCAAATGTGTTTCCTTAGTAAGAACTACTGGACAGTTTTCTGGACTGGGAATAGCTCTCTTGGCTTCCCCCACCCAGCCTTCCTCAGCCCACAGTTAACCTTTCCCTTTGTGGTGTACAGGGATTTTTGTAGGCCCTACAAAACACTCACATTTAATGTGGGGTGTGGGGTCCGGGGCAAAGACGAGCTACACACAAACCTCGGGATGCAGAGGTGCAGGATGTTTCCAGGAGCTGTAGTTGAATGCAAAATTCCCATGACAAGTTAGGCATTGGAAAGTAAGTTTAAGTGTACCCATAACATTAATCCCTTAATCCTCGGGTAAACTAACAAGATTTGCATAGAGTAAGGATAAAAGGTTAAAAAAACTCAGCATTGAGACAGCAGTTCAGGGCATCCTGCTTTTCCAGGAAACCCACGTGAGTATAATTCAGTTGCTTACCAGAACATATCATAGACTCATAGAACAATGGAACACCCCGGGCTGGAAGGGACCCTCAAAAATCATCCAGTCCAACTCCTGGCCCTGCCCAGACACCCCAACAGTCGCACCCCGGGCACCCCTGGCAGCGGTGTCCAAACGCTCCTGGAGCTCTGGCAGCCTCGGGGCCGGGACCATTCCCTGGGGAGCCTGGGCAGTGCCCAGCACCCTCTGGGGAAGAATCTTTTCCTGATATCCACCCTACCCCTCCTCTGGCCAAGCTCCAGCCGTTCCCTCGTGTCCTGTCCCTGTCACAGGGAGCAGAGACCTGCGCTGCCCCTCGGGAGGAGCTGCAGCCCCCGGTGAGCTCTGGCCTCAGTCTTCCCTTCTCCAGCTGAGCAAACCAAGTGCCCTCAGCCACTCTTTGTACGGCCCCTCCAGACCCTTCCCCATCCTTGTGCTTCTCCTTTGGATGCTTCTTGTACTGTGGTGTCCAAAACTGCTCCCAGGACTGGAAGCTGCACGGGTGCAGAGTGAAGGGGGACAATCACAAATATCATATACAGTAATCACTGCCAGTATTTAAGTTTCGTATATCCCTCCCTCTTAAAATTTGCATTTTTAATGTTATTTTTAGTAGATCCATGGATCACTTACCTGGTCCCAAAAGCAGCAGTGCTGAGCTGCCTCCCGGGCACCCTCCTGCCATGGGAGAGGGCCACGGCTCGGAGCCGCTTGGCTGGAACACAAACAAGGGAAGGGAATGAAAGGCTCTGTGCCTGTGTGGGGAACATAGAGTGATATTAATTATTAATTTTGACAAGTCTGAATACCTTAATAATGTATTATTTTAAGCTGCAAGCTTTTTAAAAAGCCATTGAGGTTGAAATGAGCCGACTTTGTGGCTTGGACTCTCATTCCTCAGCACACAGCAAAATGCACTGTGACAACAAAATGTGCTGTGACAGATTTTGGCCAGTGTGGTCTTGTTTTGTGTATTTAATAAAGAGCTGATAAATACAATGTTTAAAGTGAAAGGGTTGGGATACACCAGCCAGAGAATGCTATGCATTAACCAACCTGTCAAGAGAGAAAAGACAATTTAAATTAATACTTGCACAAACTGACCCATGAGCTGGTTCCCTCCTCCTCCAGAACTCTTCAGTAACAGGATACAGGTGCCGGTAACATAATTTCTGCAATAGAACCAGATCATTTGTGCAGCCAAATTTACTGGGAACCAATCCTACTCTGTTCTGCAAACTACTGAGGAGGGAACTCTGTCAGATTTCTACAGTGTGTTTAAGAGTGACTTCTGGGCTGTTGACAACAGGAATTTCAGAAGCACTCAGGGAAGCCTCTCTTTTGACGCCACCTCCAACATCAATACCAAGCACAACTTAAAAACCCACTGTAAACATTTGAGGTGCTTCCCACCTCTGGATCCCAGAGCATTTTACACCTGTTAATCAGAGAAAGCCTCTCAGCACTCCCACAATTATGTATTTCTGCCGTGAACTTGAACACAGAAGAATTCTCCCTCTTAGCATGGATAAACTGTGGCTTTATTTGAAAGTGTCAGGGAGTGGAAAGTCAATAATTAAATAAAACACCAGAGTAACGATGGACGTATTTTAAAAGCAAATTTAAGGAATAACTGCTTTTACACTATCACCTTGTACAACTACAGAAAGATTTGCATATTTGATTTTGTCACACTTTTCATATTATAATTTCTAAAGTGACCTCAGATGAAAGAGGAAGTTCTCTTATTCCTAAGGACTGGCACAATATTTCAAATCTCATGGTAATGATGGTGTGGGGGATTTTCCTTATTTATGTACAAATCGAACTTGAGGCTTTGAGTTTCTAACCCTCAGTGGCAGAGTGAATAGTAAGAGCACAGAGAAGCTTTAAAAAAACACAATTTGAAAATCACAAGCAAAACAATTACAGTCTCATTAAGTTTTGTGATTCTTTTCAAACCAGTTTAATGATACCCAGGGGCTTGACTCCTGATTTTGAGCTGGGGTTGACAGTTTTAAAACCAGTGGGAGATAACAACTGGGCACCTTGCATCAAGTCATGCCATTCAGAAATTCAGTCCCTGACACATAAAGAGGTTTTACTGAGTGTGATATCTGACTAGAAATGAAGAGACATATTTCAGGTTTGAGAAAACAGGAAGAAAAACAAAGTCTCCTTCCTCTTAAATTTACAATCCACACACTCAGGTTGGTCAACAATCTAGTGAAATCTGGTTTCTTATTTAATTTCCTCAGAAATCAGCAATGTTCCTTGTCAAAACTAGGGATTTCCGTAATAAACTCGAACTTGCACTGAATTGCTTGGTGCTGTGTCCCAAACCCAGTACCAAAAACCTCAAGGACAAGTGCCCTGTACTTCTTTGATTCACTGTTTTCTGAGTGGTGATTCCTAAAATACTAGCAGCAGCAAATACTTTATTAAGAGGATAAAGATTCATTTCTTCTGCATTAACTTGAAAGCAAGATTTACAGTATTAAAAAATAATTAAAATAATATCAGTATTAAATCCTGATGCTTTATTTACAGGGAGCCACAGTGAACAGGTAACAACCTCTGCATTAGAGAAGGCTTGAAAGGCAAAGGCCAAAAAACTTTACCTGCCAGTATCAGAAGATCCAAATATTTATGCACCCAAAATCCTATTAAAATTCCCAGATTTAGGTAGGAAACAGATCACCATTTTTAAATGGTGCAAGTTATTCATCATCCTCTCCAACTTTGCAAATAGTTTGTTTCAAGGGGAAAAACCTGTGGAGTTCTGAGTGTAATTGCCCCAAGCTGCAGTCAGACATCCAGGTGGTGATAACACCACGTCCACCTGCCTGTGTGCACATGTAAATCCCATTTTCTGCACCTCACTCGGAGTCCTCCTGAATGAAAACAGTACAGAACAAAAAGAACAGCTGGAACTCAAGCTCTTAAGACATGCAAATACCATTTCTTAGAGAGAATGAAAATCTCTTTCCCAGTACTCACAATAAACATTAACTCTTAAATTATCTAGAGCAGTAAGAAAAGCACCCAGTTCAGTGCAATTACCAGAATCTCCTGTTATGGCACTTTTCATCCAGCCTAAGTCACACATCTTACCCAGCTGTTATTTAACAAAGCCCATCTAGCTCTAAATGTCATCCTAAATCCTGTGAAGGCAAAAGGCTCAATCAACTTCACCGACGGCCCCAATCCTTTCCTAAAGGCCCCAAAACCTTCCCTAAAACTCCTTCCGCCAAGCCCTCAAGCACGTGCAGAGCCCTGAGTCCTGCTGACGTCCCCAAACCTGAGAATGTGCTTTCAAAATGGGATTTCTGCCAAAGTAAAGGCAGAGATTTAACAGGAACAAAGCAGCCTAAAATTTAAGCAAATGCCTAAAAATAGCTGTTTCTTTTGTGAGGAACAGTATTGTTGGCTTCTTCCTGTGTGTTCAATTAATCAAAAAAAAAAAATCCTTTTAAGCAAGGATTGAATTGCAGTTACTACCAAGAAACCCTAGCAATATACACTATTTAAATGGATTTAGGGCTAAATAAACTCCTGCCTCAGTTTTTTACGCAAGTATGAAGGCACAAGGATGCATTTCCCAGCCCCATCTGAGAGATGCATTGTGAAAAGGGTGCGTGTTCATCCTCCCCTGCATGACACAGCGTTCTCCTGGTGATTTCAGCGGTGCTGGGGGAAACCGCTCGCTCCATGGAGCGAAATGGCTGGAATGTGATGTTGCTCCACATTCTAATCCTCGGCCTGCGCTGGCAGCGCAGCGGGACCCCACTGCGGGAACTCACACGGAGCAGTTATAGATGGGGTGGGAAATGCCGCTTGTGGAGCCCTGGAACAAACCCAGCCACTCCGCATCGGCCCTGCCAGCACATCGGAGCCCCAGACATATTCCTTAATTACACAATTAAAGCCTGCATGGCAAACGGGGCGGTGTCTCCCATCGTTAGAGCGGTATCACCGTGTAATGCAGTGACTTCTCCGCTGTACCCACCGAGGGGGCACCGCGGGGGCACCGATCCCGCTCCCGGTGAGCAGCTCCAGCAGCAGCAGCTCCAGGGAAGCCGCCAAGCCCTGCTCCTGCTGCTTCAGCATCTGCCGGGGCTCTCCCTGCTGGCCCGTGAGGGATTCTGTGCTGCTTTCCAGGGCACTTCTCGCACAGCCCATCCCACCCTCTGTGGAATAACTGCTGCTGCACCGTCAGTTTCAGGCCATCCCAAAATTCAGGCGTCCCTCCGGAGTCCCAGCTTTTCCTGAGCCGTGGCATGGCTGGGAATGGTCTCTCCCAGCCACACCAAATGTGGGAATCAGCACAAAAAAGTCTCCAGGGCGATCATCAAACCGCAGCCGAAATGCACAGAGTAGGGTTAGAGATGGAGAACACTCCTCAATAAATATTCCATGAAGTAGGGGATTGCTCCGTATTGGACACAACCAATGGCACAGAAACCTGAACGAGCAGCTGTGCTGGGACACAGACAATTATCACCTGACCCAGGTGGGAACACCACTTGAAAGTGGTGAGTGACAACCACACAAAAAGGAGTGACAACCACGCAAAATCGGTCTAAGGTTTGAAGTTACCCTTGGGAAAAAGGACAGCAGTGACCGTCCAGGTAAGAAATAACTTTTTCTTCAACTGCGCTGTGGAACAAGTCCCTGCTCTGTCTGCAGAGACCTTTCCAAATGCGAGTTTCTGGAGCCGCCCTGCAAGGTGCCCTTGCAGCTGGGCAGCCAGGGAGCAGAGAGCAGCTGGCAGGGCATCACAACAAGGGGGTGAAGCACATTGGCCAGACCCCTGAGGAAGCTGGAGCCCCCACAGCCTCGATGTTCTTGTTCTGCAGCCGTGCAGACAAATTGTCCTTCCAAGGCTGCAAATCCCGTAGCTTTCGTAGGCACTGGATTCAATTAAAAAAATCAAATTTAACTATTAGAAGCCAGTTTCAGTTAAATGCTAACTGCTTGCATCACCACTCCTAAGAGCTCGCTGTGGCTCCTGCTGCCAGAACTTCCAAATAAACTAAGCAAACTTGCTTATAATAGCAGGAAGAAATCAGATCTTTCCAAGCACTGCGGCTCAGCCAAATGCATCCCAGAGTCCTGTGTTGCCATGAACCATCCAACCACCGTTTGAACTGAGGCTGGAGCTGGTTTCCACATTGCTTTGTTTATATTGACTGCATTTATGATGCCTCAGATGTTGCCAGTAAAATATTTATTTAGCAGTTAAAACGTTCTGCAAATGATTTTGCTGTCCCAAAAGATAAATATTTCTCAGCATTCTGAAATGATACATTGATGTTTTTGTTAAGGAAATTGCATGTTGATAAAATTTTCTCAGATTACACTTTGTCGTTCCTTTGTATTTGAAGTGGCCACATTAATTTTTCGTGATATTTATTGCAATTGCAAATTGCAGCGAGATTAGAAACATTAAACTTACCATAAAATGAAACACATTTCAAGTATTTCCGAGTCATCTATTTAAGGGCTTGAGGACACTTTTGATCCTTCAGGTTACTGGAGTGCTCTGAGCTTACAGGTCAAGGATCCAACACAAGCCAGAATCCCACTTTAAACTCTTGGGGAGCCTTTTTCTTCCTTCCCTCCACCCTCCTTTCCTTGTACACAAATATCCAGCTCCACTTTGGGGTGTCCCTGAACTGCAAAATTTCACTCTGAATGGTATTTGCAGCAGATTTGAAGCTTATGCAGGCTATTAAATAAAAATAAATACAGCACTGCCATCCTTACTTACTCCTTCTTTACTTACTCCTTCTGCTTCCTTTAACCTCTCAACACCACTCACATCCATGATTTGGGTCGAGCTTTCCCATTTAAACACCACAGGGTTGTTTCTCTAGACGAGGGCAGACTCTTGCAAATGAAGGCTGTCAGTGCCCAGACCACCAAAACTTGTATGGAACACTGTGGCCTTGGAGCCTTCTCCCAGACACGTGGGGTATCTGGAGTGGAGCTGGACTGCTGTGAAAAATTTTGATTTTTCAAACACACCCTCAGTGCAGCAGCCCTGCTGCTAAATACAGCTCCTGCCTCTGCTCTGCTGTCCAGCAGCCTCAGCACTTTTCACATGAAAAAAGTCTTCTTCCGTAAACTCAGAACCTCAGTCACATCTTCTGAGAAAAATCAGCCTGAACACCTCACCTGAGTGCAGTCAGAACATGTTTGTGGAGAGCAGGAGATGCTGCCAGACCCCCAAGTTTATTTTTCTCAAAACAGTGCTGCACTAAGCACTCAACATGAAAAAACTCTAATGGGCTAAAATTTCCCATCTTCCTCACCAGTCTTTTAATGCATCATATTACCTAGGTTTAAAATAAAACCTCAAAAAAATTACTTTTTTTTTTTAATTTAAAAATTCAAATCACAACAACCCCGCAATGTTTTTCAAACGTTTGGAGGGAAAGTTTTTCACATTTACCTATGCAAGAAACTTTTTTACATTTTTCTCCCTTTTGGCTGGTTTTCATGGGGCATTTTGTGCCATTTGACTTTAGAGAACATCTCTGAATTCATTGGGGATCTTCAGGCATAGGGTGAAACATTAGACACACAGGAAAAAGTTCTCATTCTGTTTTCAGTCCAAATTTTTAAACAGTCTACAAACACTTTTCAGTAATGAGCCCTGGCCTCTGTGAATGCCAACTCTTAACATGTACAGTTAATTAAAGAAATCAAAACCAGCTTTATAAACGAACAGGGTTGCAACCACAACCTCCGTGGAGGCTTCCACCTTTCCCTCTGTACAGCACAGCTCCGCTGCTCGTTCCAGAACCTCGTGGAATAAAACATCCAGGCCTCTTCCCTGGGAATCCAAGTAAAAGTGCCTCGGGTCATCAGAAAGCCTGGGAGTGCTCCGAGCAAACCATTACCGGGCAACCTGATGGATGACACGAGCAGGCACGAGGGCTGGGATTCGCTCCAAAAACACTGCTACAGGGATCTGAGGTACCATGGATGTGCAGCCGGGACTCTGAAACAGCTCTTGATCAAAGATGTGGAAGAACGCCCGGCGGAGCGGGACGCGCTGGGCTCGGGGTTGAAAGCGCTGCCCGTGCCCGCACAGAGCCACAGGACAGCCTGGGTTGGGAGGGATGTTAGAGATCACCTCGTTCCAAGCCCTGCCCTGGACAGGGAACTCAGCAGGGCTCTGCAGCCAGAAATTAAACCCATCATGCTTCAGACTAAAGAGTGGAGTGAACCTCAGCACTGCCCAGCGGGTACCACCTGCAGGCAGGAAAACACCGAGGGAATGATGGCAGAGCTCCGTAAAACAGAGGCTTGCACGGGGAAGTGTACGAGTTTGAAAAAAAACGAGTGGGAAATCACAAGTCAGAATTATAATTTAATAGGAAAATTTAAAAGGAAATAAATGCAATAGTACAAGAGCACTGACAGAGTCAGGATACAACCTGACACCCTGTTAGTCAGGGTGGTGGCAGCAGTCCACATGGAGTGGTGATCCTGTAGAAAAGGGGCTGGTTTTTCACCTGAAGGCCCAGCAACAGCCCTTATCCTCCAGGAGCCCAGCAGGTAAGGGCCACTCTGCTGTTCCAAAAGCCCAGATTCTATCCAGGTGGGAATGCTTGGCTCCTCCCCCCTGGGCGGAGCATCTCACAATGGGATGAGGTAATTCTGTGAGTCATGGGTGGGTTCTTGATGGCCCATTAAACAGAGATAGCTCCCGGAGGGTGTTATCAGATATGAGCCATGGTGGGAGATAACGAACATTGCCCCACCTGCTTTAACAGCTGGTGAAGATGATAATAGAATACAGGCTTTTGGTTACATCTTACACTGTGACCTAGGACAGGAAGAAAGAAAAGGGCTGTTATCCTGGTGACAACACTTAGGCTAAGTGCACCAAGTGAAATTACCAGGTGGAAATCAGCAAAGCAAGCAATGGGAAGTAGCTCTTCATGCATTGCATGGACCACAGAACTTGTTCCCAGACAATCCGGCACCTTGCCAAGGACAGCTTGGCTGAAAATGACAAACAAACACAAGAAATGCCTGCTAGAGCCTGATAGACGTGTCCACCTGTGCCTCGGGAAATCCTCGAGCAACAAGCCATGGAAAGGAAAGGATTGGAGTGAAGAAAGGGGAGTGTAACCCAGACTGTAAGATCTCTGGAGTTATCTCATTATTCGTCTTCCAGCTGTTGAAGTGGTCCTTCATCACAGGTCAGCTCTTGAGGGCTGCAGTGAAACAGAAACAAGAAGGATCCAAATATAATTCATAAGTTTATGCCAGGCCCAGCTCAAGAACTTGGGCAGTGCAGGGAAAAGCCTTATGATTGGAAAAGAACAGGATGAAATCTGTATTCTCTAGAGCAACCCCTAATCTCCAACCCTCTTGTCTCTTAATAAAACCAGTTTGCAGAAGGATTCAGGACTAAACCTACAGTTCATTCCTGGGAGGAGAAGTTGCATCTCCCAGGTACAGCAGCTCCATTTACAAAATCTCTGACCCTGGAAGTTGTGCTTGGCCTTGGAGCTTTCACCTGCCCTGAATGCAGGAACAGAATGTGTGTTGGGGAGAATTTGTGGACACCAAGGGCACACCGACCATGAACACCAATGGCAAAAACACCATCAGGAAAAACGCACCTGGAAACTGGGAGATCTGCAAACGTAAGGTCAAAGAAGAGAATTTTTGTAGTGTGCACATATCCAAGCCTAAGAAAACACGGTGGGGTTTTTAATGTTAATAGGGCAGAAAACTCAAATACATACCACAGTCTTTGACCCAGTTTTGGGGGCCACCAGTTCTGGGCCCTCTGGTTATAAAGGCAGCATTTTCTTATCCAACCCAAACATAACTCTCCCAAATTCATGCAGGGATAACATCTCCTCTGGAGTTTGTCCTGTCTGGGAGAAGACACTGTGAGGGACTGTAGAGATTCAAAAAATTTAGATACAGAGAAATACCTTTTCTTACTTTTTTTTCTTCCACATCCAGCCAACAGGTCACATCTCAGCATGGTCACAAAAAGGTCTGTCAGGCTGTCAGCTGCCTTTACAAATCCCTTCATAAGTGAAACAAGGATGGCAGCAGAGAAGCAGAGCACGACGGGGTGGCTGTGCCCATCCGGCCCTGCAGCACCCAGGAGTGGGGATGCCAGGACTCTTAAAGCCTTGCCAAGCTTTCCAAACCTCAGCCAGCTACACCCCTTTGGAACCAAGCACTCCTTCCTGAGCCCTGATCACGCTGAGCCCATTTTCACGCTGAAAACACAGAATTTGGCTAAAATTATGTTTTCTGAAAACCACTGCAAATTCCTTATCTTCCACCCGGTGAAGGAGCTCTCTGGAGCCTCAGGGGGAGATCTGGACTTGCAGGACCCATCCCTGGGCAGTGAGCCGTGGGCAGCAGGCTCCTCCTCCAGCCTTTGCGTGCTGCTCCTGCCACGTGGGGATGAAAGAGTTAAACACACGCTGCTTGCTTTTCACGCAGGAGCCAGCGAAAGCTGCAGCCCGCTAATGTGTGTGTTTATCTAAAGCTTCTGATGTCCTCTGTGTTTTCTTGAGGGGGTTTGTTTTAGGATTTTTTTCAAACCAGGCTGCATTTTGCCCTTTAAATTAATAAAAGTTCAGTCCAGCGGGTTCAGCTGCAGTTTGCACTCCGGGGGTCGTGGGGCACTGGCACCCACCGACCTGTCCCCCTGCACGCATCCCCTGCGCCACAGCGCAGCCAAAAATCTGCAAACATTCTCTGAAATTCAGAAGCGAATTCAGCCGCATTTGCAGCTGCTTCACAGGCGCTTTCTGCAAATATTTGAACACTTGTACTTTACTAGTGCAAATACTGGTGAAAAAGGATTTTTAATTCCAAATAACCGCTGAGCTCCACGTGCCCTGCCCTGTTCCACACGCAGGGTCTGTGCACGGACACTTGCCCAGTGGCACGCGCCAGGAAACAAGCGGCACTCTGTGACTTCTAAAATTAACAGCATGAAATCTGAATATGAAATATTTACACACTCATTAACGTGGAAAGTTCACAGCACACCACAGAATTCACAAAAACCCTACAGGGCCCTTTAAACCTTACCTGTGGCAGCACGGAGCCTCAGAGGGCTGGAATGAGGGGAGGCTCTGAGCATCTTTTTGCACGGTCTGAACAGGCCCTGTGAGAATTTCTGTTTAATAAATGGGAATATTCAGCAACCCAGCTCTTGCTTCTACAAAAAGGAGAAGAGGACAACACACAGAGATTATTCGTTTCTTTAAATACCTATTAAAAGCTATTTTGACTCAGACAAGATGTTATTCCCTTCCATATTTCAGCAAATTATACAATTAAGAGAGAACATAATTTGAAAATATTTGGGATTTATATTCCTTGTGTTTAATCTTTAGTAACAACCTCAGAAAGTGTTTCTAGCAGCAATAACAGTGTGGGATCTCTCCAAGACCTTGTCAAGCAGCAGAGAAGGAAAAAGCCTGTTAGCTCAAAATGAGCAGGCAGCTTCTCCCTCGGAGACCTCACTGTGGAGAAAAAGGTGCTTTTTGGGAGCACCTTCCTTGCCAGCCAAAGTCAGACTTGTGCTTTGCTGACATCTCCTGCCACCTGGAGATTTTTTACCCAGAACTCTTCTCTGACAAAATATTCGTTCTTCACAAAGTAAAAGCTTGAGAGCTGGAGAAGATAATTCATAACACATCAATCTAACCCACGTAAAAAGGCTGTAATTTATGTAAAACGGCCCAGTGTGGTGTTTGAGGCTCTCCCCTCCCAGTTACTGCAATCCCGTGTCTCCAGACAGACGTCAGAGCTCCCAGGACACGCAGTTTTCTGCTGCACATCTGCCTGTCCTTCTCCGGGCTCTGTTTACCCTTGACTTGCTTTGTGCTGGCGGGATGTCGCCCAGGGCCCGGGGTCCTGCGTAAGGGAGCTCTCAGCCGGGCAGTTGTGAAACATCAGGCAGGGAGCAATTGCCATAAATTAATGGGGTTTGCATAATTTCTCACTGCAGGTCACACCTGAGTGGCTGCTGAGAGTGACTGAGCAGGGACACGGTGCTTTAAGCACAGCTGTCCTTGGGCTCTGCGGGCGAGCTCTTCAGCACAACTCAGGGGTTTCCTCCTCCGGTGGTGTCCTTCATCCAAATAAAATCCTCTGACTTCAGTGTCTTTTTGGAGAGCAATTGTGCTCTCTAAGCTAAATCTCTGGGGGGAAAATAATTTCAAAAAGTGGAATCTTCTCATTCCAGCTAATACTGAAGGCACAAGTCTGTGCCCTGCTTGTTCACCTCACGTACCATTTCAATTTCAGAAAGCTCCCATCCTAAAAGGAAACACGCTCTAAAAACACCACCAGCTCATTCTGCGGTTTGTTAACATAGGTGCAACATAAACAATGGATTTGATGATCTTGCAGGGGAAGAGCCCATGCTGTACATTATCATGTTCTAATGCACTCTGTTTGTAAACGGATGAGCCCCGACACGGCCGTGACTTTTCCATCCACGCAGAGCTGCATGGAGAGGGGGATGTATGTTCAGAGCCTGCCATGAAAACCGCTGCCTGCTGACCCAGTGGTCATCACCAGTCTCATTAAAGGTGACCAGCCCCGTCCCCACGCTTTCCTGCTGGCACATTTCCTACAGATTTCATGGCAAAGCCCAGCCAAGCAGACACAGCAGCACAGTGAGCTGTGTTAGCGTGGATAATGCAAACTTGCCCTGAACTCTATTTACACATTGCTGGGCCAAATTTCAGGGAATCAGGAGTTTAGCATTTAGATTTTATCTACTCTACAAGTCAGCTGAAACAACCCAGTTTAATGTGTGAGTAATGACCTCAATCCAACACTTAGGCTTAAGACAAACATCCAATAACAGGACATCACATGTTAGTTAATGAACTTCTGAGGATTTGACTGAACTCAGTGGGTCATATCAATCGCTTCATTTGGTCCCTTTTGGACCAAAAGAGTGAGGAAAAGTCCCAGGTAGATGTCAAGTTTTTCTGCCCAAGTCCAAGAAGGCCTGACCCACCCCAGCCTCAGCTCAGCACTGACACGTGGTGCTAGGTGAGATGTTTTATCAGCACCTGGGGGGTGCAGGCCCTAGCATCCATCTCCCTCCTCTCTGTGCCCCACAAAGACTCCCTGTACCCCCTCCCTCACAACCCCACAATATGCCCACAATATTCCCCCCACCCACCCCACAGCCCCACCCACACACCCTTGCATGCTCCCACATCCCTCTCCATGTTCCCCACATCCCCTCGAGCCCCCCATATCTCACTTCCC
>VXBT01012850.1:0-26353 GCA_013400235.1 Oriolus oriolus | reverse complement strand
CCCGGAGCCCCTCACAGCGCCCGGAGCCCCTCACAGCGCCCGCAGCCCCTCACAGCGCCCGCAGCCCCTCACAGCCTTTCCTCACAGCGCCCGGAGCCCCTCACAGCCCCTCCTCACCGCGCCCAGCCCCGGCCGAACCCGCGTTGCCCGCGCCCTCCGCCGGGCGCTCCGGGCTGCCGGGCAGCCCCGCCCTCGCTGCCTCGGCGCGGCCCCTCCGCTAAGGATTTACCCCCGCTGCGCCCCCCGAGGGCTCTCCGGGCTCCTCCTGCCGCCCCCGGGCCGTGCGCTGACACAGCCCTTCTGCCACCCGCTGCTCGATAGTCACAGAACCAAATCACAGCAGCCCAGGCTGGTCTGGGGCCAAGGAGACTTTAAAGTGCATCCCGTTCCACCCCCTGCCGTGGGCAGGGCACTTTCCACTGGACCGGGTTGCTCCAAGCCCCGTTCAGCCTGGCCTTGGATAATTCCAGGCATGGGGCTGCCACCCCCTGAATCACAACCTCAAAATGCTTTCAATATAATAAATTATCTGTGTAGTTTTACCTTCGCAAAGGTGCACAGCTGCCAGGGAGAGAGAGGACCATGAATGACAGCAGGGGAACACAATGGAAACTGATTTTCCCTGTCTCAGCAGCGTCTTCATGTTTTGTAGTGGTTGTATGCCTCTAATCATCACTTAAACACCCTGAAAAACGCAGCTCAGGCCATCCCGTTTGAGGGACCTCAATGCATAGGTCAATCCACACACTCAGTAGTAACTTTTAGATGTAGCTATTACTGCTTTTGGCAATAGACTGTCACTATACTCTTCAGAAGAATGACAGAAAGATTAAAGGTTATGTGATATATTCATAATCTGGACTTCAGTGTTTTCTCTTTGCACAGATCTCTTGCTTTTGCTTTTCTCAGAGACGTGTTTTTGGGAGTCCTTCACCCCACTTAGCAACGCTGAGCTCCACATCTGTGGAGGACTTAATCCCACAATAATGTGTACAAAATAAATGTGTTTGCACTTTTGTATTGCTTGAAAGCATTTTCAGGTTGTGATTCAGGTGGTGGCTGCCCCATCCCTGGAAGTGTCCAAGGCCAGGTTGGAGGGGCTTGGAGCAGCCTGGGACAGTGGAAGGTGTCCCTGGCCGTGGCAGGGGGTGGGACTGGATGGGCTTTAAGGCTCCTCCAACTCAAACCATTCTGGGATTCTGGGACTTTTCCATCTCTTGTTTCCATCAGTAGTTTATGTGAAACATAGAGAGTACCTGCATGTATAAGGCAAGATGAAGTAAGAGAAGGAGACAGCCTGCAGGGTCAGCTGCTGTGAGAGTATCACCTCAGAGATAAAATTAGCAATGTAATCCTCTCTCATGATGTACTTGCTTGGGTGGATGCTTAAACCAACCTGAAAAGCATTTCTTTGATATGCTTGAGTAAATATTTCACTTCGCTGTAAATCCAGTGGTACCATTATGACTATTTTATTTTGTGTAATAGCAGTAAAATTATAAGTGAGAGGAGTTATCTAGGAACTGGGAAATCTGACCTGGAGGAAGGTAGTTGTCTCATAAATCAGAGCTTTCCTTTTAATAGCTAGATCTAATTTAAGTGGTTCTACACTGTTTTCCTAGGTTTGTAGTCACCTTTTGCATTGCAAGTCCATTGAATGACCTGTGAATAACACCTGATACAATTCTTCAGTTTTAGAACTGTCTTTTGAGTTGGAATTTTCATATTACTCTGCTGCCTTTACCTAACACTTCACTACATTTTGTCCTTTACTGGCAATTTTAGGCAACAGTGGAACCAACAGGAAAAGAGAGACTGTCAGAAGTAGAGATGATGAATGAGGACAGGGATCACAGGTGGGCTGCTGCTGTGGGATCTCGTTAAGCAGCTACATTTCTCTCACAACTGTAACACTGCTGGTATAGTCGAGGTCTACCAAAGGCTTTGACTCTGCTTTTGTGATTGATTTGTGGTGGTACAGCATTATTCTTAATGGCCAGAAAAGAATCTATATGTATGTGTATATATATATAAAATATCTAAAAGCAGAACTTAGAGAAAGTCTTTAATAACATTTATACAGTTGTAAAGTTACACAAAGCTAAAGCCTTCCCTGCAGTGTTTCAATACAAGCTGAAAATAAAGCGACATTAATTGATTTTTATGATCCAAACTATGAGAAGAGCAAAAAGCGAAAGGAGAAGCTGGAAATGCCCAAAGCCAGCTAGGAATTCAAACACGTAGGTTGTATTAAATGAAAATTGAATCTTAAGTTTTGGGCTAATGCGATGTTTTGATTCTGCCGAGGTACCACTGAAAACAGTGCAGTGTAAGCAGTGGGCAGACATTCTCATGAGGCGATTTAGACACTTTTCTGCCTGCCTGATCTGATAAACCTGTACCTAAGGTCACAGGACAGGTGGATTTGCTACGTCTGCTGTGAAGTAGCCATGAGGCAGCTCCTGCAGTGCAAGAGAAATAAGCTGCCAGAAGCCTAGTGATCCTGTTCTACTTACCTAGAAAGCTTGTTAGTATCTTTAAATGGCACTCATAGTTCAGCAGAATTTTCCAGAGCACTTGGGATTCTTCGTTTTGTTGAAACAGGAAAATGCCAAGCCTAGAGACATGAAGATTGCTCGTTTAGTCATTAGCATCCCACCTACTCTGTATTCTTTCCTTGGAAGTGGCAAATTATTTCAGCCTGTTGGTTAATTCTCCCAAAAAGTCACCCTCAGTTAGCACAAAGCCTTGTCTTCACTAAAATACAGTGACATGGCCTGTTTGAACAAACATGTCTGGCACTGATGCCTGGAATTAGCTAAACTCTGCAAAGCACTAGCAAAAATCAGTTCCTCAGCTGAATAAAGTGTCATTAACGCTGAGGAGTACAAATGTAGGAGCAGATACAAGGGGCAGCCAGCAGAGCTCTGACACCTACAAGTGGGCCCAGCAAAGCAGAGGCTGGTTGCACCAGGAATTCAAACTCTCCCGGAATTAACCCCCCTCTGGAATCAAATAGGTAAATACTGTTATGTTATCCATATGGACATAAAACTTAGGTATGTCAGTGACAGCTTCTCAAATGTGAACATTCAGAACTTCCCCCAAAGAGTACGCTTATATTAAGAATCTAATTAATATTTATTAATTATCTGAAGCTGCTCTTTGTTCTTCAGTCTACTAAAATCATGCCAACTTCCTCCAGTTCCTCCTACAAAATGTTTTGCCAGATGCTCCATTTGTTAACACATTTTTGTGTGCTGACACTTGGAAAATACATGTGTCCCTTTAATCATAATTCACAGATTTTCTAGAGCCACTTCTGTGGTGACTGAACAATATAAAACCACGGAGTGCTGCTGTGGGGCTGTTCCTTGTTGTGTAAATTGACCCAGACAGGTAACCAAGGGCAACCATCAGACCACAGCCAAAATGCAAGGAGATTTATTTCATTGTGTAATATATATTTCATTGTAGCCGACCTCTAATTCGTTCTACCCTACATTTCCAGTACAGATTCCTGCTGAAGGTCTGTAATTCCCAGGAAGTCAGCACTGTTCTGCTGGGCCTCTGTCGGGGTCTGTTCTCACCAGCACCCGAGTGAGCGTGTCAGTGTGCCTGCCTCCCTGGCCCTGAGCTGGGCTGCTGGAGCAGTGGCACTGGACACCAGCTCTTAGCACCGAGGGAACCCACATGGATCCATTTTTGGAGGTTTTAAACCCCCCAGTTGCAGCTGCAGACTGGGGAAGCTGTGGGTGCTTGGCCCTTTTAGAGTTGAAACTTCTACCAACACACCAAAGGAAGGTGTGCAAAGGAGGATTTGAGGCTCCACAATCTGTCCAGGTTTTTAAGTAGCCAAAGTATCTTAGTGGCTTTTCCCAAACTGTGTAGAAATCTTTCGAAGTCCCAATTTTATTTCTTTTTCCCCCCCCACAAGCTTAAAATCAGGTTTGGGTTGGAAGGACCTTAAAGTTCATCCCATCCCACCCCTGCCCTGGGCAGGGACACCTCCCACTGTCCCAGGGTGCTCCCAGCCCCATCCAGCCTGGCCTTGGGCACTGCCAGGGATCCAGGGGCAGCCCCAGCTGCTCTGGGCAAGCTCCATACCTGTATGTGAAAGTGATGTTTGTTTACTGAAATGGCTGGATACACTTCAGTTCGTGTATGGGATTTTTTTTTTTTAACACTAAGAAACTGTATGTGTAATTTTAAGGATACTTTGTTTCTAAATAATGGGGAGGTATTTTTAATTAATCTCTAGCTTCATTAACAGTAGGGACTTTTTAACAAAACATGCAGGGAAGTGATGGGAATAAATGAAAGCCCTTTTTTTGTCAGTGCTTGAAATTAATTTGGAGATAAGATCTATTTTTAAGATAGAATAAAATATTCTATTATATTTTCTTTACATTTTTTATTTATCTAGTATTTACTTAAATCAACAAAATATTTATTTTTTAGTTAATGATAAGGCCAGATAACAGTGGAACATTTCTATCTAATTCTCTTTTCATGGCATTTCAAAATCAGTGTATCAGTTTAACTGTAACCTCACTTCACAAAATTCTCTCTGTAGCTCTGTGTTTACTTGTGTGATGCATGTAGACACACACAAATAAATACACATTTACTCGTTAATAACAGGAAATGAGGTGAGCAGGAAGAGCAGAGCTGGAAGATGCAGTTATTAAAACATCAGGCGGGTGCGGCCTGTTTGCCTCAATCCCTTTAAAGGCCGGGCAGACGCAGAAAGCAGTTTAGGGATGATTATCTGCAGAGTCCCCGGGGCACTCCCCGCACAGCCTTAGGTTAAGAAAACATCGTTGCTGGCTCCTCCCAGATTACCATCCCCGATCCGATTAGCCACAGGAAACACCATGGGAATTCGTTCAGCTTCTCCTCGGTAAAACGTGACTCCCCCACAACGTGTTTCTTGTGGCTGATACTGCAGCAATGAAGGGATCAGCACTCATTCATTCTTTTTGCAGGGTAACAGGTAAGGTGTTACACTGAAATTATTAAAACTCATGTAAATTTACTATGGTTTTGACTGTATTAGATTTAAAAATAATTCCTCTAACTTGCAGTGATAAATTTTAAACTTGCACTTCTGAGTGCTGTCAGGATGCTGACAATAACTGACAGTATTTCATTCTTCTGCATGTAGTCAGTGTTACGAGTCTGAGAGCCTCTTGGTAAACATGGTATTCACATGGTATTTGTGATCAAGGGTCTGAGAGTCACCATTTTTGTTTGTAGAACAGTTAATATATTCACTTTACACCATCTCCTTGATGAGTCTCTCTAGTAATTACTGCCTGCCAGCCTGTTCAAGGTAGTTTAAAATAACTTCTGTTAACTCTTGGGTTAGCACTACCACAGAAAGAGGTGATTTAAATAACATGACTCAAGTCAATTGAGAGACCTGTCCATCAGTTTAGCTTGCAGTTTCTTGCTATTTATGTCAAAAAGTCTATGAATAGCAAACACTGAATCACCAAACCAACACCTACATAACCTTTTAATGAATTATATTCTCTTGTCTCTTTTGTACATGGAAGCAGTTAGAGTCCTCTGTAAATATCAAACTTGATGATTAAATGACATTCACCTTTTGCTAAGACAGGTGGGGAATATTTTTTTCCCAGAGAGGGTAAAACACATGTAGAAATAACAAATCCGTTCTGGTTGTGGTTCCAGTGAAACCCCTGGAGTTTTACAGCAACTGTAGTATCATTCTGCTGTGTAAATAGTGTATAACTAAACTATATGAAAATTTGTTAAAATTTTTGCCCAGTTTTCTCTCTGTCCTTTATCCGTGTGTTCATTTGCTTTTCCAGTATTTTGGCGTTTGCTTACAGGTAGTAAACATTTCATATTTCAAATAATTGAACACAGCTCCGGAATTGAGGTGTGTGCCTACTGAAATATGTGTGCTCAGTGCTAAAACTGCCTTCCAGACTATGGTTAAACTGTAGCTTAAGCATTCGTGAAATATCTGCTACCAGTGAGCTTTTTCACTGATACAGGCATTAGAACAACAACCTTTGCATCTTGTTGCATTAATCACAATAATGAAGTTTAGCAAAAACCCCCAGTTATCAACATTTCTTCCAAACCTTTAGAAATGCTTTGTCATTGCTGGCAATGTTAAGATTAGATAGTCTGTGGTAATTTAAAACACAATTTAATTTACCAGTGCTTCCTGTACCAGTGACTAACTATGTCTCAGCCAATTTAGAAGATTTTTTGCTAGAAATTCTCATGATCTGCCAGTCTTAAAGTGTCAGATTCAAAGCCTGAATTGAGAGACAAAGTTATAATTTAGTAGCTCTTAACCACTTCATTAAATATAACCAGTCCTCTCTACACTATCCTATTTTTACTTAGTCTTAATCATCTAACTTATCTTTAGTTATCTGCCTGGAGCATCTCCATTAGTGCAGTTTACAGGATTTTGCATTTTGGCAGTGAAACTTTATCACGTGTCATCTTATAATTAGACATTCTGTTGATTTCTGTGGGACTGCTCACAAAGGCAAAGCTTCTCAAGTACTTGTAGAATTAGGCCACAGGAAATTTTAGAAGTGTTACCCAAGTGCTTTAGGTACCAAGCTGCCCTGGCCCCTACCTGCAGTGAGTTGACTACGTTCCTTTAAAAATTTGGCTGCTAGGTAGTTACTTACACGTGACTGCAACAGGGAGAGAATAAATTCACTTTAGAAGACAAGAAAACAGTAAAAATAACCTCAAAATTTCATGTGACAGGCCTAAGCAACAGCATTTGCCTCTATTGTATAAATATATTTGAGGTTTAAAATAATTTTTCCCATATACTGATATTTTAAAATGGAAAACTTACCAAAATTTTTTCGTGGTAATACATACACATAATCTTTTTAAGTGTGTGGTCTGCTGTGACATCCTTGTTTAGCAAAGCCACAGGAATTAAAGATTTGGGCCCTCGCTATCAGTGGAGAGGTGCACAGGGGCGCAGTGGGAGCCTTACGATGGGATTACTGTCTGTGCTGGCAGCTGTACTGCCCCAACTGGAATCCCTCCAGCTGCGAGTGCAAGCTCTTCTCTCTGTTTGACATCGTGTTCTGAAGTAAAAGGGAGTAATTGCATTCATTAAATAACCATCCTAATTGCTGAGGTAGAGCAAGACCAGCATCTTCTTGTCTCCTCACTTTTTGGCTGTATAGTTGTTTTCTGGCTGCTACAGTATTGGACATTACTCCTCTCATTTCAGTCTGGAGCAAAACTTCAGCCCAGCCACTGGAAGGCACTGGTTTCCAGATCCCGAAATACCAGAAAGGAATCTTTTTTGTGACAAGGCAGAGTTGTTAATTTGCAAACCCCACTGCTGGTGTGCCGGCTCCCGAGAGCCAGTGAGGGGTGCTGCCTGTGGAAGGCAGCCTTTGGAAGGAGCGTGGAACCTGCTCCTTGGGATCCCCGATGTCCCAGCTGCGCAGTTGTCCTGCTGCCCGCGTGGCACTCAGCTCCTGCACCTGTGACCTTACACAGAGAGGTGCCTTTGTTCCAGAGGAAATGCCGTGGGCAAGAGGCTGCACTGCAGGAGAAGGTGGATGCCCGGAGCCACCCCACCCCCGGCGGCACGAGGTGCCCACGCCGCTTCCCCTGCGGGAAAGCCACCCCTGCATGTGTGAGGCAGCGAGTGGCGCTTGGCCGCTGTCGTGTTACCAAATGCAACACGTGAATCGAGCGCAACGGGAAACAAAAATCCCTTCTGGTAGCAATTGTTGAGCTCAAAAGAGGGGGGAAAGAAAAGGCAGCTCAAAACTGCATACAGACATCAAACCACGTATCAAACCCACGCCCGGAGGGGACCTCCTGAAACACCCCCTGAGCGCTTGGCATCAGGATTCCAGGAGATTCCTTGGGCAGGGCGGTCCTGCCGTTTCCTGCTGCCAGCCGACAGCCCAGGCACGTTTCCCGGCGTTCGGTGCCAGGGGCCGGGGTGCTCCCGCTCGCTGGATGGCAGCGCTGCCTGTGCCAGAGCAGGGATGAACTTCGCCGCAGGGAGACAGCGCTCCTCTCCGCTCGCTCGGGGAGCCGGGATTAAAGGGCGGCCTCCGTGCTGTCATGGCAATAGGAGTGCACGGCAGGGCTAGAGCAGCAGAGCTGATTAAGGCCGTATCGTGACTGCCGCAAGGTACGTGACTCGGATCCCTCCGGCAGCTCACGGGCACCGTGACCTGGAATAGCGCTCCAGGCTGCGCCTTCCGCAGCCCCCAGCGTACATGGGATGAGCAAAATGCTGAAGAATGTCTTTAAAATGAAGAATATCTGGTACAGAGACGATGCAGGAGAGAGCTGTTGCTTTTACCTAAGCACTATTTTTACTTCTAGCACCCTTTTTATCGGTGCAGGAACGTAATGCCCTTTTCTAGGAACATCAGCACTGAGCTGTCCCAAATCACCACGTCACATCTGTTTGAGGGAGTGCAGTATAACCCAGCAAAGTTATTTGTCACAATCTTGCTAACCTTTTTTTTCAGAAGTAAATACAAGAGAATTTCTCCCATTGATCACACTGAGCAATTTAAAACAGCTGTGAGTCAAGTTTAGCAAACTGAAAGGCATAGACAAAATACTCAAGTCAGTTGGGCAGCACAGGAATTATGGATTTGGTGTATAAATGAAATGAAAGCGGTTAGACAAGAAAGAAACACGTAGCTCACCTCTGCTACTTAGAAGAAGCTTGCTAGTATTTTGTAATACTCTAGGTATATTCTCTTCTGCATTAACCTTGGTCTCATCCCTTTCCAGTTAAGAGTTCTTATCAGCCTGATTCCTGAGTAAAAAAAGAAAAGAAAAATAATTTTAGATGATAGAAATATCCCTGATATTTTGTCTCTTTTTTTTATTACTTGAGTACAAGGAAATAGGAAAACTAAATAGTCATAGTGGTGGTGATTCTGCTGCCCATATGATATCTTTTTCAAATGTTATCTGGACAAGCTATAAAGAATTTTTAAGAGAACTTTCTGAGAAATAGAAACCAACAGTTTTTGTCAATTCAGCGCTATTAACAATAAGAAAGGAATTCTGGGGATAAAATGAAGTTCTTTCTTTAGGTACAAAGTTTCCTCTAATAATGGAAGCCATCACTTACTGATTTCAAAGTCCATTGGAGAAAAAAATACAGGTTTTGGAGCTTCTCCATATAGAATGCAATTATATGAAGGTACTTTATTAAAGGATTGACTTTTCAGAATACAGAGTCAGATGGTCAAGTAGCTGAGTAGAAAATGCTCCAGATACTCTTTTAATCTTTATTTAGAGTATTCTTAATTCATATTCTTCTTAATGTACTTACATTAGAAATAAATTTCTGAGCATCTCTGAAGTTTCAGAAGGCTTTTTGTCTTCCACTGACAAATGTAATTCTCATGCCTTTGAAAGGACTGGTGCAGCACTATGAAAGGGTTCTTAATGTGGATCTGTGATCTGTTCCCACCATTAGGCATCTTGAAAAGAACAGAGCTGTACTGGGTGACTTTGTGGAATAAAGTCCATTAGCATTGTTGGAAGAATAATTTATTCAAATATGTGGTAGATAACGTAATATCTGAATGAATAAATTTTATTTAAATATTTACTACAAAAATAATTATGCAGAATTAGAGATAAAAGCTGGACAATGATTGGCAAACAGTTAGCACCACACAGGCCTGTTGTATCACCTAATCCCCACAAGACTCTTCTATTTTTACTTTTTTTTAGCAAATCTGTCTTTTAAAACCCTATTTATGCTGCTGAATCCTAATACTGGTTTTGCAGATTTGGGAACCCAAGGTTTGTCTATTTAGCAAAGTTTCTATAGTTAATGATACAGGAGAGATGTACTTAGTTTGGTACAAAAAATACTTTTTTTTGTTATGCTTGCAGTTATTTTCCTATAGAGATCAGAGAAACAGAATGGTGATCTTAATACTGAGTAAGAGTTTCCACTCAAGAGCTGTGTAAAGGGTTTATTTAAACATCACAGTGACTGATTATTGTGTTCATATTTACAGCTTTCCTTTATCTTTCTGTCAGATAGAAGGTCTTCAGAGCAGGACCTACCTTGTATTAGAAATAACATTAGAGAAAAAAATCTGTTTTCTGCTCAGAGAGACTCCTAGGTTCAGTTTTCTTGTTAGAGCAGTATCATCACAGATGTGATTTCCAACCCCAAGAGTGGAGGGAAGAGAGCAGAGAGGGCACATGGATTGTAGACAATCTGTCTATCAAGTACCAGCCCATGCCTGACTGCCCAAATCTTGATTGACTCCATAACCAGGTGCCAGATACTTGGCTTTATTTTGCATTTTTTGAGCTTCTGTTGTAGATTTTCAGTGAATATTTTATTGTCTCAACAGGTACTGCAATGGCTGCAGGAGTTTTGCTGCAAAATGAACTACCATACTCCTCTTTGATAGAGAGCAGTGTGTATCTGGCAAATATGAGTTCAGGTAAGAGTTTGTCTCTGATGTGCCATTCATAATAAATGCTTGGAACAATTCTGGAAAAAATCCACAGAAAATTAAAAAAAACCCAGAAATATTATCTGTGTTTGTAAACTAAAATGTCCACAATAAAACCAAACTGCATTATTTCATCAACATATCGTGGTGATCATATGTTGATCTTAACTGTAATTTTCATTTTGTCAGATCTCTTAATGGAAGAAGCTATTGCCATTTTTGTGTTGAGAAACTGCCTAGCTCTCTGAAAATACAAACCTGCCTTCAACAAAACTCCCCTTTCTAATTATTTAAACTTTTGCGGGATGCAAGTCTTTCTTACTGCTTTGGGTGAGTGTTTGCAAACCTGCTACAGTCAGTAGGAAGATAATGATGTGCAGCATTTTATTTTCCTCGTTCTGGCTCCATTAGCATTTGATATAAACTGAAAAGAAGTTTCTGGGAAGAGAAACAGAAAAATAATTAAATATAAGAAAAGAATATAGTTAATTAGAAAATATTTTTCACATTTCTTGGATACAGGTAGCACTTGAAATAGTCTTTTTCATCTCTTTTCTCTTCCACCCAACGCCCAAAATGAAAGCATATTTTCATGTTTCCTCACCTGTTGATATAATTTGTTTCATCAATGATTCATTGATGAATGAAGAGTCAAGGTTTTGAACATTTTCCTTTCCTCACACGATATCACTGCTGATGTTTCAGGCCTGGTACCCACAGCAAACGTTGCCACGTCTCTGTAAGAGCTGGGGAGCAGCAGTCAAAGTTCAGGCCCTCCATTCCTGGTCAGTGCCTTGAAGCAGCAGATTTCTGCCTGGTGAATTTGTCCCAGAAGGGAACTTCCTCTTAGGCAAATTAGTCTGTACAAGTTTTTTAGTACAAGAAGAAACACAGACTGATAATACTGTGTATTTTAGGAAAATGCAATGGGATTAATTTGTTTATTGACAAAGTTAAAGTGGATTTTCTTGATTTCCCCAGCCTTCCTCTTTCAGTGCAGTCTAATGCACAGACATTGGGATGACAGAGGCTTTTTACGTCACTATAATCCATTCTCCACACAGCTGCTTTTCCGAGTGCTGCAATCTTCCTGGCCACCTCATTCTCCTGCTCAGCACACTGGAAGCAAAGTGGGAGGCAATTTGCCACCTCATACCTACCTTCAGAAGCCTGAAGCACTCAGCTGACACACCTTCTCCTCCACATGATCTGCCTTCTCTCAGGCTGCAGGGTTAACAGCTTTGCTTCATAAAAAATCTGTGCCCTGAAAAAGAAAATCAGCCTTTTGTTTGGAATAACAAATTGTGTTTTGTTAGAAGATGTGAATGGTCCAGGCAAACAGTCTACAATTCATCATGTACTGAAGCATTTCAGCAGGAACACACTAATCCCAATCATTACACAGCTAATGATGCATTTTGGAGCAGCGAAGTGGAGGAGGAGAGGTGGTTGTGGAATGAAGAACCAAGAGGTGGGGGAGTATAATGTACTTCCTCACAGATCTCTCAGGAGGCAGAGCCTCCAGCTACATTTTGATTGTTCTGTTGAATCGAGTATTTTGTGTCTTAGTGAGTTCTGAATGCCTGTTACTGAGCAGGAACTGAATACTCCCATTGTTTATGAAAAACATTTTGGTTGTTCCCCGCGCGTTTGGAAAATTACCTACTTGAAATGCAACTATTTTCATCAAGCGGCAGAACAGTTTGTCCCAAGCAGACGCAATCCCTGTGGAAGGGAGCAGCCCGGGGCTGGCTGGGAGCAGCGCCTGCATCCTCCGTTACCATGGCGACAGCTCAGCCCGGGGGACCAGCTGCCGGAGCGCGCTCGGGGATGCTCCGCTCCCCGCAACTTCAGCGCTGAGCAACTTCCCCTCAGCTCAGAGCGCCCCGGGCAGCGGCGCCGGGCAGAGCTGGGGCCGGGCAGCCATGCAGCCTTCCCCCCGCAGGCGCTCGGCCGTCAGCATCTTTAGCCATTTCTTCCAGGGGCGGAGGCATTCCTCCTCCGATCCCCTTCTCCGCCTCAGCCAGCGGCGCCGCAGCTCCGTGGTGGAGCTGCTCTCCTCGTCCACGCACCGGGTCATGGTGGCTCTGTCGTCGCTCAGCCCCGAGGAGCTGGATGCAACTTTTCCTGAGAAAAAAAGTAAAGTACTTTTCATTGAGACTGTTGGCAGTTTTGGGTATTTTCTCGGTATTACTCTACTTTTGTTCTGTTAATTGTATTTTTTATGTGTGGATAAAATAGTGGGGTTTAATTTTCTTCCTGTACTTTGTATTCTGTATTTTGTCCATTGATTCCTTATTCAAGTGTTAGTACATGCTTTTTACTCTAACAGCTCGGTTATAAACAACAGGTAGAATAGGAGCACACATTCATGCATACACCAAGGATATGGTTAACTGCTTTGGATTTCAGGTTGAAGAGGACTGTGACATTTTTTCAGCTGCAAAGGATGTCACTCACGTCTAACTTCATCAGAAAAAAATAACTGGCAGTAATGCAAACAATTTCTTTCCCTCGGAATCCGTACTTGCACAATGAGCCTGAAGTACACGTCCCGTGTATTTACGGCGTTCCTAAGTTCATCACGGGGCTGAAGTGGTACCTTTCAGCTGCAGGTGCTGCACGGAGCCCCCTCGCTAACGTGGCTTTGCCTGTGTCGCAGGGAGCTCGAGGCGCCCCACGGCCAAGTACACGAAGGTGGGCGAGCGGCTGCGCCACGTCATCCCCGGGCACATGCAGTGCTCCATGGCCTGCGGGGGCCGCGCCTGCAAGTACGAGAACCCCGCGCGCTGGGCCGAGCACGAGCAGGCTGTCAAGGGGCTCTACTCCTCCTGGTGAGCAGCTCAACGCAGCAAAATACTGGGCTCTTTTAAAAATCGGCTGCTAAGTGTAAAACATAATGAGAATTTGCTTTGGAATTAGAACTTGATGTAGTGGCTGTTGCACACAGTCCAGGAAAGACGATGAAAGGTTTCTGTTGACTTACAGTGAGTTTGGTTCAGATCCAAAAGAATAAATACCTGTCTGTCATGAATTATAAAAAAGCTGTTCTGGGCTGCTAAGGATTAGGATGCAAATTAATTGAACATGTTAATAATAGAATTGAAAAGTTAAAGCATTTCCTGCAGATGAAATAATGTGGGCATGTGTTCGGAAGGATGTTCATGTGCAGCAAGTCACATGAAATGTATCCTTACATTCTTACTGTTTTTTCTAACAGCAAATGCTTGAATGGCATTTACAAACCTTAAAGGGACAAACAGGGATCTGGGTCCAGATTTCTCTTCAAAAGAATTTTTGCTTATGTCCTGGCATTTAAGCAGTTCCAGTAATTGTATTTTGATAATGTTCTACCTGTATCAGTTTAATAAGATTTATCACGAACACTATGGCATAGCAGAATTTTTTAAAAGTAATTTCTAATTAATCAGCAAGGTATTTCTCTCTTTCTCGAATATAATGGTATTCTTATTTTGGAAGATTCATACCCAGGAAATGATTCATGATAACATTATTATCTACTTTTCTAATTTCTCAGGATAACAGATAACATCCTGGCTATGGCTCGACCCTCAACAGAATTAATTGAAAAGTACAGCATTATTGAGCAGTTTGAAAGGTAACAAATTTAGTCATTGTTTCTTGTAAGTATTACTGGTGTAATTCCTGATCCGTTTTCTCTTTCAACATAGATTTGGATTGTTGATAAAGATCCTTTCATTTTAACGCTCTACAGGTAAAGATTTATTCTCCACTAAGAATAAATGTGTGTTTCAGAAAAAAAGGGATAATGAGATTTTGGCTGCATGTAATACTTTGACTCATCTATTCCTTCCTTAAGATGTGCCATAAAAACCGTAATTAACCTTCAGCGTCCTGGGGAGCACGCGAGCTGTGGGAACCCCCTGGAGCAGGAGAGCGGCTTCACCTACCTTCCTGAGGCTTTCATGGAGGCTGGCAGTAAGTTCCCTCCTGCTGCTGTTCCTCATTAATTATTGAGTTTGGCATTTAAGGATATTTTTACTTGAATTCCTGTGAGTTAAACGCAGCTGTGTAGGAAATACTGCACAAAACGGGATGTAAATGTGAAACCTGGCAAATATAATAAAGAGCAAACAACATATTATTGAAGATAGTGTATTATGCAGAGAGAGATGGAGGGTTTGTGTTCAGGTGTTTAGAAAAAAGGAAGGACAACAGTTACATTTTTCTTCTGCATTCACAAATATCTGAACCATTAAGGGTGTGTCAAATTCTGTTACACTCATGTTTCCTTATCTACCCTATAAAAGGTTATTTCATGTGAGGACACTGCTACTGACAGTGTTTTTGTATTTTCATATTCTGGTGAGAAGAGAAAGTGCCTCTCTGTAAGAAGCAGCTGTTGACTGAAGAAGTGCTTTTGTTTCTGAAAAGCAAAAATTACCCTCTTCCTATATATAGCTCGGTAATTTTGCATGAATCACTGTTTTGTTACACCTTTTGCATTCTAGCTGAACTTTAGTTTGACAAATCTTTGCTAGCTTCGTGTATCTATCAAATTTCAATAGCAAGCATACACTGAATGGGAAAATAATCTCTTGCAAACAAGATCTAGTCAGATTTTAAGATCCATTATGTAATTTTAGTATTGTAATTTCTCATTAGTAATCTCTACTCTGCATATAGTGCTACACATTTCACATTTGTTGTGGCAGAAAATCACTGTTTCTCTTTTTATTTTAGTTTATTTTTATAACTTTGGATGGAAGGATTATGGCGTGGCATCTCTCACGACTATCCTTGACATGGTGAAAGTGATGGCTTTCGCCCTGCAGGAGGGGAGGGTGGCTGTTCACTGCCACGCGGGACTCGGGAGGACAGGTACGTGCCCCATGCAGGAGCAGCACAAGGGTTCCTGTGGAAATCCCAACCCTCTCTGGTTATAAACCATTAATAACTGGGCTAGATCCTACACCATTGCAAGATGTGCCTCTATAAAACGGTTAAAAGTGCTAAACTACTTTGTCCAAATGTCCTCAATGGCTAGAGGAGATCAGTTTTAGTCTATTAAAACCAAAGACCTGTAAGGTTAGAGACGTTTTTAATCTGTATAATGGTTCCACTACAAAATGTGCCAGCTGCTTTTGGAGGGGAAAGATTCCCCTGGTACACTTTCATTGTCCAGTATTTATAACACATTCACAAACCTGCCGCTCACTGTTGGATCAGGTAGATTTAGTGGAGCACCTAAGATTTAATTTGCTCCTTTCAAGTCCTTTTTGGTTGTGCCCTTCCCATAGAAGCCCCATTGCTCCCACACCGGCGAATGGTGGAGCTCCTGGAGAGGCTGTGGTGAGCTCCCACTGCAGTGCAGTGAGAAGGGCTTCACTCGTGGTCCTGCACATGCAATTACATTTAAGTAACAGCATCACGTAATGGAGGACACTGTGTCGGCACCTATATTAATTTCTATCCCATATTTCCACTGAGTATTTGTTTCAGTCTGACGGTTCCTTAACTAATCCTGTCTTTGTATTTTCCAGGTGTTCTAATAGCTTGTTACTTGGTTTTTGCCACAAGAATGAGTGCTGACCAAGCAATTCTGTTTGTCAGAGCAAAAAGGCCCAATTCCATCCAGACGCGGGGGCAGCTGCTGTGTGTCAGGGAGTTCTCTCAGTTCCTGGTGCCCCTGCGCAACGTCTTTGCGTGCTGCGAGCCCAGGGCGCACGCCGTGACCCTGTCACAGTACCTGACCCGCCAGAGGCACCTGCTCCACGGCTACGAGAGCAGGCACCTCAAACACGTGCCAAAACTCATCCACCTGGTTTGCAAGCTGCTGCTGGACCTGGCTGAAAACAGACAGGTGATAGAGGCAGAGCTGCTGGACATCCCAGACCTCTCAGCTGAGATTGAGAAGACCGTGTCCCAGCTGGCATCCACGGAACTCGACCGGGAGCTGGCCAGGCAGGACAGCGACACGTCGGACTCGTCCCACACCCACTCCTCCACTCTGTCCCAGGACTCTCCCTTCTCCCTGGGACATGACTGTGATTCTTTTTGTAAAAGAAGGAATGTCGAATGCCTTCAGCCTCTTACTCATCTGAGAAGGCGTCTGAGCTACAGTGAGTCAGATCTCAGGAGAACTGAGTTTCTTTTGGAACAGGATGACACTGCCTGGACAGTGCCTGCTCAGATCTTAGTGAACAACAAACCGAAGCAGAACAGTGGGGACGAATGCTGCGCCACAGGTGACGCAAAGCCACAGCTGGAGTTAAACAAAGAAATGTTAGTGCGTAACACGTGCATGTTCTGGAGTCAAGGGAAATTCAATTTGGATGGACGGAAGGACGGCTCCTCACTTTATCACAGGAGGAACTCTACCAAAGAAGTCCAACGCAGCAGGACCTTTTCCTCAGGCCTCGCATCCATCCACAATCCCAAGGAAACCGGGGTGCCGAGGCACAGCTTTGCCAGCGAGACTGGTCATAGGAAGGACCACAAGACCAATATATATGGCAGAAGAGTCTATCTCTCCGAGGACTCTGACTCTTCTTCTTCCTCTTCCAAAGTGAACTTTTCCATCGGATATGACAGCCAAGGTAGCAGACATGTGTCAGAGACAATTCCGCACATTGTTGTGCAGTCGGAATTAAGTCTGGAAGCCCGAAGAGTTTTGGCAGCCAAAGCACTTGCAGATATAAATGAATTTCTGGGAGAGGATGAAGTGAAGCAGAAGGTAGAAATGTGGCAGGTAATTTTTAACTCAGTTCCATGCTGTGGTCTCTGCGTATTTCACCTCAGTGAGTTCCTGGAATGGAAAAAATGCCGTGGAGCTTTGAAATGGCACATTGGGATGGCAGTTTATATGAGGTCCAGTAAATGACTGTACTTGTCAGTTATGGGTCAGTTCTTTCACAGGCTGGCAAAATGCACCTACAAATTCTGGCCTCTAGCAGGAGGGTGGAGGTTCTGGTTATGTTCATTTTCCTGACAGGGGGAAATTGATGCCATTTTCTCTGGTTGTAGCATGGCTGCTGGTGGCACAGAAGTAGTACAGGTTTTAAGGGCTTGAGTTGGTTATCATCAGTGCTTTCTCAGAACTAATCAGAGGATTTGTGAGTAAAAGAAAAAGAATTTAGTAGAAACTTAATTGCTTATCCTCAAAACCAAATCCTCTTAGCAACATTTGCTTTGAAGTTGGAATGCAAAGCTGGTTTATGTACTCCAGTGGAGTACTGGGAGGTTCTCAGCTGCACTGCTTATGTCATCCTTCTGCTTTAAAGAATCACTTGTATTACTGCTGATTAATGTCGATACTCTGGAAAAAATTACAATTTTTTTGGATAACTCTTAAGTCCTTTTTGTTGGAACATAAGCAGCCAAGTACTGCTACAATCAAAGAGAATGCTGGCAAATGTAAATAGATGATGCATTTTCAGTTTTGTTTTGTTTGTTTTTTTTTTGTTTTAAGAAAGAACTGAATTCTCGAGATGGAGCTTGGGATAAAATCTGCACCGAGAGAGATCCTTTTATCCTCTGCAGCTTGATGTGGTCATGGATAGAGCAGCTGAAAGAACCTATTATATCCAAAGATGATATTGACGTGCTGGCAAAAAATTGCACAGAATCCCAGGATGCACTCTACTTGCTGAGAAAGGTACATATTGGATCTGACAATTCATTCCTTAATTTTAGGCAAGGGGGTTGCACTTTAAAAAAGCCACTTCAGCCTCTTTCACAATCAGAATGAGAATTCATTCTGTCACTCAATGCTGTGCTGTCACAACCAATGCTATGGCAATGAATATGACAAGAAAAACACCAGACACAATCCTGGAACACCACTCAGCAGCAGCTCAGCTGCAGCACATTTCCCTGCACGTCCTGCAGCTGCAGATCCGGAGGCAAAGATGAGAAACCTTTGCTCTGTGACTCCATGGTGGCTTTTTTAATGTCCCACCTGGCAGCTGCACTTCGTGGTTGTCCCACTTGCTGTGCAAACATCTTAATCTGGCATCTGTGGGAGAGCTGGGGCAAGGAATCAGAAGAATTTTCTAATTCAGAGAATCAGAAGCCAGGCCTAATTCTCCTACAGGAGTCAGAACTGTGGCCACCTGTATTCTGAAATCCCTATGCAAACCAGTTACTTTTGATCCAAACTGCTTAACTGTGCTTTCCCCAAAGGTTAGATACACAGTAAATGAAAAAAAATAAATAAAATTCTCCATTCTTAGTCTCTTAATTATACAAATTTCCTAACTCTCTGGGTACTCTTTGTTTCCCAGGTATTTATGAAGAAAATAGAGCCCCTTTTATCTCTTCCAGATACCCAAAAATACAGCTTCCGATTAATAGGTGGTCAGAACTTCCTGTGGTCTCCGTCTTCATGATGTGATGTTCAGAATTCCCAAGTTCATCTGAAAACATTGTGTTTCTTCCTGAAGCATTCTTCCACTTAATCAGTTTTAACTTTCTATTCATATTGGATAAAAACTGCTTGGCACCTGTTATAAATGAATGGGAAAGGAAAATTTTTTTAAAATATTAATTTTATCTTTCCTTATCCAATATTATTTCAGAATCCCACAATAGCTGTGTTGGCTGAACCTCTGGATATCTTCTAGTCCAAGTGTCTTGCTCAAAACAGAGCTACCTAGAGCAGGCTGCTTGTGTGACAGATGCTCCAGTCCCTTAATTAAGCTGGAAAAGGGATGGGAAGGAGCAGCCACAAAGATCTGTTCCTCCCTTTATTCCTCCTTGCAAGCACTGCTCAGGTGTCTCTCTGCCAGCTTCCAGTGGTGACAGAGACTTGGAAGGACAGAGAGAGGTGCAAGATTGGGAAAAGAGCCCTGAACACGCACAGATTTTTGGGCTGAAAAGATCAAATCTCACCTTTCCTATGCCAATTCACAGGAAGGGTACTGTTCATGGAGGGGATCTTGAAATTCCCAGAAATGCCAAGGAATTCCCAGAGCAGTTTGTGGTGCTCAGGAGAAGAGTTTTCCCATTGTGACTGAAATAATTATGCAGAGGCTCTTTAGGCTGGTGGGAACTCCCCACCAACTCCTGCACCTGAAGGTTTCAGTACAGGAAGGCACAACCTGATGTTCAAACAGCAGTTAACAAAACCTGAGTGCTGAAATGCTTTTCATGGAAATATTTTTTCTAATGAGCTGCTGTTCCTTTTACCCACCAGGAACAGTGTCAGACTATCCTTTGTATTTTACACTGTGTGGTGAACCTGCAAGTGCTGCCAGCTGATGTGGAGGAGGCCTTACTTGCTCGTGCTATTAAAGCTTTCACCAAGGCAAGTAATCCTAAATAACTGTCTGTGATATTGTATTTACTTGGTTTAAATCATGAAAAGTGAATCAATCAACAGAGCGAGGCCTGTGTGAGAAAGGCTACAGTAATTCCTTCACACTTCAGTGTGAAGCTTATTTATTTCAGAGTTTACATTTTACAGTAATCACGTACATAGAGGGTTGGAAATATTCTCAATAAAATTAAATTCTGTTACTACAGCCTTAATCCTGGAGCCTCATTTTTTCTGTTTCTGGACCACTGCCAGTTCATAGACATCTTCAAATTAGGGAAAAGATCATTTTTAAGGGGTGACACTGACTAATCACTGGGAATAGCTTACCAAAGGCTTTGGTAGATTCTGTACCAGTGAAGTCTTTCCATCAGATGAAATCATTTTCTGAAATTACACTGCAAGTCAGTTATGTTTCAGGCCTGTAACACAGGATGTGAATAACTAATTTCTGCTTTGGGCTCATTCAATAACAGTGACAGGTGAAGCTATTGCTCAGCTCCAATTTCTTCTCAGATTCAGCCAATGAAATCTGAACTTGAACAGAATGTTCACCATGCTGCTTCCTCATCTCTTGTAAAGCTGCCTATTAAAACAATCACTACATTTCTTCTTCTTCTGGTTTATTTTAATGTCTAGTCAGTATAAAACTGAAAACACTTAACATTAAGCTAATGTAATAACTCCATCAAAAACACAGATTTTCTTTGACAAATCTCAAAGCTTTTTTTTTAATGTTGTGCATCTACTCTGAATTTTGGTATATGTCATCTATTTAACAACTGAACTGAAACTTCTCTCTTTTATTAGACAAGCTTCGATTCTGAGAATGGACCACATGTTTACAATACCTTGAAAGCTGTATTTAAACAAGTGCTGGAAGAAAAAAGGAAAAGGATTAAAGAAGGAACAGAGAATCCTTCTTGATTTCTACACAGCTCTGGCAAAGCATTAGATGGGCCTACCAAATTATTTTGCATTTTCCAGCTACTGTATTTTGTGCTACCTGGCATGATCTACCTAACTTTAGGTAACAGAAGTTATTAACAAATCATTTTATTTTTTTAGAAGGAGTTTTGGTGGCAATTGTTCAGTCTATATAGTTTTAAAGAACAGCTCCATGTGACCATTCTCCATAGCACTTGGTTTCAGGTACTGTGCTTTTATATTGTGAAGGGTTCTCCTGTTCTCAGATGTGTTTATTGATTTAGAAACCTCTGTTTTTGGCAAGAAACATTTTCAAGTTACATGATTGCCATAAGTTCAGTGCCATGATCCACAAAGGTTTAATGGATTGAGTTAATATTTATGTATTACATATGTTTACATTCATGATATTTGATTTCACTTTGCAGAAAATAAATATTGACTGAACCTGTGAAGCTGCTTTTCCTTTCAGAAAGTTTGAAATAAGACCAAGAGTAATAATAGACAGATCAACAGATCTTGAGATCTGTTATTGACAGCAGATGTTTTCCTTTAGATCTCTTAAATAATTGTAACCAACGTATTTCTAGAAGCTGTTGCAGTAGAGAAATGCACTGTGTTGAGCAGTAGTCATCAAGCCCTAATTTAGACTTTTTGGCTAAGAAAAACTGTTTTTAACAGAAAATTGATTGAGGCATTTTAAGTGCTTTGAATAAGCATAAAATTTTACCTTATTAGCTAAACTTTTATTGATCTTAAGTGGAAAAAACACTTCATTATGAAATCTTCATAAGGATATGATTCTGTCCATACTTACATTCACCAAATACTTCCATAAAGAAGTGTGATATAACAATACTAAAAAAACATTAATCAAAACCTTACTACCTGCAATACACTTTGTAGAGGCATTTTTATCTGATAAAACAGAAATGACTGGGACATCATCATAACACAGTTTTGGATTACAGCCTTAGGATCAGGACTGGAATGGCAGTTTGCAGAACGAACAGTTCATCCAGTTTGATAGATTTAAGTAGTTAAATAAGAATCTATCCTTTTCGGAAATATTTTTATTCCTTTCTGTAAATTACTAACATTTAGAGTTAAAAATAGACCCGTTTGAAATACAGATAATTTATACATGCCTCAACTGTTGGATGATTTTATATCAAATCCAAATTAAAACAGCTACTTTGGCAGAATCCTCCTAAAATAGGCACACTTGGAAGGAAAATATCACATGTGAATCACAAACACAAATGCAGCTTTGCAAAGAGGCAAGGCAACATGACAGGCACTAGCAGTCAGGCTTGGGAACACTAAAATGCACTTGCAAGTGTCTGTTTCCCAAGAAATTACTTGAGTTTATTACAGTTCCAAAAGAGCCAGCACCAACTCCTGGTGCTGTTCACTTCAGCTGTGCATTTTAGCCCAAGACACCTGGGGTGTAGAAGCAGGGCAGGATTGCTGAAATCAGTGTAATGAACAAGGGCTTTCACGTATCACTAGCTCCAGCTACAATAACCTTTCTGAAATTCATGTCAGGTGTTGGCATTTGAAAAATCACCTCCACACAGCCCACTACCCTACACAGGATAGTGTAAAACGGGGAGCATTTTTGTTTAATACCTTTCTTGGTGCACTGACAAGTTTGTTTAGAATTATGGCCAAACTGGCCACCACATCTGATTGAACTGCCCATCTGAGTAAATAATCAAACCTACAAGCTTCAGCAGCAGCCTGTTAATTAATTTGTGACCCAAGTGATGCAAATCAGGTGTCCAAATTCAGTAGCTGAAGGGAGCCCACAGGAAAGAGGAGGAGAGACTCTTCACAAGGGCCTGGAGGGACAGGACACAGGGAATGGCTTCCCAGATGGCAGGGATAGGTGGGATGTTGGGAAGGAATTGTTCCCTGGGAGGGTGGGCACGCCCTGGCCCAGGGTGCCCAGAGCAGCTGTGGCTGCCCCTGGATCCCTGGCAGTGTCCCAGGCCAGGTTGGACAGGGCTTGGAGCAGCCTGGGATAGTAGAAGGTGTCCCTGCCTATGGCAGGGGTGGCACTGGGTGGGCTTTAAGGCCTCTTCCAGAATTCAATGAGGATTCTATGAAATACTTGAAGAGCAAATAGTCCTTATGGGGTCCTTGTGCACCAAACCTGACTCAGCTCTGTGTGACAGCCGTGCAGCTGGGGGTGGTGTGTGGGCAGATTTCCCTTTACACTCAGCAGCAGCACTGCCTTGCCCCGCTGACACTCAAATTCTGACCAAACCCTGCTGCAGCAGGATGGGACAGCAAGACCCAGCTGGCCTCTGCTGCTTTATCTGTTCTTCAGAGAATCCCTCTCCCGCTGGAGGGTCACCTCCACATCAGCAGCAGCCTCCCCTGCAAGAACTACTGCAGTAAAACACTGAGCACTCATTCTCTCTCTCGAGACTTCCCACACAGTCACGTCAGAGTGCAGAATCCTCGGATCCCCCCCGTGTCACACAGGCCAAACCCCTCCACTGTTGTGGTGCTGTCTGGCTCTGCAACCAGTAGGGCTCTTCTTTCTTGCCTCAAGCCCACAGCCAGCTCACTTCTAACGTGTAATCACCAAAATATCACTAGAAGAACCCTGAGTAGAAAAACGTGCAGGTTACACCCTGCATAGCCAAATGCCCCCATCTCCAGTGCCTGCTCTGGTGCTCTGCCATCTCACACACCAGAGTGTGGTTCATATACTGCAGCCCAGAGTTAGGTCTTTGCTATATTTAAATGGGTGTGGTCAGCAGGATTGCTGGGGATAAATTACTACAGAACTAAAAAAAATGTGCCCCATCCCAGGCTGGAGTTGAACAGGCCCAGGAATTTTGGAAAGAGGAGGACAAGGGTAGCAGAGCGAATAGAACAATGTAAAAATCAGCTGAAAATAGAAGGAGGAAATGATAAAGGAGTTATTTGTGCAGTTTTGGGGGTTTGTTTATCTTGGGTGCAAAAGGAAATCAAAAGCTCCCAAATGCCTGAAAGATTGGAAATGTGGAATATACTCCATAGCAGAGTGTCAGACCTCTGGATCCTTAAAACAATTTTATTATGGTAGAACAGTAACAACTTGAGCTGGTGCCTCTGAGGGACCCTGAACAAAGAACCCCTGGGCTTTTATACCCTCACAGCTGAAGTGTGATAGTCTGGAGTCTTCCTGCTGTGCCTGAGTGCCCCGTCACTGGCTGCCACCACAGGTCCCCAGGCCCTCTGCTGAGCCATCCCCCTCCTACAGTCAAGTTTAGTCTGTCAAATGTGGCTTTTCTCTCTGACCCACCACCAGGCCCACAAGAGCACACTGTCCTGAAGATGTAAAAACGCTTGTTCTTCCCGGAACACTCCTGTTGTGTGACACCCCTGAAAGCAAACTGGGAATCTGTAGAGATGTTGACTCGTTTCCCGGTTCCCAGACGTGCTGCACACATCAGAGCTCCTGGGTGTTTGTGCTCGCCGGGACACGGCCCGGCCCGGCACCCCGGGCCTGACTGCGAGTTACAAACAGAGTGTCCTAAAGGAATCACCACGCATTAAAACACACCATTTACCCTGGGATTTTAAGTTGTTTCTCAGTTAATATTTTAAAAGGCCTAAAGAACTCTCCTATGAATTGTTTCTCTCTCTGGCAAGTTCAGCCACGCCCCCAAATCCTCCTCCCTGTTCACAGGGCAGTGTCAGGACCGGGTGTGCACTCGGAGCCCGCTCCGTGGGGAGGGCGCGGCGCGGAGCGAACCCGTCCGGGCCGGGATGGCCACAGGCCCGGCCGAGCCCCGCGGGCAGCGCCAGGCCCCTGCCCGGGGCTCCACACGGCTCCTCTGGCGGCGGTTCGGTCGCCCCCGCGGGCGCTGGGCGGTGCCCGACCCCGCCACGCTGGCTGGGGGGCTGCGTTCCCGGTTCCCGGCTCTCGGCTCCGATGGCGGCAGGGCCGGGGCCGTGCCCGCGGGCTCGGGGTGCCGTGCCCGTGCGGCGGGAGCCTCAGCCCCTCGCCCTGGGGATCCCTGCACAGCGGCTGCCCCCGGGCGCCCCTGGGCCGCGGCAGCCCCGAGCCGCGCAGGCCCCGGCAGGGACCCGGGGCCCTGCGTGCCTCACAAGAGACTCCCGCCCCACTGCGCGCAGCAGGAGGGACCCAAAGCACCGGCATGCTTGTGGACTCCATGGCGCTCTCCACATCTGAGAGGAGACCGCAAAAGCCCCTCATGTACCTCACGAGAGACCCCAGCGCCCTGCACACATTGTGGGAGATCCCAAACCCCCTGCGTGCATCCCTCACAAGTGACTGCAAACTACCAGCATGACTTACGGGGGTCGCCAGGCCCTGCACACCTGAGACGAGACCCCAAAACCACCTCATGTGCCTCAGGAGAGACCTCAGCCCCCTGCATGCCTGAGGAAGAACCCCAAGCCCCCTGCAGACCTTAGTGGCGAATCCAAGCCCCCCACACATGCCTCAGAGGGATCTCTGCCCCCTGCATGCCTCCCAGGGAGATCCAAACCCCCTGCATGCCTCACACAGGATTCCAAATCCCTTGTATTACGTACGGTGGACCCCAGTGCCCTCCGTACCTCAGAGGGAACCTAAAATATCCCCGTGTATCTCACGAGGGACCCCAGCTCCCCGTGCACCTTACAGGGGACTCCAAAGTCCCCACTTGCTTACGGGGAACCCCAGCCCAGCTATGCAGAACGTTTTGACCTGGAAATTGAGTGTGGTTGCAGCCGAGTTGTTGTGCCTCCTGGCGCTGCTCATCAACCCTGTTGGGCCCACGGCCATGGCCCTCACCCAGAGGAGCAGACCCCATCAATTTGGTCCCATCAAGTCTGGGTTAATTGGGGAGGACCTTGTTTAGCCTGCTGACTTTGTTTGTCAGGCTGTGTCCCTGGAGAAGCTCTTGACAGCTTCCCTCTTTTCCTGGGCATCCCACTGGAGGAGGCGCAGGCCCAGATGATGCCGCTGAAAGCAATGTGCCCTCAGCCCAGGGACCCTCAGCACGGGCTGCCCCAGCCCCTCGGGGCCCCGCCGCTGGTCACAGCAGCGCCGTGCCCGGCTCCCGCCTGCCCCCACCGTGGGCATCCACGGCTGCTCCCGGACATGGAGCTCAGCCAGTGCTGGGGCCGTGTGGGGGCTTTGCTGGTGGTACCACGTGCACACTGCTGTGATAACTCTATCTATTTATTGGAACACAAGAAGGGGCCAACCCCTACCCTGGCAGAGGCGGGGGGGCTCACCTTCAGCATTGTTTGGAGGGCAGGGCTCAGGGGCTTGGGGGCAGAGGAGGGGCCTTGTTGGTCTCAGCTGGGGCTGGAGGGTGCTGGGCTGGTCCTGGGGTCTCTGGAAGAACTCGGGGATGGGCTGGAAGGGGGCAGAGTGGGATCAAAAAAGGGAGTGAAGGTGGCTTGGGGACACCCATAGGAAGAAGACGTGGCAGTGGGATCTATATGAGCACAGGAGGTGTCTTCGTAGATGGCTGTTCGGCGGTCCCGATCACGGGGCTCTTGAGAGGGCTGCCTGGGCCCTTATTACTGCTGGAGGAGCTCCTCAAGCTGTCTGGCTGTGAGATGCAGTCACCATCTTTAAACTGCTGTCCAGAGGTGTGACTGTGGAGAGAGGAGGAGG
>VXBT01012849.1:363003-630897 GCA_013400235.1 Oriolus oriolus | reverse complement strand
AGGAGCCAGGTGCGAGGAGAATCGCCGGGTCCATCGCGCCTCTCCCGGTTCCGTGCCGCCCTCTGGAAAGCGGCTCCGGAACGGCCCCGGCGCCCCGGCCCCAGCGCAAGCCGGGTGCCCTTACCTGCTCCTCGGGGCTCGGAACACACCTGCGGCGGGGCTGGGAGCGGCCCTTCAGAGGATCACGGAATATCCTGAGCTGGAAGGGACCCACAAGGATTATCGAGTCCAACTCTGCCCGGCGGTCCGGCCGTGCCGGCCCTGGGGCAGGGCCAGCGCGGGGCGGGATCAGGATCGGCGCCGCCCGCAGCCACTGCTCTGCCTTTTTTTTTTTTTCTCTGCATCTGGTTTCGTTTGATACCCCACAGTTGTAGTTCTTGTACTGTGAGTGGCAGTGAAGGGTCGGTCCGTGCTCTTCCCCTCTGTCCACTGGTGATTTTGTGGACTTGAGGCGTGTGTCGGCTGAATCACCTCTTTCCAGGACTGTTCTTCAGGGGCGGTCTGTGTTCCGAAACTGCTCTGTACTTTCAGTCCCACCTAGTGCTCTTCTTTGCCCTTTCCAGTTCTGCTGTATCATTTATTGAAGCGAGGGAACCAGCTCTATGTATAGTTTTCACACTGTGGACATGCCTTGGATATACCCAGAGGAAAGATGATTTTCTGCTCTGTGGTCCTAATAATTCCTACTGTAAAATTTGCACTTTTTGGACTGCTATGGAGTGTTGAGCTGATGTCTGTGTGGAATTACTGGTCATAATTAGAAGATTTTACTCCCGTGTTGTGATAGTCAGCTCAAAGCCCTTTATTTTAAAAGTGAGGCCAAGTGGGTTGATTTGTCTCCCACAAGCATCTCTTAAGGTTCACAGAGACTAAAAATAACTTCCACTTGTCTAACCTCCTGAGCAGCATTCAGAACACTGTGCTGGTCTTAGTTCCCATACAGGTTAGAAACAATGCTTGTGCTCTATGAATGATTCACCTGCTGGAGGAAATTTGGCAGAGGTTTGTGGCTTAAATACTATTCTTTGGTTATATTATAGGTACACTTCCCTAATGGTATCTAAAATACTTTTACTATTGATTTGTAGCCTCAAACCCGCTAAAGAAGATGGATAACTTTTATTCTCTGAAAATCTAATGGAGAAGCTTGATTTTCTATTGGTTTTCTTGGGGCAAGCATTGGACACAGCTGAGGAGGGTAGGAATACTTTTTTTTAAATACAGATGCAGTATTTGCTTATTGGTCCACTTGTTTAGAAAGTTCATGAGTTGGATTTAATTATTTCTTCAGCTTGAGGGAAACCAAACATCCATTCTTAAAGAGTGATCCCCACATCAAACTGCAAGTTGTTTATTCTGGAATGGGTACATCATCAGTGCTTGTTGAAGCTGTTTCACTGCAGAAAAATGTCTTGTGTTTTGGTGAAGGAAAAGAGAGAAAGCAGTCATAATTTTGTTACTCAGGCACTGAGATGACCTTGGAACAGGAAGGCTCCAGTCTTTGTGCCAAGAATTGCTGAAACTTTTAACATGCAAAAGCAGTTGGGTGCTGTAGTGACCCACTGCAGAAGGTGAGGATAACCCAGATTCTTGTTAATAAATCCCTTGGGGTGGATTAGAGGGAAACAACACTGAACGATCGGTAAAGAAATGCTTCCTAATGTCCACTCTGAACCTGCCCTGGTGCAGCTTTGAACCATTCCCGCTGTCACTGGATCCAGGAGAGCAGAGCTCAGTACTTCCATCTAAACTACTCTGAAATAGCCAGGTTTGTTGCTTCAAGCCAACAATGAGTTGAGTCATAAACACAATCAAAGCCACTATAGGTGCCACTGTAAAGAACAAATACTTGCAGCACTTTGGTTGATTGATTTCTTCAGCAATTGAATTAGGTGAAAGTTTCCACCTCCCACTTTATCAGATGACACAGCGCACAATGTTGTGATCCATAATAGCTGTTGTATAAATTCGTGTGGAAATGCTAATATCGTATTTGTGTGTGCAAAGTGTGCATTTTCTTCATATACATTACGTACTGTGGGTTAGAGTGCAAGGTATGGTTGTCTATCTTAGAGAAGAAATCAATCAGAATAAATGAAATATATGAGAATATAACTATGCAAGAACTACTTTAACTTTTCTTACGCCTTTTTCTAGGATTAATATGAAGTTTATTGTACACATTGTTCCGTCTCTGGAGTAGTATATTAAGGTTTTAAGATACTGTGGATCTAAAGGATATTTATTGTGCCCTCTAGCGCCCAGTGCGAGTGTTTACCTTTACGGCAGAAGTGAAGCCTCCGCCAAGGACGAGCATTTAATCCCTAATGCAAATTCTGTCCCAGACAAAATGTTTTGAGAACCTTTGTTGTCAGTGATAATAAGCAGCAAGGAAAAAAAAATGCTAACAAATCGTTAGTGTTAGAAAAATCCTACTTAAGATTGGTTTTCTGTGACTTTCGCAGAGAACACAGCCACTGGGGAAACAGTTCTAATCAGCGAGTACTGTGGTTCTGCACTGGAAAGGAAGAAAAAAGGAGAAACAGAAACAATATCCAACAGAAAATAGGTCTTCACCCCCACAAATGTCACAATAACTCCGTAGCTATTCCTAGGCTTGTTTTGTCAGGTAACAAAAGTGACAGTCGCTCTTGTATGGATCTTTCTCCTTAGAGCAGAAAAGCTGACGGGCTTGTGCGACAGGAAGGAAGGAAGCAGAAGGACTGTGTGACTAACAACCTCTCACTGTGTCCTGTTTTCTTCTCAGTCTGTCTGTATGGTAATGAGTAACAGAAATTGAAATTGGTAACCTCTGGGGTTAACAAGTCTATAAAACAGTCTCTAAATCAAAAGCAAACCAGGAACAGGGATAGTGTCCGGACACATCTCTTATCAGTTGTTTTGCTTATTTTTAAACTTCGTGATGTTAAATATTTAACACTGTGAAAGTATATAAATGAAATATCTATCTAAGGCTTTTACCTGTTTGAAACTAAACTGCAGCTTCTGCAAGCAGATTTTTGCCGGAGTGTAAGAGGACTAGGTTATTCAAATACAAATTTGTTACTTTCAAATTGTTAATATCTTCTGTAATTTTCAGTTGAGGAGCCTGGCCTGAGATACTCTTTTGAAGAGATGCTGAAATTTCAAATCTGACTATGAACTCAGTCTTTGTGGGCAAAGCACAGCAGATCTAGGATTTGTCTTTGCATCGGAATAATGAGAACCTTTGCTAAATGTGACTTTCTTTGCCTCATTTGTGATAGCAAAAGGCAATAGGAAGTGTCTGTGCTCTCCCTCAACTACTTGTAGAATATTTAATGTAAATGTAGAGTGAAACTGATATTAACTGGTACTTAAAGAGGTAATAAATAAGCAGTTTAATTTCAGGACAAGTTTTAAAGGTTGTGGGTTTTTTTCAGAGAAGAGGTGAAGAATGGAGTAAGTAGATTTTCCATGCCAGTAATTCTTTCCTTAGATGAAAAAAAACTCGGGAGACCTTTTTCAGTGGTCATTGTGCATCACATTTACTTTCTATCCCTAATGTAAGATTTACATTTGTCTATAATGGAGAAAAGAATCATACATCATGTTGGCATTCTTTTTCATGTTCAAGATGATGCTTCTTTAGATTTGAAAAATGATGCTGGAAAGGAGCCCAGCTGCTGGCTGAAGTCTGTTGTGGTGGGGGATAACAATTCTACACAGCTGATGAACTGTAGAGAGGCAGCAGAAGGTACATAATGTGCTGCCTCTGGTGAGTCCAGTGATATGTGACATTATGTATTTCAGAAGCAACTAATTTTAGATACTCTTTCCAAAGGAATTTTTACAGGTTCCTCTTGCATGCCAGAGTGCTAGTCTGAAACATCTGCTGACAGGTCACTCTGTGCACCTGCAAACCACATGCAGAGAAGAGCCAGGGAAATGAAGAGGGATCATCCACTTGCTCAGTGTGCCATGACCTCATCCTGCCAGTTTGTTATGGGGTGTACCCATGACAGTAACTTGGTGATTGCTTTCCAGTTACTGTTGAGCCTTTCATTGACTTGCAATCAAGCTATAATATGGGATCAAGTCCTGTACAGGAACACACCACCCTGTGATCTGAATGCTAGATAGCCATCCTGGTAAAAGAGTCATCAAACAAAAATTGTTTTAACGCACAGTGTCCTGCCCAGGCTCAAGATTAACAACCTGGCATTGGAAATAGTGAGCAGCTCAGTGACAATTGGCTCCAAAACAAATCCAGCTACTTAGCCAAAGTTCAAAAGAATAATGTTATGCAGAGGACATAATTCTGAGAGGAGGCCCCTCTGAATTTCTGCCAGAAACAGACTCTCTAAGACTTCAACAGGAGCAAAGCAACGTTTCATTATCTTCAGTGCCCTGACACCAACCAATTGAGCCTGTTGTGTGACAGAATAGTCAGGACGGCGCTTGTCCTGCCGAAGCCCAGCTGGGGGTGCTGGAGAGCCGAGAACGGCACCGTGAGATGCTTTAAACAACTCGAGCCGCGTGGAGCAGCACAGATCCACCCCCATACCAGTGTGTTTTCTCCCTTATCCGGGTAGTTGCAAAACAAACTGGGAATTAATAAAAATCTTTCTCGTGTTTGCCAGGAGTGGCTCTGCTGAGCAGCTATTTTGTTACCTCCACTGTCCTTTCTTGGTCTGTTTTATATGTCAGATAAAGAATCTAGATATCTTGAGTTTCACCTGTACATTTAGCACTTTACTCATAGAACAGATATTGTCATCATAGTATTTGATACAATCGAAGAATAATGAATTATATTTGATGGATAAGCAAACTGATGCTTAGAGACTAAGGGAGACTCGACAAAAAGATGCAGCCATCTCCAATCTGCCTATTGGCAAAATTTCAGCCCTTTAAACTGTGCGTTGTCCGATCTGTTATGCTCAAAATCCATCTGGAGCAAACTCTCTGACTTAGGATTTGACCTGGAATTTTATAGGTGATGATTGTGTAGCGTGAAACACAGGGAAAGACCTTGGAGCCTGAGCCGGGATCCAAACTTTTCTCTGCACTACCAGGGCCAGCCAGCAGGCCACAGCCGTGCTGTGCAAGAGCTGCTGCTGCTGCCTTAGTTCCTTCTGCGGGTGGGAGCCTCCCCACCACGGGGGTGCCCTGCCTTCCCCCCGTCCTCACCTCCTGCTCTTCTGCAGTTTCGTGGGGCTTGGTGGCTGAGGTGCCCTGAAGTGTGAAACCTGTGATAAAATTTTCTCCAGGGAGACAGGGTTTCAATTCCAGTCTTAATCACTGGGCTATAACATAGAAGGGGAAAAATAAAATAATCGGCACGTGCATGCTTGGGAAAAGATATGTGCCGACTTCTGTGTAAGGGAGTGGAGGCCTGTTGGTAGCTGTCCCCTTGGGATATACCAAAATGGTTGGGGAAGCAGATGATTCAAGACGTATTCCCAATATTACTTGCCTTTGCATTACTGTTGGCTAGGTGCAGATAATCTGTCTTTCTGTGGCCCTGTGACTCCCGAGCCTGACGCCTCTTAGCCTGCATGTCCATGTTGGCTCTTCTCTCTCTGTCAACCACCCCAGTGCAGGCTGCAGCCATCAAAGGGGCTGTCCTGGGGGAGCAGCTGGGGTTTGGTTGGTGGCCCCCTGGAAAAGGATTGCTTGTGTCCCAACCTCTCAGCCCCTGCCAGGTCAGGGCCCAAGCGCTGCCATGGTCTGCTCATGGGCTGTGATTCTCTCGGATAAATACTAGGTTTATAATATTAATGTACAATGTAAGCCTTTGCAGGGCTGGAGTGTTACTGTATCTGATAGCTACTCCCGCCCTCTGGGGATCCCAGTCATCAGAGGTGTGAAAGGGTAATCTTCACAGAAATGCAGCTGACACCCATATATGCCTCCTCCCCATGCACAGAAAGGGAGAAGGCGTTCCCACATAAGGAGGTGTTTTTCCAGCACGCGTGCAGAGCCCAGCTTGGTAAGCTGCCCCGAAGGGTCGAAGGTTACAGTTTCACAGAACGACCAATACAAGGTTTTGGCAATTGGCAGAGTGGAGGTTAGAGCAATGCAAAATTACATATTCATACAAGCTGTTGTTAATTCAATTATTTGCCTGTGCTTAGTGTTTTGGGAGTTCTCGTTTGAGAAATGCTAAGTTTGCTGCTACAATGTGAACTAAAATGCACACAACTCAGTGTGCCCCATTACTTCAGATTGCTCCTAGCTTTGTCTGCATGATAGAGTTGGCAAAGACTTGTGTATGGCTCAGAGAGGTCTGTCCCATGCACTAAGTGGCATTAGTCATACAGCTATATGTATACTTCTTTTTTTTCACGTTGCTGTGGGGTATCCCCGTTTTCTCCCAGACCTCCTATGCAAAAGGCACAAGCACAAAGTTACTTCCCTGCAGCACCCTAACTAGTCGTGCAGATCCACCACTGCTGTCACAGAGCCCTCACATTCAAGAATTACTTCCTTGCCATACATCTGTGCTGCCCAGCCCTTCCCCTCCCCCTTTCTTCTTTGCTACCTGCAGTATTGCAAACCCCAAGAGCAATGAGCAGAGCTGAGAAATCCCCCAAACTCAGTTATCCGTGCAGCCACTTAGCATGACTCTCACAGCACTCAGCATGTGCATTGCTTCCCCCATTGGGTTTTTTGACCTTTTCTGTGGCCTGTTGTCATCTAGCATCCTGTGTTCACACCACCTCACAAGCCCAAATAGTTTGTTCTGGGATTAATTTCTGTGATACAAGGGCTCAACCTGATGAGCAATGTAGCAGCAGTCAAAGCTGACAGCAAAACCCCAAGTAGAAAACTGAAAGAGCGATAAGTTCCTTTCCCTCTCCTCTCTCTGCAAACTCAAACACTGAACTAAAGGATTCTCCATACATTTTTGGGTAAAGAGGCATCATAGGCTTTTTTTTCCCCTTTTAATTGCTATGTTCCATAACAGAATCCCTCATTACTGCAGTTTTACCTTGGGGGAAGATAGCATAGCAGGATATGTTTAATTTCTTCCCCCGCCTCCAACTACTGCAATGATAGCACAATTATTCCTTGAAAAGTGTGCATTAGTGTTTGTGATAGTGAATACACAAATATGAAAAATTATTGTGGTTTAGAAGTAGGGCAGTCAGGGGAATATGTGCAAATCTGGGAAGTAAGAACAATTAATTTCTTCCACTGATGATCTCCTTGACCAGGGGAAAGTTGTATAGACTCCCGCTTTGAACAGTCATTCACTTAAGTTAATTTATCTTGATTTTTGGCTGCCTATCTTGAAACACTTGGGGTGGGAGCGCCAAAGGGCCCCTCAGCCCCTGTCTCAGCATATTCCTTAGAGCACCCTTGGCAACAGGCACTCATGAGCGCAAGCTCAGACTGGGTACCCAGAAACAAAAAGCTGCTTTTGAAAGAAGTGCTTTAAGGATAAGGTTATAAAAACCCTGGTTATCATGAATGCCTATTTCAAAAGGTAGGCTAGTGCCCAAGATGAGTGTTCCAGGAGAGTGAGGGGAGGAAGGGTGTCTCCCCTGCTGCTGCTGTTTCTCTGGGGAATCACGATCCACAAGTGATATGAAGCCTGACAGGATTCTGCCCTCCTGCTTGAGAAGGGGCCAAGGGTGATGAAGCTTGGATGATCTCTGTTCAAGAATACCTTTGCTGTGACTGAATGTCACTCCACAGCAGAGCTGGAAATTATGATGGTGGTTTAGAGCTGATCTTAGGAGGCCTTGCTTTCACGTAATAGGGTTATCTCTTCAAGCAAGGTTATTTTAACTGCAAGAAAGGATATGAAAAAATAAACATAAATATGAGAGAAACGGGAGCAAGAACATGCAGTACATGTTCCTAGGCTGTGTAAATGAGTCATGGAATTGAGTTTAAAAAAATAATAAGGTAATAGAAACCTCTGTGGATAACTAGTTATCTGTTTTATTAGTGATATGATAGGATTTGAGCAGGAACACTTAGCCTGGGACTAACAGAAACTAATTTCTTCCCTTTTTTTTTCTATCAAAACCTTTAACCAAGACGTACCTACACCACACTCCTTCAAACATCTCTGTTTCATGGCAGACTTCAAACTTTTTACTTCATCTGTTGCAGTACAGGCAGATTTGGATATAATTGAATATGTAACCTGATGGTTTATAGATCACACTTGAATTTCTCTGAGCATTGGTCTAACAATATCACAGAACAAACACTGAGCTGCTTGCATAACCTTGTAGGTGTTGGTGGTTATGCTGCAGAGGCATTTAGTCAAACCATTCTCCCCAGCAATATGCTCTGAGGCATGGTGGTGTTTTCAGGCCTGCTGGAAACACGCCAGGCTTTTGCTGAGCCTTACATGTACTGGGGCATGACTTGGAGTAAGGCTGTGTGAATATATTGCCTGCAGTGTTCACTAATAGTAGTGGTTTCACCCCTTGTGATGTAGTGACTAACTCCTTTGTGTGCATGCACACGGCAGGAAATGCTCCTAAGGCTCTTCTTATGGTTTGTGATGAGGGCTGATACTTGACTTTCTAATGCCCATGTCTTCTTTTCATGATATTGCTTTTGGAAAGTCTTGTTCTCAAAGACAAATTTCAATTTCATTTTGATTGCCATTTCCAGCCTCCTTGCTTGACTTGCCACCCTGGAGCAGTATAAAACCTAAAATCATTCTTTCACTATGTTGAAAGGTCTCTGGAGAAGAATGACACCGTAATAGTTCTTTGTGTGGTACATAGCATTGATTATTTGCTTTCTGACTTCCACAACACAATTGTATTTTGGAAAACTGCCTGCTTACAATTACAATGCTGGGATTCATATAAAAGATTATGAAGATAGAATTTGTTTGAAACAGATGTGGGAATACATGCTTGTGTATGCCTCCAAGATCTGTGTGTGCGAGCACCTTGCTGACAGTTTTTTTGTAACCGTATCATCCTCCTCAGCACTTGCACTGAACAGCTGTATTGCTCACCTTCCTCTAAACCCCACTGCAGATCTTTTCTTGGGGTGGAGAATCTGTGTGATGAGAAGGAAATGGCAGTGGTCTAGTCAGATGTCTAGACTGCATCATTTTTTCCTGGCCCCCAGCAGAATTCACAGGTGAGGGCTGTGCAGAAGAATCGTTTTAGACTGAGAGTGTGTTACACAACACATTAACCCCTCCGTGCTATGGGACGTGTTGTGTAAAGGGTGAGGTGGCTCAGAGCCAGCAGCATCTGAAAAATGCAGTAATCATGTTGCAGCAGTGCTGCCATCTGTTAGAGATGCTGCTCAGGAAGGTTTCCTCTGGCTTCCCCGACAGTTAGGAAGACATATGCAGAGCCAAGGGTTGAACTGCAGCTTGTACGAGTTTGGGCTTTGGGCTTTAAAGATTAAGTCTGTTTTTCGCAGAGCCCAGGACTGTGCAATATCATGTGCCAAATTGTATTAATAATTTTGGTTCTTAGATGAAAAATGTGGGTGTGTAGAGAGAAATGATTGTATGTAAGCGATGTCATGCAATGTGAAAGAAGAGAAAGTGAGCCTCTGTTTTCCTCTGTACATGATTTTCCAAATAGAGCAATCTTTGCTGCATTCTGAGATAGTACAGGACTAACAGGAAAACAGGTGTCAGCATGAAAACCAAGAACAAGTCTTCTGTAAGATCCAGAATCACAACTAAATAACTTGCATGAAACTAAGACTGTGAGTATTGGATGTAAATCTTCACTATTGATAATAAATGAAATCTTTGTTTTGTCAACAGAAGGGCTTATCCTGACCTGTGTACAAGTCTTTATGTATTCTTAACATCTGTGGGGTACAAGGTTTAAGCATTCAGCTGAGTTACCTCAGTATGTAATGTCAGCTTTTACTGTTTGATAGCCTGTGTTTATAAAGCCAACACATGCAGTCCAAGGTGCCATTTCTGTTACATGCATAAATATCTTATATTTTACAGGCAGGTTTTTTGATGTCAGAAGTACTTATACAGTTTAAGAGGGCCTAGATTAGCATTAATTAAAATAGCTATGCAACAGTTACTGCAGACAGTCTAAGTGCAGCTGCAATTGGAGACACCTCCTCTATAAAAGAGAAGCCAAAATATTTTAACCCAGTTTTAAATGAAGTTATATCTCAGTGTTTTTTCTCCAAAACTCTACCTTGGAAATGAAGCCATATTCAGAAAAATTCTCACATCTTTATCTCATATTTATAATCTGTAAGATGGAAGGATGAGCTGAATTTCTAGGGATTTGAACTACTACTGGTGCTAAATCTAACAGGGCCCTAGTGACAGAGCTTCAGTGGATGTACCTCCCCAGTAGCTGCCTCTGTAGGATTTGATCCACAGAACACTGTAGTTTAATATTCCTAATAAATAATATTAAGACTCCTGGTAGTTGTCTCTATTACAAAACAAACAGACATCTCGCCCTGTCTGTCAGTCAACACTTCAACACTTTTGTGGAGGAGCTGTTATAGAGCAGCTGAGCTCAGGTCTGTTCTATAGTGTCTTTTCTGTGTAACTGCCAGGGGGAAAAAAAGCACGCAGCAAAAAGCTTTTCAAAGTGCCCGCCTTAATACTGAATTTTCCAATGAGTGAAAATCCTGTTTGATTGCATCAAACTGCAGCTTCTCAGTTTACAATGCTGGCTTCCAAGAGCTCTTGCAGGAAGAGCTTGTGAAAAAGGAGAAGTTGTTTAAGAGTCCTGTGCTTCCTTCCTTCCTTCCTCTGTTGGGCTGCTGCGGAGGTATCCAAGTCCTGCTGAATACTTTGGGATTTGTTTGACTTTGTATTCGCCTTGCTGAGGGTTATGCTGAAGGCCTCTGAAGAGAATAGACTTTGGGGTCACTTGGAAAGTGCGACAAAAATGGTGGAGGCTGCATGAAGGGATTAAAAAGGGACAGACCCTGAGGAGTCTGGCAGCCATGTAGAAGCTGGTCCCAGTGTATCAGTAGTGTGCTATCTTAGCACGTGTATTGTTCAAGCTTTTGAAAAGGAAGTTGTGAGAGAAAGCAAAGGGACCACATACATAATGAAATTACATTATGAGTAACAAAAGTACCACCAAGCCTGGGGGCCTCCCTTTCTCCAGGATCTGTCTGAGCCTTCATTTCCTTGTATCTGTATTCTGTGACTGGGCACTGTTTCATTTCCATGCCTGTTTAGAAAACCCTTCCCTTTTTGGTGGCCCAGAATGTCTCACACATGGATAGTGCCACGATGTTCCCTGTGGTGACTTACCAACACGTTGGCCAGGAGAGCCCAGTGCCAGTACTAGTTCAAGGATGCCAAGGCTGCGTAGAGGTAGATACAGATGGAAGAACTGGGAGATGAAATATGGTGGAGCTTAGGAAAGCCTTCAGATGCTCCTGGGGCAACAGAAGAATGGTGGAAGCAATTGCTGCTGCTTCCCTGATGGTTGCTGCCTCTCTGAGTACACCCATCCCTTCATCAGTAACCTGCCTTGCTTTAAAGGGCTTTGAACAAGACAAAATTGGCCATTTTGACATCCTTCCTGAACCTTACCCATAACATCTTTTCCTTTAATTCTTCAGAAACTGAGTGAAGCTGTACAGTTCTGATTTTACTATTCTTCTATTCCCTACAAGCGCTCCCTGGGCCCAGCATGGTCCCAGCAATGGGATTCTCTGTCATGTTTTCCAGCAGGCAGCGAATTGACCACACTTATATTGTAATTTTAATCTAAATTTCTGAGAAAATGCCAAGATCCAGAATTTTACTTCAAAAATCTGAGCAGGTACATCATGCTGTCTTGTATCAATTTTACTGCCTTCTTGTTGTTCTGTGCGTTAGAAGAGCTTTGCCTGAATACAGAGGTATTTCCTGGTAACTGAGCAAATCTCAAATTTACTGATGAGTGTAAATTCTTGCTGCCTTGAAACTTGAGCCCTCTGAGTTGAAATGGCTGAGAAGAGAGGGGAAAAGCTAAAAAGCTCATCTCTTAAGAAACTGATGTGTGGTTTGAAGGAATTCTAGAAGTGTGTGGGGAGATAAACATGGGATGAAGGCTAAACCAAAACTCCAGTAATTCATTTTGAACCCAAATTTAAAAAAAAAAGCTCCTAAAAATCTCATGATGTCCCTTTATTAAAGGCTAACACTATCTTCTAGTGAATTTTCTAATTGTCCTTTTTAAAAGTTAAACCGATATGATTTCCTCTAGATCTTTCTTGAGTTCAACTTGTGACTGTTACTAGGAGGAAGTCTGCTGCTGATGTTTCCCATGAAGTTATACTGTATTGCTGATATGTTACAATTTATACAAATTGAACTTCTGCCAATTACTTCTGTGCTCACCATAAAAAGCTGAATCTTGACGTCAAAGCCAGATCAGAAATAGGATAGTGGTGTACTGATGGTCTGCCTTTGGTGGGTGATTGTTTTGGGTTTTTTTACACAGATACACTGTGCTAAGAAATTTTTCATTGAATTTTCTGTAATTCATTCAATTTAATGTCAAGGGTCGGATTTGTAGGCACTGCTCTAGTCCCTTTCAGACCCGGCTGGAAAATCACTGTGATAGAGAAGCTGGGGGTTTCCCCATCAAGGGAAGTCCTCACTTGATGGTGAAGCAAACCTAGACCCTTAAAGACACCTCTTGTTTAGAGGCATGTGAAAAAATTTGCCCTCTGGCATATTGGCTCCAGGAGAATCATCATCCCTCCCATTGTTCCTGTGCAGTTAGGGGACTGGGTCTGTTACAGATGTTACAGGAGGCACCTCTTGCTTTGTTGCTTCAGGTGTGTGCCAGGCATAGTTTATTCATACCCAAGTCTCCACCGAGACAGTAAGATTAAAACTACCACATCTCCAGCTGCATAAATTTGGCTTAATTTTCTGTGAACTTCTTTTCCTTTTAGTCACTACATATATGTGCATATGCCTGTACTTACATGAAAAGTGTGTACTCTCATATGTAATAAAAGTAAAGGACAGAGTATAAAGCCTGCACAAAACCACAGAATTATATACTTTTTTCCCAAAGTAGAATTTTTTCTAAATATTTACATTTAGCAAATGCAGCAAAGATGAGGTAGCCATTTCCCCTACATTTGTATAATGCATATTTCCTAAAAGTCCAAAAGCTCAATATGTTGACTGCATATAAAATTAAAAAAAACTTGAACTGAAATCAATGCATTTCTACTCGTTCTGTGACCTTGGACCTTTCCTGGCTGCTTGGCAGACTCCCAGATGCTTTTTACAGAGAGGGTTTTTCCTCCATCTAGAACTGTAGTTCTTCAGTTTTTTATTTGTAGGGCTTACTCAGTTTCCTTTCTGAACAATTCCTTTTCCTCCCTCGCATTATTAGAAAATTTAATTTCACGGAGATCACTTGGGAGACTCAATAACCACTGTTTTTTAAAATATTGCAAATACACAGTAAGGTCAATTAGTTATGTAAATTTAGATGTTTCCTGGCAAAGCTGAAAGTAATCATCTCATATTTATGAAGTTCCATTCTTTACCAGGGATCTAATGGTTTGCCAAATATTTGGGAAGAGGATAAATAATATTTACTGTGCTGAATGATGGTACCCAGTCAGCTAGAGAAGAAAGTCCTGAATGAAACTGCACTTCAATTTTATTTCAAGTTAATTTAAACAGGAATCCTTAACGAATGGTTTGAATTGACCACCACACTGAGTTTTACAGCCAACATTTGCCAAAACTGACAGAAGATCCCTGATGTGTTTTCAGTCCTTCACAGGGCAGCAGAACAGTGTTTGCAGCTCACTGCTCTTGAAGGGAGGCTGACTCAGAGACAAGAGGGCTCCAGTGCAGGTCCCAACCCTGCATTTGCATTTTGGCTTGCTTGACAGCTCCCATGCAGATATGAATGAGGTCCAAGGCTGTGGTATGGAATTGTTCATGAACGGTTGGTTTCACTGTGAACTGTGCTCTCAAGCAAGAGGAACATGTTCTACCAGCATTTTCTGGTAACCCACAGCACCCACATCCTCTGCAAGTGAGAGGCAATAGGTAACAAGGATGATAAAGGCACTGTGCATGCTGCCTGCAGCTCACAGGTCACAATGAGGTTATTAATTATAGAAAACTCCTAAATGTTACTCAGTCCCCAATGCATGGCAACACCTCTTCTCTGCACCTGGAATTTTTCTTTGAGGGGCACATAAAAGGTTGTAAACAAAATTTTATGTTTGTTTTATGGTATCTGGGTTACTCCACTAGCACAGTATTTGATATTACTGTACTCTGGTGAAAAATAAATTGTTATTGCATTAGACTCGGCACAATGATGAAACAAGTTGCCCAGCACTATTCAGAGGAAGTCTATGGCAAAACAGCTTTGGAAATCTTGCAAATGCCACAAGAGATCATCTTTAATCATTTTGTGCTTTCCTCCAGGTTTTGAGTGGGAGGTAACAGAATGACAGTAAAATGCAATGTTGTAAAGAGAAGTTTCTCAGGGACCAGTCAACAAACTGATGACAGCAAAGAAAATAGAAGTGGCCCTGCTGTGGAAGGTTTTGTTTTCATTCTGTGTGCTAGGAGGAATCTGCTTCCTGGTTAGTGTGTAGAAATTGTGTGGTGTTTCTTTAAATAGCTGTCATTATCTGGTGTGTTTCCCGATCTGAAGTGATTTGAAAATCACTGTGGCCCTGCTACAACAAGTAGAGGAACTGATGTTTGTATCAATAGCAAATAGTTTGTGTGAAGCCTAGAGTGGAAATGGGATTTCTTTAGGAGATGTTTGGCTTGGGCACGAAGGAAAGGCATATAGATTATCTCAACGGTTTTGGACAATGTAAGCTGCTTGGTTACCCCCGTCTGTATCTGGCAGTTGGTCATTCCCTTCTGTATTTCAAGACAACAAGAGACTGAATGTTCAATGATACCTAAAGTGAGGCTAATTTTGATTGGAAGAGACTGTGACTTGCTTTTCCCACAGGCTTTTTTTCCCTGCAGTTTCTGGGACTTTCCCATCCTGGAAAGTTGTTGTCTGTGGCTTGCATCTCATCACAAGCTTTCTCTCCAGTGCCCATCTGGCACTCTCAGGAGCTAAGCCAGCTTTCTGCCTTGTCTCACTACTCCCACTCAGAAAAGTTTTTAGAGCAGAATTGCACATACAGCTGCAAGGGGGTCCCTTTTCTTGACCTAGCACAGCACTGTAGAGATTTTCCACTCTTTTTGTATGGGTACAAATGCTTTGCACAGTCTGGTTGACAGGTCCAGTGTCCCCTCTCACTTAGGGAAGGGGAGAAGGTGGCTGTTTTTCTGGCTTTGCATTTGAGCTCAAGAGGCAAAAAACCTGGCAGACTCTTCACTTGCCACACAGCTACTGGTTTCCCAGAGTAAGAAACACATGGCTGGTGAAAGAAAGGTTCACCTGTCAGAAGTCTGAAAATAAATCCTTGTTGGTGACAACTGGCAGATGCCTTCTAGAGGACATCAGGAATGGGGAAGCAGAGGTCTCTGGGAATTTGCCTTTAGAACAGGGTGACTCGTAGAGGGGTGAACAGAGCAGATGGTGGAGAAGAAGAGTCAAATCTGTTGAGTTGTTTTGGTATAGGGGCATCAGACTAGAGGCAGCTGCTGGTTTCACCCATAACTGTGCTACACATGGCAAAGTTATTTGAAGATATAATGTAAGCATATTTGAATAAAACCACACAGCATTTACTCTTGCTATGGCATTTAGTACTCCAACTTGCTGCCTTGCAGTTTGAAATAAGTTATGTACTAAAGACTGGTGTGACAACAGTAGGCTTAGGCTGCATGTCAGGCTAACCAAAAGGTGCATTCTGATGGCTCTTGCAGAGCTTGACTTGGGTCTTTCCCTGAGGTAAACAAAGGCACGGCCATTTGGCATGATCACCACCTGGATCTGGGGTGTTTTTTCACTGGGACTTCTTGGTGTGTTCAAATCCACAATGGAGCAAGACTCTAGGAGAGGGATTACAAACAGATTACAGTTGAAAAGGCTTGATGTGAACACCTGCACACTGATCTCGCTGGGCTACCTAGTACAAGAGTCTTATTTCTTTGCCATGGGCCTAAATATTCTATTATATTGTTTGTTCACTGCTTATTTCATCAATCTGAAGAGAAGGAGAGCATAATATGAACTCAAATTTCTCTAGGGAAGACTGGTGTACGTAAAGTCATGTTCAGTCTGTAACTGATATCCATTTTACTGCTTTATTGCCCTTTTTAAAAATAAAAATGTTTCTTAGGGCAAAATAGCAAAATAACTATTTTCCTCTGACCAGCATTTGTACCTTCTAGGATTTTTGGTTACATGATTGATTAAAGTTCATTTTTCCTTTGGTAATTAAGTTACTATTAAAATATCTGTACATGCAAAAGAAGATAATATTAAAATTGAGTTATTGAGATTCATGTTCTTCATTTTTAATTTCTTTAATTTTCGTATTTTTCACATGAAAGTCAGCCCCTGATTTAGACTGTGACAAGATATATTGACAGACACCCACAGGAAACTATTAATACAGATTTTTTTTCCCTGTGGCTCTTTCTCAGTCATGCCTTCTTAAAATAGGGGTAGCAAGTAAAAACTTAGCATGGATTAGTATCTGTGGCATAAGGATCCAGTAGAAAATTTTTTTTCTCAACATGCAGTGCAGAGACAAGAAAGGAACTGGGATGTCAAGTGAGAAGCTTCAGGATCTGATTCAGATACAGAATATGTAAGTTATTAATTTCAGTGTTTGTCTGAATCTTCATTTCATCACTAACATAAGAGAAAAGGCAAAACTGGAATTACAGGTGAAAGAATTCATGCTATGTAATGTACATCTTGCAGCATAATTGCAGCTACAAAGTTTACCCTTCAAAGCAACAATCCAAAGTAAAGACTATTGGTTGCACTACTTCAGTGTAAACAAAAGATGTCACTATCAGACACAAAAAAGCACTGAGGTAATTAAAGTTTGTTCTGAAACTATTCAGATCTTACCATTAAGCTTTAATAATGATTATTTTTAGTTTCTTTCTTTCTACAAAGGGAAACCACTGAAGACACTCTGTGAAACTACTTAATCTGAAAAAAACCCCAAAAACCCTACCCCAAATTCTGTTTTAAAATGTTCCTTTCTTGATAGGAATGCTTATAGAAATGCTTCCTAGTTCCTGTAAATGCCCCCACGTTTCACACATCATATCATGTGAAGCTGTTCTTGACCCCAAAGAAGTTGCGGCTGAATCATTAAACCAAAATGAAAGAAGAAGAATATGGAGAATAGAAAGTGTGTGAATTGTGAGGACAGAGCATAGTATAAAGTGGAAAAAATGGGGAAGTTTCAAAGTAGTAGATATTAGAGAAAAAATTACACCAAATGAAGAGATTTTCTTCTGCCCTCATGCATATTTCAGTGAGGTTAAACTAAATCCAGTAGAACAATGTCTGGTGGAGCATGGATGTCAATTTTCATGATCCCACTGATGTCAAACTCCTACTGACTCTTCCAGAAGTAGGACTGGATTCATGTGTTGTAATCAGGCTAAGCAACAGGGCAGCATTTTCACAAAAGGAGCATCATTAACAAAATGCATCTGCAGACACAGCCAGACCCTTTCCAAGGTCAGTTGGACTGACCTATCCTGCCCTCTTGTTCTGGTTATTTCCTCAGAGATATCTTGGGCTGGATCTGAAAGCTGTTACATGGGCCAACTGTCCCTGTTCCAGCTTTCCTGAGAGTTTCATCTCTCCTTTCTGCTTCTCAAGTGTGATAGAGCAGAATGTGGTCCTCAGGTTTTCCTCAGCCTTTATTGAGGTTGAGCTCCCAGAAGTCCAGGCCATTTTCTCAAAACCAGTATTAGGCAGAAATGTCATATCTGCATGCATGATTCTTTTTATCCCTGCTTCCACTTCTGACTATGCATGCTCTGCTAGACTATTGTGATTCTTGTACATATTTTTCAGTCTTTGCTTTTTGTGTTGGTTTTTTTTCTTCTATCTGAAATGTGAGCACAAGATTCAGAGGGGAGGTAGTTCATGGGAAGAAAATAATTGTCCCTCTGTTAGTCCCTTGGGGAATCTTTTCAATGCTCAGTACAACTGGAGACTTGCATTTATTTCTCTGTGAGTCCTGTCTTTTCTGGGGAACTTCCCCATTTAGGGGGAAATCCACATTCAGCCACAGCTGGGGGAGTCCCAGGCAGCTGGACAAGAGGTGAGAGGGGTCAAGGACCTAGAGATTGCTTCAGAGAAACGAAGGCATCTCTGTAGGCGATCTTCAGTGCACACCAGCAGATGTAACTGAACTTGGAAGACGAGGAGACTTGAGACCTAAGCCTACTAGTTGTCCCATGGTGAAACAAGCTGGCCACCTCCGTCCCACTCCCTGGAAATAACGAGTTTGGAAAGTCGGTGAAAGCAAGTTGTGGAAAGTGATGGGAACTTTTGCCTCATAATGCAGTGGGGAAAAGCTGAGTGAACACGTCAAGATTTCATCAGATGAGGAAGAAGAGAGGAAGTCTCTGATATTTGCAGAATTAAAAAATAAAGCTTAGGTTTACTAGTTGGGATGTAGGAATTTCATGTACCAGACTGGGTCACAGACTGGTGAGACATTATGCAGGGAAGATATCTGTATCTATATTTGTGTCAATACATGGGCAGGTATAGTATGACAGGAACCAGGCTGTGTAGCTCAGCTGTTTGTGAATATATCTAGAAATCAAATCCATTCTTTCCACATTTATTTCCAGGTCCAATTATGACTACAGATCACCAGACCAAGTTAACTGTGGACATCATCCTACACTTTTTTGTAGGGTGAAAATTTATATATAAGTTTGCCTCCATTTAAGCAGTTTGTTCTGTGAGAACAGCTCAGAAAAAGAAGTAATTTTTAACCTATCCAAACCAAAGGAAGTTTTTCTATTTCTTTCACAGGATCTTTAGACCAAAATATAATTTTCTAGCTGAATGATAACGGAAGTGTTAGTGGTTTGATTGTACTATAGATGAAAGACTAGAAAAAGCACAGTGCTGTTTTTTTCCCGTCTTACGAAAACTATAAGGTGGATGACAGCCAGAGATGTATTAAGAAATAATCAAATGTTGATAAAAATGTTGATCAGTTTTGGGTCCTGTAAGAACTTCCCTGAAAGGTGAAAAGCACAGGTTTCTTTTATTTTCCTTACTGTAGCATGTCCTTAAACAAATCAGGTATGTCTCTCAGCAGAGTGTAGTGTTACATTAAATATATCATGCCATACAGTATTTAATGAAAGCAAACTCATTAATTTAAATTCAGAAAAAAATCTAAAAGTCAAATTACTTCTGCTTCTTAAGAAGTTTGCATAATATGCAGAATTTCTATTTCCTTAAGCTATATCATTGCCAACTTTTCCTAAACTTTTTACATATGTTTCTGTATAGTAAAGTGGTTACATGGTATATTTATAAATGTTCTTTAGTTACGAATTCACATTTTTATTTTCTAGCAATTTTAGGATATTCCTCTGTAGCAGTTCTTTCCAATGACGCTGTTATAAAATTTCATATACAGATCAAGAATCTTCACTGTTTAAATAAATCTGTACATGCAAAAAGCTTTTTTTACTGCTCATGCAACAGCATAGTCACTTCACTTGGCACTCCTATCATATTCCAATAGTGGCATATGCAGATGTTATCTCTGAAATGCACTGGGTGCTGATTTATAAAAAAAGTATTCTAAAATAAATCTGCTCAGGTATAAGTGTTAGGGAGCTCCTCAGGACTCTTAATTTGTACTGTATTTATTAATTTCTTATTGATTTCCCAGGTTTCCAGACTGAGAATACTTGTTGGTATGTACTCATTTCACTTGACTGCTGTGGAATATGGGATGCATCTGCTCTAGTAAGTAAATAAGTTTAAACTATATAATTTGGTACACAATTACTTGAAATGTGCAAGAATTTACAAATCTTGGCCAGGGTACTTTAGAAGTAACTTTTATTCAGAAAATGTGTAATTTACAGAAGGAGTATAGTATTTTGGAACTCTGCACATAAATAAATATAAACCATAAATAAACCATAGAATAATACAAGGACAAGATATTATTAATTTCTACATATTTCTATTAAAATTAGAATTTTTACTCAGGTATCATAAACCCCTTTACTGCCAAGGTGGTTCTTTCCTCTTAGAGCTTATAATCCAAGAGTAACCCAAAAACATAACAGTGGAACACAGGAAGGTAAGGAAGAAGGAACTTGAATTATCTCGCTGTTAGCATAATTAGGACTCACAACAAAGGAGCATTTTACACGGAAACATGAAGGCACACCTAAGCAGGGTAAAAGAAAAAAGCACAGATGTAGATCTCAAAATGTGACAGGTGGCTGTATCATGAGATATTTGAAAGGACCTCTCATAGTAGGCGTTTCAATAGCAAACACGCAGTCAGTACACTGGGGCCTAGTATGTGATGGGTCCTACAAACAGAAGACTGGTTGGGTTAAACTTCATATGATTTAAAAAATCAGGAATAAGAGATGTCTCAAGAAATGAGGTGAAATAAAAAAATCTTAAAGTAGAAAGTTTGTGTTTGCTGAAACACTTGCATGGTGCAAGACTGTGTTGCCAAAGCTAGGAAAAGAAATGACTGGGGGAGAGCGATTAACCATATTTAGCTTACACTGATGGTTACACACCCAGAGTGCGCTGTCAGAAAGACAGGCTGACTTGTTAGCTTGGCTAAAATGATTCATGCCTAGAGTGGAAATGTGGATCTGTAAGCGATGAGCATGAAGCTGTTAAGTGCACCAGGGGAATGATTATTCAGAGATAAGGGGCAGAAGGAGAGAAGGGAACCAAACTCAGGGTTTGACAGAACACCCCATCCTCTTTGCAGTGCTGGGGTGGAATGAAGATGCCTCCAAAGAGCTTTGTGAGCTGTTATAGAGGGTGGAGGAGAATCAGGAGAGAATGGAGACCCTGAAGTCAATGTGTGAAATTTTCAGAAATGATGTAGTTGTGCCAAGAACAACCAGCAAACCAAGAATGGGAAGCCTGCGGTGCTAGAACTGTAAGTTGCAGTTAATAAGAATTCACTAGAGACTACGGTGAAAACAGTTTAGTTGAACTCAGTTGCCAGGAACTGAACTGGGGGAGGCCTGAGATGTAATTTAAGAACCCAGCTCTAGACAGTACACCTACAGGTGCCATGTGCAACATATCTGGAGTATCCAAAATCATCAGTTATGTGTATTTCCTAAGTAGAGACCATGTTATTAAAAATTCTAGAAGAAAGAGCTCTTCCATGTTTCAAGTATAAAGCCTGCAAGAGATAGTTGTAGTTAGTTAAGTTAGAGCACTGGTAGTGTAGGATGAATTAGTTGGAGGAAACAAAAATGCGTGTAAAGAAAAAAAACCTGAGTAGATGCTTTGGAAAAAACCAAACCCCACCCAACCTGAAAACCTCACTGATACACTATAAACTAATCAAAACAAACCCAAATTAATAACCATACATAGCGAAAGCAAAGAAAAATAACAGAGATATTGTAAAGTAACAACTAGAAATAATTGATAGAGTTCAGAAAAAATACATTTTAAAACCAACGGGAAAAGCTATGTTTACGCTGCTCTGATTTTGAAGAGAAAAATATGCTGCTCACATTTCTTTCAATGTCCTGTATGTGAAAACTGGCCATAATCCTAGGCATTTTGCCTTATTGATAAAAATTGTATTTATCTGCTTCCTAATGAATCTTATTCCAACAGAGATGAGAGAGAAAAATCTGTAGAAGTAACAGAATTAAGAATATAACATAATCAAGGTTATTTGTGTTGGGAGGAGAGACAGACAGACAAGGTTAGAACCTTAGAAAAGGTTGGAAAAGGAGAGGGGAAGAGATGCAAGGAAGTGCAAAAGAGACCAGGAGCTGGAATAGGAAAGGATCATGGTGGCAAGACAAGATGTTAAATGAGGAAAGCAGATAAAAATTTATGCCTGTGAGGTGACAAGAAGGAGAAAGCTAAAGAAAAGGCATCAGCAATTGAAGGCAAGCCTAAAGTGAGGAGGGAAATCACAGTGTATTGAATCAGTTATCACCAGAAAGAAATTGATGGTCTCTGGTATGATTTAGTACAGGCTCTATGACATCCTGAAAGTTCTCAGCCAGAAAAAAGACCCATTATATTAGATACTAAATAGCTGTAAGGACTCATTTTAACAGTTTTTCCTGCTGGGCCTTTTTTGTGTGAAATCTATTTCTTTCCACAAGCATCTTCTTTCTGATCACAAATTCCAGCTCTAAGTTTACATTTGCCTTTTTCTTTCATTAATTTTTTTTTTCACGTGAGAAAGATGGTTAAAAGCATTTAGTTTGTTCTGGATTATTTGTTCACTCTCCAACTCTCACTTCATGAACCTACCCTCTTGTATTAGAAAGTTCTGCTGATCACTACTGGAATGAGTGATATTTCTACACAGAAACATAGTGAGGCTACATTTCATCTTCCCTTTCTAAAATGGTATCAAGAAGCTGCTGTCACTATAAGTTCAGTTTGCTTCAGTCCTGTTAATTCCGTCTTCATTGCCTGTGGTGAAAGATCATTTTTTTCTACCTTATTCAGACTAAAAGTCTTCTGGAAATCACCAGATTTGTTTGAATGTGGTCTGTATCTCAGATACAGAGGTAACATTTTAGAGCTGGCTTCACAACAGGCGGCTAAAGGGATAGATCTGAATGGTGAAAAGAAACTTGGGAGTACTTGGAACATCTCAAGACAACAAACCAAAATCAAATATTTTAAGTTCTAATGGGAATGCACCCAAAACCAGCAAAATGTTTCAGTCAGGAGCAAAGGGTGAGAAAGGCTTTGGGAAGTTCCAGCAAAAGCTGAGATTTGATTAAAGCTAATCTTGAAGTTCCCCCACCCACATATGTCACCTGATATTCAAAAATACTCTCAGGAAACAGAAACTGTATGGAAGATTTTAGTTTCAGCTGCATTTCCTAGCCTAACTTACAGGACCAAGATGAAATAACAGAAGTTACTCTCATTGATTTTCTTAGAAAGTAGGAATCTCTTCTGAAAGGCTGAAGCATAAGAAAAGATGCATTTCTTAAAAGGCTGCCCTTTAAAAACTGAAGCAGTACAGCCTGTTGGTGGTGTTTTGCTGTTTGGTTGTTTTGGTTTTGTTTATTTTTTAAATTTCTGTTTAAATCTCTCCACTGATTCAAAAGAGTAGATATCCAGTTATGCCTTGGAAACATATAATAAAATATATTCCTTGCTGGAAAGATGTTAAGATTGTCATACCCAGAAGAAGGTTAAGAGGGAGGAAACAGTGTTATCCTCACCTTCCTGAGGTGCAGTTTTTAGCTTTTGGTTATGTTTACCCTTTAGACTTCAATAGGTAAATAGATACCAAAGGCAGGCTTAAATAAAGAACTCTACTTTCAAAATGTAAATTAGATGTCTCAAAGTCTTCATGTATTCCAGCTGAAGCAGTGCTGTCTAATTTGTATGAAGCTCTGCACTGTGAACCTACTGAAATGCAGGAAACGACACAAAGTTTTATGAATCTTAAATCCACTATCTTTGCTGCCACCCTTCCTGTCACCCTTCCAATACTAAAGATGTGACATGAGAACTGGAAGGAGAGCTAAGACCATGGTATTAATCTTGATTTTAGTTTATAGAAATTACCTTTTTTTTTAAAATTGTCTGAGAAGATTTAAGTCTTTTAATAAAAGAAAAAAACAAATGGAAAGCAAAAAAAATCTGTGAAACTGTAGAACATCTCAAGTGAGTCACCAAAAAGTGCAGAAAAACCCCCAACCAAATAACCCCGACAAAATGATGTATAGAAGTAGATGTAATACTAATATAAAGCTCACATCTCTGGAACTCTATTTCAAGTCCCTCATTACTTAAAGGGAGGGATGAGTGTAAGAGATTTGATGTACAAAGAAACTGCAATGTTTAGATACAGTTTGAATATGTAGTCTTACAAAACTGGATAAGTAAAAGATGGTACCTAACAGTGAGACAGAACAGAGGATTTTGTCTTGTCTTGAGGACTGAGAATGTGGAGAACGCTTTTGGGAGAAAGGCTTGAAGTTCTGACTGTGTTGTCTTTGAGCTGGATGGCTAGACACCATGAGAAAATACTGAAACAGGGTATTTATTAAGAAGGCACAGGGAAGGTGCAGGAAAAAATTATTGTGAAAGGCCAAGGCTAGCAGGGGAGAGCTAGAATAGCTGCATTTTTATGTGAGATCTCCCTTAGCAGTGGGTGATACATGGGAAAAAGAAGCAAAATCATCAAGTCCAAGACTTAATTGAAGTTGGAAGGGATCTCTGGAGGTCACATAGTCCAAGCTCCTGCCCAAAACTGGGAGCATGTCGCGGAGAGATCAGGTTGCTCAGGCCTTGCCCAGCTGGGTTTTGGTTGCACACAATCTCTTTGGGCACCTGTTTGAGCACTTAACCACCCTCCCTATGACCAGGCGTGAAACTCTAGGAGACTGTGTAGGATGTTGGAGAATGGTACAATCATTTAATTTTAAAAGGATGATTTTGGCATTAGGACAAAGTGCCAGAAATTGTCAGTGAATGAGGTTTCAGACATGGCATGTCAAAAGCAATTTTGTATAAGCCCTTGAAGTATGGCACAGAAAGAGTAGAGACTTTTCTAAAACACTCCTGTGAGCTCTAGGGATAATAAAAATTATTATATTTCATATATATATTAATTATTAGAATTAAAATTTATTTTCTTTGGTAGATAGATAGTCAATTCTCATGTGATTTTGCAGATGTTATCCCTTTCAATGGTTGACCTGTCCACATTTCTAAACCAGGTTTTTGCCCCTATTTGTCTGATATATTCATGGTCAGATACCTTTGCCAGTGTTTAAAATATTCTAGGGAATCAGAGACAGAATTAAAAATAAAGATTTGATTAGCCAAATGCTTTCAGCAGTGGGTCTTCTTTTGGAGGTTCTTTTTGGCCCGATACAAGATGAAATGCTTTATAGTGCACAACCATCACCCAAACTCAATGTCAATAAAAATACTGTCGATTTTGTTGAAAGCAGAGTTAGGCTGACACTTTGCGGTTTTGAAAATTCTACCCATAGATGACAATTGAAACTACTCAGAATATTAACTGTGATGGAAAAAATGCATAAGTAATAATATTTGAGACTGAGAGTTACATTGCACAACTAGTAATGCCATGTACTTGTATAGGTGCCAGATCAACTCAGTTTTCTCACCTCTATGCCACAGGCAGTATGACACCCTGCCCCAAGGCAAGGCAGAACTAGTTTATTATCAAAAGTTGTCTCAGGGGGCCACAAAATAATGAAACAATAGCTTGAATGTCACAAGCACACAGAAAGAATGAAAAGCATGTATCAGACTTATGGTTAAACAGCATCCTGGATGTTTATTTAATTGCTAAGTAAAATTTATAGTAGAAGTAGTACATTTCAGGTCCTAGGGAGAGACATGCACCTTGTCTAAATTTTGATTACCTGCTGGAGTGTACATTAGTTCCTCACAAGTTTGTGCATCTAGGCTTCACTGCCAAAGTGCCAGTGAAAGTAGTCGTGTTTTGAGGTGAGAGGCCAGTCAAGCTGATACTTGGATGCAGCTAAGGCTGGTGCTTGGTCTCAGGAACTGGATAGTTTTCTTCTGTTTCTTAATCTTGAAGTAGCTTCAAAGCCTGTCTTTCATTTCCAAGAAGGGTAGTGCTTCTGACTTTGCTACTGCCCACGCGACTGTCACCATTTCTCCTGCATTTTTGCTGAAATAGCGATCTTTTCTCTGGTGAGCCACTAAACTAACATCATGAGAGGGTCACTGAAGGCTCACTAAAAAGAGATCTGTGTCTAAAGCCAAGAAGAGCCAAAGGCCAGTTTAAATCTGACACTGCTCTGAAGTCACCATGGAAGAATTCCACCTTCTGTAGGAATAGCTGCCATCAATGCTTGCATTGAAGAAGGGGTTTTCCCCTGATTTTACCTTGGTGCAGCTAGGTGACCAACTAAAGGAGGTGATATTTGATTCAGTTCTGCATGAAAAGATTCGGTCTTTTGCAGCAAGGACTTTCACACCTTGACTCAATGTATACAGGAGCAGTCCCTTTGTGTCACATTATATTCCAGTCACTCTGAAAGTGATGAGTTTGCATAGAAAATATTAGGGGACATAATATGATATTCTGGAGAAAAGTTTCAAGAAGGAAAGAAGCCATCACAAACTTTAGAGATCTGGCTGGATTCATGCTATCAGACTGCAGAAACAGGGTAATCTTGCTTCCACATAGGCAAAAAACCTCTGTACAAAATACAAGAGCTGTTGTACTGTGTGATGATTCATCACTGCAACAGAAATTGACAAGAAAACAAGTTTACACTTTCTCATTTCACATGGGCATAGGAAAACAGCTTCTTAATTTTAAGAATTAGCATCAACACTTTCAGTAGAGAATCAAGTATGCATCGAAGGTGCCAGACTGCCAAGTGTGCCAGAAGGTGCACAGAGACTGAAATCCTCCCTGTAACCGCAGAAAGGCTCACAGAGGCAGCAGCAGTGTAGACTTCCCAAACACAGACATACAGCAATCTTGTTCTGAGGGTATTATTCCTTCCATCTCTCCCTCCCTCCTTTCCTAGTACTAGAAATGGTTGAGTGACCTCTTCCATGTCAGCAGTGTTTTGGAAACCTTTGAGACTTAGAGGCAAGTGATACAGCTCTGCTGATTGCAGGCAATGTTGCACTTGATGGACTGGAACTGGCTGACTGTCACCTTTTGGTTTCCAAAAGACATAAACTACATTGGGAGTTTTTGAGCACAGAGACGTAAAGTAGTTTGATTTGACTCAGCAAAATCAACCCTTTTTATGAACGTTCTGTTTTGAATTCCTTTCACAGTCAGAGAGGCACTGAACTTGCAGCATGGGCAGCATGTCATAGCTCCTGTTCCTCAAGAGCTGATGCTTTGCCCTGATGCTTTGTTTTGTTTCCTGATGAACTGCAGAAAAAATTATTTCCTGTCATTTGTGCTCTAAAATTATCTCCACTGTTGGACTGAATAAGTCAAAAGAGGTCTGCTTGTTTCAGACAGCATCCTGCTGCTCCATAGACTGTCCACCAAAATGTCAAATGGAAACACTTCTGCCAGATCACTCCCATGGGTGTCAGGTGTGTGTAAGCGGAGGAGGCTTCAACAAGGAGAGGGCAAAAGAGCAAGTGGAACAGCTCTTATCTTTTGTGAGAATCTTTTTTTCCCTTGAGCTTCTTGGGATTGGTATTTCAACCAGTATAAGATACTGCCACCCAGACTACCACCAGCTCTGCTGCTCAGCTGCGAGTCACAAGTAACAGAGTCTTGGGAAAGCCAGACCAGCAACTCCCTACCCCAAGGAACAGAACATGCAGCTTCCATTACATCTTCCACTAGCCCTCCTCCTTCCTACATCCTTTCTCCTGAACACGACAACACACAAAGAAACATGGAGAAAAGCTAACTTGCTCATCTTTTTATGTTACTTCTTTGTTTGCTGTATTGAAGGAGGCAACAGATTTGATTATTATAGATGCAAATGCATCTGTCATAATCCTGCTGACCCCCAAGGTGTGGAATGAAGGTGAATCTGGTGAAGATGTTTAGATTAAGTTGCATTCTATTTGTAAACTTCTTCAGGTTTGGAAAATCTGTGGTTTTTCTTTAGCTCTGGCTTTCCAGGCATGTTTTCTGGGCACCAAATCTCTGGAAGCCCTTCCAGGAAAAGGGATCTTGTGGTCCACCTGCCCGAGCTAATTTTTCAAAGCAGTTCTGTTCTAGCAGCTTTTGACTCCATTATTTCTTTCCTGCTGTGATATTTTATAGTCAACTCTGCAGAAAACCTGATGCCATTAAGCCAGAGCCATCCTATTGTTCTGCAGTGCTTCCAATTTGCATGGAAAATTATTCATGTTAATAACTCCCCATTGTTCATGTCTTATCTTCCTAAGTCATGTCAGAGAGCTACACAATGCAAGCCCTGCTGTCACAAGGTTTCTGTACACTTAAAGGCATGAAGTGATTTGCCTTCAGTGAATTCAAATGAATTAAAGGTTTTAGGGACTTACGTAAAATCAGGCAGAATTCTTAAGATTGTCTTAATTTCTCCTCAGGTCACATTATCTACCTCTGCCTCCGCTAGCAGTTTTTGACCCAAATACTCCTGCCTGTGCTACTGCTGAGCCTTGTGTTTCAGAGGATGGCCACCTGTCATTCTGCATAGCAATGGGAGGTGTTCAGCTCACAGTGCAAGGGGAAGGTACTTTCTCAGCTGTCATCAAGTTAAGATATTGATTACAGATATCACTTGAATTTGGCAAACAATATTTGGCCTACCCTTGCATTTGCTGCAAAGTGGTTTGCCTGTTTCTAAAAGCCATAAGAATAATTGCTGGTCAAGTGAAGTTAACAAGGCTTTTAGGTTTATTGTACTTTTTCCCCATTTGTACATATAAGGTAATACTCTGGATAAAAAATAATGGGTTTTAGCAGTTAGGTTCATAAGCATGTTTTCTTAATCATCAAAAACTGCTGGCATGCTCATATTGCAATAAAATAGTTAATGTTTGATGGGTATAATCCAAACTACAGAACTACAACTGATAGAAGATGCAGTGTCTTGTACATAATCGCAGAAAACTCTAACAGGTTTTTAGAGTATAGGGGACTGCTTTAAAAAGCACCTAAGCATCTTTTCAGTTGCTGTTTAAAACCACTCTTGTTTCTCAGTTTTTAAGCACTATCACTCAGCACTGGTTTTGCTTCCTAATGTTGATTTGCTTTGAGGTGAGCTTTTGTTTCACAAACTTTGTGAAACACACCTGTTTAAACACTTTGGCAATATGGAGCAAACCTGAAAATGGCCCAGTATCTATTATTTCATAACTGAAACCCAGTCAGGTTTCTTTTGTATTTTAGTATAATATTGTAAGCCACACAGGAAACCTACCTTCATTTCTATAGTGACTTTGTTACATGTATTATTGAAGTTATTATCAACTATATAATATATTAAAATTACTCAGTGTTGGCACCACTCCTAAATACAAGCCCATGTACATGCATTATAGCTCTATCTGGATATTAAGAGTATAAAATGAGTTTCATTTTCTGATAGATGACAAATAAAGTAACCATCAAAGCAGGTGGAATAATAATCAAATGAAAAAAGACACTGTGAAATTTCCTGAAATGTCTTCTTTCATTATTTACAAAAAGAGAGGTCAAGTGAATCTTGTATGACAAATGGTGTTCCTTTTCCTACTGAAATCAGTGACTAAGCTACTCTGACTTCACTGGCAGCATAAGCTGTTCCTGTTAGGCAGTAAAAATGCAAACCCTGACTGTGCCTTCATGGACTTCAGTATAAACTTACATTAACCCTACCCAAGTCTAACTGGAGTTTGACTATTGCATTCCCTCCCAGTGGGTTTGGCTCTTTCTGAAAAATTGTTCACTATGAAGAGACAAAAGTATTCTTGCTTACAAAACTGGGTTCAAAGAAATGAGTAAATGAAAAAAAAACCCCTTAGTAATTCTACTAATAAGCTGAACATTCAGCCCATGTTATCAGCATCACCAGATGGATTTCAGTGGAAATATGCTGCCTTTTCACAAGTAGTGCTATGGAACACTACACCATTTTCTCAGGTTAAGGGCAAGTTTAAACATAAGGAAGACTAAAAACTTCCTGGTCTCAGAGACAAACACATCTCCTTGCTCTCCACCATTCTCCCCACTCCATTTTCCCAATTTTACAATGGATTTGTATAATGGCATTTTTCAGAAACCTTTTCACAGGATTCCCCAAATCTCAAAAGGTTTGTTAGGAGGCCTTAGTTTGAAGGAAGATCCTTTTGTGAATTAGTAATGGGTAAGAGGATGAAAAACAAAGGTGGGAGCTACTGATAATTGTTCACAATTAAAGGAATTTGCAAGAGGAAGACAAGCACAGGGGACCATGCCAGGTCCTGCATTGTCCAACACATTCACAAATGGTCTGGAAAAGATGGTGGATAGCCAAAGTGGCTGATGATACAAAGTTGTTTCCAACAGTCAAAAAAAAGTCTACCTGAGAAAGTAACGCAGGGATCTCACATTATCAACTGACTGGGTAGTAAAATGGCAGAAAAATACAATGCTGATAAACACAAAAGAGTGCATATGCAAAAAATACAGCCTTAATAAACGCAAGCAGCTCTGAATGAGCAGTTGTCACTCAAGAAAGAGATCTTGCCGTCACTGTAAATGTTACCACAAAAACACCAGCTTAACATTCAGTCCAGGGACTGGGTGTGCCCTTGGCTCACAAACTTGACCTCCTGGCTGCCAGAAACTAGAAGATATAAAAGGAGAAGTAACCTTCTGTACTCACCCTGTATCTCATAGGTATCCACTACCTGCCACTCTTGAGAGAAGATGGAGCTGTATGGATCTTTGCTATGGCCTAGAACAGCTGCTCTTATATCCTTACGTCAAATGAACAGTTTGAGAGAGTAGATCTAACCTGGAGTCACAAAGGAAAGTGAAACCATAGAGGTATACAACCTGAGAACAAATATCTCAAGTCCCAGACAAAGGACCAAAGCATTCAGAACAAAAAAAAAAGCCTCAGAAGAGACCACAAGGAGACCCTGGTTTAACCCTTGACAGCTTAGAAGCTTACTGGGTGTTCTGGTGCTTTAGCACGGAGGTTGAATGACAGTCCAAAATACCACAATAAGACATCACAGAAACACCTGAAGAGCTCAGAGACAGATGTAGCAATATCTCCTGGAACTGCAAGGTGTCCAGCAGATGCAAAAAGAGACAGACATCGGCTTAGAGAGCAGAGTGTAAGCAGAGAAGACAGTATCAGCAGTTCCAGTAGTTCTTCCCTTGGAAGGAGGCAGTGGCTGAAAAGAAGACCAATGAACTGCCAACCTGAAAGTAAACAGTAGCCATCCCAGACTAGTAATGCTTCTGTGACACAACTTTACTGATGGCTGTGCCTCTAGAGCCAGACAAGGTATATGGGATATTATAATGTCTGAAAGTATCTTTGGTTTAATGACCATGAACATACACCATGTGCAGTGGAGTACAGGTTTACATATCGACATCAGGTGTCCATCTGTACTCAACTGGGTCACATCAGTGAGATGGTTTGTCAGGTGTGGATACTTTCCTCAGGAGACACAGTGCTCAGCAGGAGATGATGTGACAAGAACATGGATTTTCCAATGGCAGAATTTGAAGCCCCGGCATTGTTATTGCTTCCTGACCTTGACATGATTCACATCCACAAGGGTACTTACCCATTGCTGAGAGCAGTTGCAATCATACTGATCCAGGGTGTCTCAGGTGGCCATATACTTAAAGAGAAAACACATTTTTAACTATAACTTGCAGAAGGCAGGCAGGCAAGGGGCACTGAGTTTGCTGCATAACCTGAGAACATTGTAAGGGTTTACACCTACACGCTCCAAGAGGCAGGTTTCTGGGCTGTAAGTATGCTCTGTGCTCTGCTTCCCACTCATCTCCTGTTCCCAGCTGTGCTACAGACCACTCCCAGACAGCACAATGAAGTGTCCTGGACATGTGGAATCCCAGATGCACTGGAGCCAGAATTTCTAGGTAACCACGTAGCTTGGAAACAACTTTGGAGCAACTCCACTGCCACAGTCAGATAACTGCAACAGGCTAAAATAATGAAACCAAGTGAAAACTCTGCAAGAAAAATCAGATATTTAACGCTGGATGAGTAAAAGCAACACTGCAAGGGCCTCACAGGGTAACTGAATGTTCTTGGAGAATGTGATCACACAAGTATTTGGATTAGTTTTTCATATGTGGTATTTAAGGGCTATTATCTTAAATTTTGGCCAAGAAAACATAATATAGAATTGAGAACTGTTTTCAATTTTTCAAACTCAGGAGATCTTAAGACAAATCCCATTAAGGAGAAGCTATTGGGAAACTGGCATCAAAATAAAGATCTCTGCCCAGCATTTTGCCTGGAGGCAGGCCCTGATTACCGAATACCACACTCTACAGCGAGTATCATGTGATGAGGGAGGGATGGGGAACTATCCCCTGGCACTGACCACAGCTTTTTGTGCAGTTGATTCAAAGATTCCTGCTGATTTTGGGGAGGTCAAGCCCTAATGCCTCTCTACTAATGGCTGAACATCTCAATGATGTTCACCAAGTTTCAGTGGGACCATCAAAAACAGACCTCTTTCTACTCTGAAGAGTTTTCATGGACCTTACAAGAGGAGTCCAATGGCTATAATGGTCGGTGGGCTTCCTCCATAAAGGTGTTGTGAAGGCTCTGTTGTATTCCTCTAGGATTACATGTACATGGCCTGGAAGCAGAGGTTAGGCCATTATAACGTTATTTTTCCATTTGAGGACACTTTGACGCGTGCCCAGAGAGAGGAATACATGCTTAACTTATCAAGGGAATGCATTTGGATATTTTCACTCACACTCAGCAATGGACTATTCTTAGTAACTAATAATATGCATGTGCCTTGCAGCATGCTCTTTGATAGCCTTGTTTCTATTCCTTAGGGATCTAATATTCTACCACATTTCCAAAGAATCCTGGAGTAAAAGAAAATGTCTTATTCTTTTTATAACATGGCAGTTTCCTGCAGTGAAAAATAAACAGAGCTGCTGCTAAGACCAATTTTTTTCTTACAAACACACTCAAGGTAAAGTTGTCAAGTTGATCTGATAAATATGTGCAGGGCAAAGCAGTACAAATGCAGGGTTAAAACTGCCTACTATGAATGTTGAAGAAATTATGTATTTTTTAGCCACTTACTGAAATCAGAATTTTCAAGGGCTATTATTTTTTTTCTATTTTCTAAATGTTGAAACCAAGCACTCCACAGCAGTCCCAGTATCTGCACTTCATTTGCAATCCCTCATGAGTTTTAAGGTGAATTAATGTTTTAAAGCCTGAAGTATATACAAACAAAATTAGTTGCTGGCAGGTTAGAGACACAGAAGTGGAGTAATTTGGTACATGGTTGCCATGGCAGCTAACCTACATCTAAATTATCCTGCAAGATTTTCTCAGCCATTCTCTGGCATTGTTCCTTCTGTCTGAATTGTTAGTACTTTTTTTTTTTTTTTAGCCCTGCCTTCTGCAAAGCCCTTCTTTGTGCCACTTTGGTCTCATCCGCTGGCTCAGCCCTCACATCCTGGCACACTCTATAAGCTGCTGATATTATCCATTAATGGAAAGGGGAAGCAAGAGGAGTACAAGGCAGAATTAGTCTTCCAGCTACTCTGCCTGTTGAGAGCAGCCTGAAAGCTGATTTTCGCTGAAGTAAACCACAGTGGTAATTCCCTTCATTATCAGGACTTAAAGCTTGCTGCAAAATCATTGATTTTGATGAAGCTATTGCAGATTCACAGAGATACAGTAAAAGCCAAATTTGGCTTTAAGACAGTGAATTTATCAAATGAATAATGAACTTTGGTCTTAGGCTACATGGGAGTAAATCAAGGTGCTATCTCTTCTATCCAGAGAAAACAGGTTTTGAAATGCTCTGGCAATATTTATTCCAAGTAGAAATATTAAAAGAAAGGGCAATGAGTCCTCCAAGATCTTTCCCTACTATAGACCTCCCTCTCAGCACAGTTAGAAAACAAAGCCAGTGCTATTTATGAATGTTAAAGTTTCGTTATTTATTTTTGGTGAAAGAGTTTCTTTCTGTCAAATTGCCCTGTTTCAGAGGAAAACCATCCCACTGGCTATTTCTGACCAACCATCCTTTTCATCTCCCTTCTTGCCACCTCTGAGAACTAAGTTGTGACGCTGCTTCCCAGGAACCCAGCCCAGGTCTTATCAGTTCCTGACAGATCACGGATAGCTGACATGCCTTCTGCCTATGGCTGCATGTGACCTTAGGGTTTAGAGAAAGTGAGATCAGAAGATAAGAAGTAGAGAGTATTTACTTACTTATTTTTAACATAGTAAGCTCAACATACTGTCAAAGCAGAAGTTCTGTCGAATTTTTAAGAAGGGTCAGTTTCGTTATCAGTTTGGTTGGTTGTTAGTTTTCAGGCAATTGCCTAGAAGACGGTCGCTGCTGTTGAAGACTTGACATTGCCAGATACATTTGTGTGTGAAGTCAAGAAGTGGGGATTACTCAATTTATGATCCTCATACCACAAAGAAATAGGAAAATCCGTGGATTTGTGGGATTACAGGCAATCCTAAAGCGATCTCTTTTCAGGGATACTGATTGAAGACTATGAGATTCAGCAAGAGCTTTTTGCTTTTTTCAGAGTTCATTAATTCAGTCCAGTCATCTCAGGATAGCTTGCTTTTTAAAATGAACTTTCAAAATATTAAAAACAGTGCAGATACTAAGCACAAGGAACAAGATCTTGAAAAGTGACAACAAATAAACACTCTATGAGGATTTAGGCTGACTGAAGACCTGCCCCCATAAATGCATTGAGTACTATTTTATTAAACAATTTTCTGAAGAACTAAAACAATCACTTTTTGGAATAACTGGGTAAGAGAGGCAGGTCTGGCAACAGTATCAGGATTCACCCTGTAGATCTGCAGAGAGGCAAAGGATACACTATACACAAGGGTAAATGTTTAAGAGAGAAGTGGATTTCCTCTCACTGCTTTTTAATCTTGGTATGTTGTGTTTTTCCTCTCTAGTTTTTGCTCTTTCACTGTAAAACGTTGCATGCATGCAATAAAAGTTTAACATTGGAAAACACTGCAGGCTGAAGTAGGCATCCTGAAGAGTAACAAAACTTGAAATTAAAACAGAGGATCACACTTCCCATTCAGAAGAATGAGGATGTTTAACACTTCCTATTTAGAAAAATGTCAGATACTAAGTTAGATATACTTGTTTCATCTGTATTGCCCAATATAATAATTTCACATGAACTTCCCATGCACAGTACTTTTCCAGGGCTCTTTGAAAAAAAGTCAGAAATATTGTTATTTATGTTTTTTAGATAAAGGAACTGAGTTATGGGGAAGTAAATTGATGAGCTCAGGCTTCCAGCAAATTGACCACAAGGCCCTCCAGTTATCCTGGACCTCTTAGCACAACACAGATCCCTGGAGTTATTATGGATATTATTTACTTTTTATCCTTCTTGCCAGAGTTTCTGACAACTTTCACTTTGGGGATACAATGTGTTTAGTAGTTATTATGGCAAGCCGTGATTCATACTGTTTGGACCTCATTCATATTTTGCATGGCATGAGAGTAAAGTAAATTACATTCTGGAGAGCTTTGCCAATGAAATATTAAAGCCAGTATCTGAGATAAAGCTCACTGCTGTGCTCTTCAGCAGTAGGGAGGGAGCAGGGAGAAGGGCAATACATTAAATCTGGTGGCTATTCCTCCTGACCTTACAGAGAGACTGCTCTGATGTTTTTGAGGCTGATGATGATATGATACAGCCCCCAAACCGTTAAGCCTCAGGGAGGGACAGGTTCAGGAATGGTTTTCCATCTTTTTACGTAGCTAAACTGACGGCTTAACTTCTGTTGGCTTTCAGGCGTGTCACTGGCTTCTGTGGGAACAGCACCAGTTCTTGATCAGGCTGGTCCTGAACCCTGTCTCCGTGTGCGCTGATCTGACCCACCAGGAAGTGGGTTTGTGACTCCCCAGCTTTCTACAGGGTTTGTTCTCTGAATTAGTTTGGTCTTGGGTCAGACAGGTGTCGAGGGTAGCCTAAGGAAAGGGGAACAGAGGCGCTGTCAAGGGTAGCGCGAGGACACGTGACCGCCTCTTTGGCAACAGCCACTGTTTGATTGCAGCTGGAGGTTGTGAAATTGTTCCCTTGGAGTTTGCTTGTACTGGCAACCACTGCCACTAGGTAAGAGTACCGCATCACTAATCTAGATTTCCAGACTCCATCCATCCATTATTTCATACCTGGCCTTGCTGCCTGTTGGCTTTACCATATTCTCCATCTTTCACCCTTTCACTGCCTGCGCTGGACTGCAGGTGACCCTGACCTGCCTAGTCCTACCAAGGTATGCCCAAAAAATGACATCTTCACTTTTTTATACACATCTCACACTGATGCATGTACAAATGCACAGGAAATCTGATGGTGGCCACACAGCAGCATCCTCCTTTGTTTTGCGTTTGAGCCACTAAGGATTTCAGGTTTTTTAGGCAGTGTTACTGCACTGGTTAATGGGAGAGACCTCATGCAGTAGTATCCTGTCCCTGCATATTTGAACTGTGTCTATCCCCTATCAAATTAACTCTTGGGAGAAAATTTCCCTCACTAACCACCAGATCCCCATCACCACACCTCGAAAAAACGTCCCCATGGTTAGAGGGTTGCAGGTCTGCCATGTCATGCTTAACTGCGCATTAGGGAACAAAGCATGAGGGTGGAAGTACTCAGCATGGCTTTGAAGCCACGCCTGCCAAGGCTCAGCAATAAGCATCTTTCCCTGCCTGATGAAGATGGCTGGAGCACGCAGCCTCCACAGGTGTCTTCCCATTTCAGTCACTATGATCTTGCGATGTTTGCTTCAAATCATTTGCTCTCTCCTGTGTGTGTGTCTGTTTGAGTTAAGGACATGAATGTCCTTTGTCTACCTGGGATCCCAGCTTGCCCGCAGCGCGGTTGGGATGACAGAGCAGGAACCACCCAAGTGCCGTAACAGGGCACAGGCGGCAGGGCGAGGCTCTGCTCGGCGCGCAGTCCCAGCTTCACGCGTGGGCACCGGCACACCAGAGCGGCACGGGCTGAGAGCGGGAGGCTGTGGCAGCAGCCCCGGCGCCCAAGGCCTGGTGCCTCCTGCCAGAGTCCTTTCGAGGCCGAAACCAAACGGGTTCGGGATGGCAGAGGCGGGCGGGAAGCACCTGCCCGCTCCTGCACCGCATGCCGCAGCCCTGCCCTTCCTGGGCACACCGTCGGCGCGCGGTCCATACCGGGGAGCGACATACACGACCCAAAACCATTCCTGCCACCTCTCCGCAGCCACCGCGCCCGGCGCTTATTCATCCTCCCCGGAACGCCCGCCGGCCGCGGCAGGTGGGGCAGGTCTGCGGCGCGGGGGTCGCTGGGACGCGTAGTTCCTTGGGGCGGGCGGCGGGCGCGCGGCGCGGCGGCGCGGACTACAAGCCCCAGGGCGGCCCGCGGATACCGCGCCGCGCGTGGGGCGGCGGCGGGGGGAGGTGGTTCCTGGCAGCGCGGCCCCGCGGCTCTCGCCGCTCCTGAGGGCGGCCGAGCGGAAACCCGCCCCCAGCCACCCGGCATCCAGGAGGGAGACGGCCCCGGCCAGAGCGAGAGGGATGCGCCTCGCCCTGTCCGACAGCGGCGAGCAGCGGTCGCCCTTAATTAGCAATTAGCCTGTCCCCAGTTTCCCCTCGGCAAACACTATCCCATGCACGCCGACCCGCCGCTGGCAGCAGCGGCCGACGGCTTCTCCCGCGGTGCTGGCGTGCGGGTCGCTTAAGCCATGGGGAATGGGATGAACAAGGTAACGCCGCTCGTCGTTGTCGTTGTCGCCGTGCGCGAGTGCATGTGCCCGGGCCAGCGCAGCGGAGCCGGGGGTGGCGGTCCCTCCCCGCCTCCGGGCGGGCGGGAGGCCGCGGCGCCCCCGCCTTTGTCTCGCCCCTGCGCCGCGGGCACCCGCTCCAGCAACAAAGGCCAGGGCAGGAGGGCTTGTCCCTTCGGTTGTGGGAGTCCCCCGCCTCGGGGCGAGGGCGGAGGGACGGAGACCGCGGCCGCGCCGCTCCCTCGGGGCGCGCCGCCTCCTCCTCCCCAGCCGCAGCGCGGGCGGGCGGGCGAGAGGGGGGCCCTGGTTTCGGTGATGCGCGCCCGGGCTTCCCTTTCCCGGCCAAAGCGAGTTCCCGGCGAGCGGCGAGGGCCGCCGTGGCCCCGGCCCCGGGCTTCAGTGCTCGCTCTGTTTCCCAGCCCTGGGGGCTGCCGTAGGGCAGAGCCGGCACCCCCTGACGTGCGGCAGGACCCGGGGCATGGGGCTGTCAGCGAGCGCGGCACTGAATCGTGTCGCTTGGCTAAAGCTCACTCCGCTCCCAGGGCGCGGAGCAGCCTCTGGACGCGGGCCGTCGCTGGAGGGCTGGGCCCGGTGCCGGTGGGACAGGAAAGCGCTCGGCCCCAGTGGAGATCGCAGTGAGGAAGGAAGATGGATCTGTTTTGCAAAGGGTGTTGGCCTTTTGGCAGTAGGGGGCTTATTGTACGCACCGATTCCCCTGGCATGTCACGGTGGTTATCAAGGGACAACTGTGATTTTTCTCAGTATCTCCACCTCTGTTTAAAACCCAGGTTTGAAAGTGTGGTGGTAACTAGCCTTTTATATATAGCTTACTATGAGGAACAGAAGTTGAGTCATCTCCTCTGTCTTACATCCTGCTTTGAGTGCTTTGGGAGTAGCTTTACTGTGTGCGTGGCCTCTGACAAAGCGGAGGAGAAGAGCTAGAAATAGCTGCTCACATGTTGTCCCAGTCTGACATCCTTGGCTCTGGAAGTCAGATTGATGAACATCCACAGTGCTTAGTGTGCCACCTGGAAGGGGAAGCCTTTTCATCCTATGGGTAGAGACACTGAAATAGAAACCTTTGGCAGGGAGAGGATCTGGCTGCTGAGGAATTGAGTTAGTGCATAGGAAGTAGAACCTCCCTTGGTCCTTTTCTCAGTTTTTGCTTTCAAAGTCTGGGGATAATGCTGTGATATTAGCTACTCATTGATATCAGCCTTCTAGAAATGGCCGGTTAGGAAGAAATGCTACGAAATACTAAGCTAAGAGAGACTTATTTTAGGCTTCTGGTACGTTTGTAGTATTTTTCTTGGAATGTTTGAAATTATCAGAACAATTAGAGGGACACAATATGGGATGCTTAAGTTGCAGTCTGGGCAGAAAAAAAAATAGAGCCAGAAGGTTTTATACAGCCCTTTGAAGCTGTATTACATTTTACTCTGATACTATGTGGGTGGGAATTGGAAATCTGTGACTGGCTAATTTGGTCATTTTAATTCTGTTAAATGTTGCCCTGACATGTACCAACTGGAGCTTTCAGGACAAGCTACAATAACACTACTTGGATTTTTCTCCCCTTTCTTATCGCTGTGTCCAAGAGGTCGAGGTGTTCAGCAGTTTGGGAAGGGCTGGCTCCTTTAAAGAGGTTACAACCATGTTGGGTACTGGCCATCAAGGTTTATTTTTGTAGGGGTCCCACATGTTGGTCTGGTACTTGCCACCTTCAGAATGTGCCCTCTTCCTTCTGATCTTGTGAGTCGGCAAAGCTGGAGGGGCAAGGGGAAGCATGGAGCCATCAGTGCAGATGTAGGGGGTATTTGCTTGACTTAGTGTAGTCAATCAATAAAAATTGCCTTAGTTTCCAGCTGAAGTGTGTTTTTTGTGATAGAGCTGTACACAGATGGTAGAAAATAATCAGCTTATTTGATGGTGGATTACTTCATTTAAGGAATCCCTTTGTACTGATGCCAAGGGAAGAGGATTAATGATGACCTGTAATGGGTGTGGTAAGAAAGAGCTCTAGAGACTGCTGCAGCCTCTGGATGTTCATCCCTTCTCAATGGCATAGTCGCCTCCTTATTTTTCTGTCCCATGATACTGATGTATGTCATAGCAAATAGCAATTGCACATGACTTTATGCGGCCATTAGAGTGATAAGGGCTAGAGGCCTGGCATTCTTTTTAGGTGGGGTTTGTAATTTTTTGCTAATTTTCTCTGTAAAATTAGCCCGGTCTAGTTTTTTTCCTAAAGCCCATACAAGTCTTCTGACATTTCCCAAATTAAACTGAAAGCATTTGTTTATATATACCTTTCTTATTCTGTTCAGAGGAGGAGAATTGGCTGCTGAATGTGGATTGACCTGGCTAGTATTAATTTTCAGTACTTCACCTTTTTTCCTTATATTTTTAAGATGTATATTTTACAGAATGAGTAATGTGGCCGGACTTAGGAAGTTGTCTGGGTGGTCTGATTTATCTTCATGCTTAATGTCTAACTCTGACTTGTATTCAAAGTTCAAGTTGAAGTCTGTGGTTGAAATGCACGAAGATGTTTTCCAGGAGCTGAAGTCTAGCGGCTGAGATGGTGACAAGATTTGACTATCTGTGAACAGGATCTTGGTGAAGAGCTCTTCCTGGGGTTTAGTTGTTGTTCAGTGCTGTTAAAGTTAACTGACAGTTATTCATGTAAACTCTTCAGAAGGTTCGAGTGTTATCTCTACAAAAAGGGCAGATAAGCCCTGTTTGTTGTAGGAGTGGATTCGTAAGAACTTCAAACCAGTGTGGCTAGTTACAGCTGAGGTAGCCAATTTTATGGAAGTCGGAGAAGCTGTGCCAGTTCACATCAGCAGCAAATCCCCCTCCCTGATGTGTGCCCCTCTCCTGTACTACTGGACAAAGGTAGGCTTGTCTTCTTTTAGAGTGCCTGGCCATCTCTGAGAAAGCCCCGTGAACTTCTCCAGAGTGCCCATCAGTACTAACACATCTAGAAGCAGTGTTGGGCAAGGAGTTAGATGCTTTATTATAAGTATTTGTCTATATAGAAAGCAGTAGCAAAGTAGCCCTTTAAGCCATTTTCCAGAGAGGTGTATTGTCAGAGAGGACTGACAGAAGCATTAGCAACTATTGTGTGCTCCAGGGCTCTGTCTTTGTGCAGGGTGGAGAACGTGAGCTGCTCTCGTGTGAGGTACAAATGAAGACAGGCGTTGGTGTCCTTTTTCCATGGTCGTGCATTCTTCTATGTCAGTTACTTAGTCTGTGGTCATTTTCTCAATGTTTCGGATCATATAAAGGGGCTACTGTTTTTATTCATAAAGCAGTGGTTGAGAAGTTCACAAAAACAACCACCTTATTTTTCTACTCTTCTGACTCCCACCCCTTCTCTCTCACACGCCCCTAGCAGCCATCGGCCTTCATTTTGCACGGCCTGGAGTTGCAGTTACCGAAGGCAGTGTGAGATGACACAGCTGAAAGTTCCCAGCCATAGTCGAGTGCTGAAGTATTAGTCAGCATGACATGAAGATTCACTTCTTTCCAGGTAGCTTTCACCCATAGTAATGTTTCTTGCTTCTAGAATGACTAGTACAACAGGGGTAACATCTGTCCTTCGTTGCATGGTGTCCTAATTACCTATCTAGCATACGGCATTGCTTCTTGATGCACAAATGCAGACTTCTGGATTTTTCCTCCTTTGCCAACAAGAAACCTCATTTCTGCAACCCCCCAGTGTTTCTCAATATCTTTAATTTCAAATGTCAAAGCTTAATGACTGTGACTGGAAATTAAGCTTTTATTCTCTCTTGAGAATGCACATTTAATGCAGAAATAGTCTAAAATGCTATTGTCTACAGCAGTGGTGGTGTGATGGAAGATTTGTGCTGCAAGTAGGAAATACCAGACAGCTATTTTAAAATATCAGAAAAGCATTTTTCTTTTTTTTTTTTTTTTCATTTTTGTATGCATAAATTGAGGGAGCCCACTGGGGTGATCTCATTGATGAAATTCGTTCATAACTTGAGTCCCTTTTGCTTTAGAACATGATTTTGTTCGCGGAATTTGGCCTCGTTGGTAATGACTCTTGAGTACTGTCCTCTCTGGAACAGCTAACAGGCTTCTTTTTCCCAGCCTGGGATGCAGCATTAGACCTGCACTTCCAGCAGTGTCATTAAGAGTGCTTGAAATACTGAATTGTCTCTTGAAACCATAAGTCTTGTGCACATGGAAGAGGACAGCAGGATGTTATAAAGGTTTTTTACCGCACACAATACCCTGGCATTGGAAACTGCCCTGGGAATTTTTGCTGTCTTTGTAAGAATGTTGGATTTGTATAGATGAAGAGGAAAGGAAAAGGGAGAAAGCTGTCTGAGCTTATCTTTGCAAAATGTACAGGTGCCTGTTTGTACAAGACGAAAGAACTCTTTTCTTGATGAGGCAGTGCTGTCATTCAGACCTTAATTTGCAGGCAAGGGTCTACAAGCAGCAAGGTGCAGCAAGGGTCCCGGAGAAGCCATCTTTCGATATCGGGGGGGAGAATTGAGCCCTGTGTTTAGAGCTGGTGTGACACAGCAGGCAGAGAGTGACCGCCCAGCAAAGCCTAAAGAGAGGAATGTTTGCACAAACCAAAGCTGCAAGGAGTGCAAGAGGTGCCGCAGCCTTTCTGTTTCCCGCAAGGCTCGATAAATAGCAGTGAACACAACACTTTAATCAGAGGAAAGCCCTGAAGTTAGGGCAGGTCAGAAGCTATTTTACAGGCTCTTCTGCTGGCCCTGCTCACCTGTGCATGGTGAGCTGGGTCGCCTTTGAGCAGGAAGGCTGCAGTGAAAAAGAGGCTGTGGCAATAATCCCTGATGAAAAGTCCTTCATGACTTTCGGAACTTCGCAGCTGCCGGGTTGAGCTAAATGGGTGGAGTTTTCCCTTTAAATAGCTGTGCCTGAGAGACTGTTGCTGCTGTTGTGGTGACACTGAGATGTTGCTAAGGGTATAGGAAGTCGGTGCTGACATATCTGTGTTGGTGGTATGCTTAGCATGGACTGAAGAAAAATGGATCATGTGGTTTCACCACCACAGTTCTGATCTCAAGGGATGTGGGTGTGGGTCAGAGACTTCAGGTGGCAGAGAACAAATATCTTGGCCAGAAAATGTGTGTTTGGTGTGCCTGGGGTTTTTTTTTTATGTCCGTACTGCTGTTCCCAAGTTGGAAGGGTTATGAGAGGGTGGGAGGGGTAGCACTACGGTGTCACCTGCCTCTGTGTCTGTGTGTGCACGTGTCCTCAGACTGCATATGCTGGTCCTTGGGCAGACCTTGAAACTCTCCAGTTAAAGAATGTCCTGTAACCGAGACCCATGCAGGCTTCTGGGAGGGTGAGTGGGTAGATCTGGGAGAGAAACATGCATTTCATGGACTTTCAGCAGTTCCTTTCTATGTGAACACACAAGTCACTGTTTGCAGTGATTTCCTCTAAGAGCCCCACAGTGCTGCAGCCCTGACTTGCATGGCTTTGCACTTCGAAAGCCTCGAAGGATGTCATTTTGCAGTGCTTTGTCCAGCTTCCTCAGCAACTTTAGGCAAATCACCTTAGTTGTGTGAGGTTTCATCATTAGTTCCATGAGGGTAACTCTTACCCCGCTGCGAGGGGCAGGGGAGGGCTGTGTTGCAAGGCCCGCTTCATAATTTGTAAACCACATTTGCTGTCCTTGGAGAGCCTCCATTAAGTGAGAGTCCCCACAATTAACAACCCCTGTCTGCCAAGGAATGCTGTCAAAGCTTAGCATGCCTAGAGCTATCTGGTTTGAGAAGGTTGCAAAGAGGCATGAAATGCTGTCAGCATGTTTTAGATTGCATTTGACAATAGTCTGCTAAAGTAGTATGTTCCATCCTGTATGCAAATTGAACTTTGTCAAATTGTCTTACCACAAGATATCTATATTTGATACTATATTTCTTTCTCACAGATTCTGCCTGGCTTGTTCATTGGCAACTTTAAAGGTAAGATTAGTTTTATCATTTTCTCTAGGATTACTTAGCAGGGGTCTTAAGGTGGTGTTTTGCAGGCACTCAGAGTTCTCTGGCATCTCTCTTGCTTTTTAACCCCATCTTGCTTCATGTCTGGATTCACCTTGTAGCACTTAAAGAACAACTCATTTGCTCTCTTGTCTGTGTGCTGTGCTGCAAGTACTTTGAGAAAAGTAAAATGAATACCATCTCCTCGGAGCATGCTTCAGCTGGAATTCCTAAACACTGGCCTGCCTTAAATGATTCCCGTGCTTGGCAGGCAAGCCTGTGAGCCAGGCAGATTCTATGTAAGGCTTATTGCAAGCCCTCCTTATAAGTAAAGTCTTACTATACCTCCTGCTCATTGCTTTCATTATTTTGGTTATTTATAACAACTGCTAGAGTTCTGTTATCACTGCTTGTGAGACTCGTAGGTCTGCTGGTTGCAGCCTGACCACTGATACTCACACCGTCTCTGTTGCAGATGTGAGTTTCTATGGATTTTTTTCCTTTATGCATGAGGTTTATTTTTTGTGTACAGAAAAACAGACACATTTAGAAAACACAGGAAACTTTATATAGACATCCAAATAAATGGCCTGTTCTCAAAGCACTCTGTTAGCTGCAGTTCTGGCTGACTCTCTCTACCCAGAAGTAAACCAGTTGTGCATGTATGGTTGTTTTGATAGATGTAGACCCTGTATTTCCTATGCTCGGGTAAAACAGCAAAGCAGGGCTCACAGAGGCTCCTGAGATATCCTGTCCTTCCTGGGCTGTCTGATACCACACCCAGTCTCTTAAGACTGGTAGCGTCTGCATTGGATTTAGATGGTGCTGCACCTTCTCTCTGCCTCATGCCCACCCTTCCTTCCTTGCCTCCCCATCCTGAAACCTGTGAGTTCAGTGGTTTTTTTGCCTGATTTACGTGCCTCTGGACCTGCTGACCCATACTGTGGATCCAGTGCTTGCTGGCCCTTGGGATGTGGAGCTGATCACTTTGGAAGGCAGCCTGGAGGTACATGCGAAGTTAAAAGCTGCCTTTTGCCACACCACAAACACAACTACAATGGCTACTGTGTGAGGGAGTTAATCATGCCATGGTAAGGAAAATTAGAGGACGGAGATGATTTCATGCTGATAATGATAGGAGAAAAATTTAAAAAGTAGGAAAAAAGGAAAATAAGGCCAAGAGGGTAGTTTTGATTGGATGGACCACTGCATGGTCTGATGACAAAATTAACTAAGCCATTGATCGCAGCCATGTTGCTTCCTCTTTTTCTTTTCTGTTCCCGAAGTAATTGAGGCGAGGGGTGGAATTGGGAGGATGTTGGATAGTGGAGTCTCTTAGGTTTCAGGTAGTCTGGCAAGGTGGGCAGGGCGAGCCCTGGTAACATGGCTCCCAGTCTGTCCCTCTCACCGTGGCCATTCCGCTGGTAAGCCCTTGCCAGTCTGCCCAGGGGAGTGAAACTCAGCCGGAGCATCTGTTTGCTGGTGCAGTTCTGTTTTCAGTGGAAGGGAGTTGGCCAAGGTTGTGGAGTGAGTCAGCATCTCTGCCCATGCAGGCCTGTGGCCCTGTCACTTGTGCTGCCCTGACCGCTCTCCATGTGCCTTGGGAGTGGCCCTGGAATGGCACGGCAGGTCACGCCTGTGTGGCGAGCAGAGGCGTGCAGGGGGAGGTGCCGTGAGTGGGCAGTGTTTCTGGGAGCCTCGCTGAAAAAAAAGCAGAGCGTTTAATGCTTCTGCTTGCCTCCATAAAAGAGTAAAGATGAGTTGACTTTAACCCCAATGTTTGTGTTATGCAGGCTTTTTAAAATTAATTAAAAACATGAACAAAGTGTCCATTTATTTACTGCTGTGACCTTTGCTCATGTTGCATTTAATGACTGCGTTCTACCGTCGCAGGTACCTGTTATAATCTCAGATAAGCTACCATACCTGGAGAGGAAGAGAAAAGATAGGTGTTACAATACTTCACTAACACAAGAGCATGCTTTTAAAATTCTTAGCCTTTTCTGCATCCCTTGTCCCTCAACACCCCCTTGCCTCACTGCTTAGGAGCAGTTGCAACAAGCTGTCTGTGCAGTGAAGTCACCCTGTTTAGGAACAGGTTGTTGGTTAATTACCAGTGTATTTTTCTGGAGGAGTTTGGTCCCCATCCTTGGGGTATGTTCTGATTTGTGGCACTTTTTTAAAAAGTGCCTAATGAGCATTGAGACTGCCACAAAGGGCACTGAGAAATACGCAGCAGCATGTGCAGTTGGGATTGGTCAGTGTGTCCTGATTTGGGCAGCTGAAATGACTAGCTACTTGTAAAGACAGGGGTTTACACAATTATTTGCTGTAATTTTTGGCCAGTCTCCCATTCTTCAGTTTAAGACTGATAGCTTGAATTGAATAAAGTTGCATCTTGTCAGTAAGAGGAGGAAACACTGAGTCCCTGAGCAGGGGTGGAGAGGAGGGAGCTTCTCCTGAAGTTGAGTCAGGGGAATGTCTGTAAATCGCTCCGATCTGCCCTCTGGAGGACAGCCTTTCCCCAGTGGCTCCTCGGGGAGCCTGACCATGCACAGTTTCCAGAGCTAAATCAAAGTACCATCCCACTCACACTCCTGTCTTGCTGCTGCATGGAAGACCTCTGGGAACACTGGCAGACTGGGAAAAGGCACCGTTGTTCCAGATGGGTGCCTTTCTGCTGAGTGAAAGTAGGATGTTTGAGATGTTAAACACTGATTCTGGAGGACTGTTGTGTGGAGAAGGCATTCAGCAGTTGTTCTGATTGGGGAATTATTAGACACCATTCAGCTATATTTCTGCTTTTAGGCCTAATAAACTTAAAAACAGTCTATGACAGAGCAGTGCCAATTCTGCATTTGACTGGGAGATAAACTGAGGCCCGGGAGCAGCTTGTGAAATGAACCTGTGGCAGAAATGGGAGCCGAGCTTGCTGCTTCTGTTTCGTTTGCTACTGCACAAACCTCTAAGCACGTAGACAGAGAGGGGCTTTAATAACCACCTTAAGGGTGTTTAGGGTAGAAAGTTATATGTAGTGCTGATTATGGAAAGTACTGAAGTATCACCTGAAATCCCCTTAAGTTCACAGGGCTTGAGTATGTCTCTGAAAAACTTCCCTGAATAAGCACAGATCTTGGCATGTGTTCAAGTGCTTTTTATCGTACAGGCTCGATAAGCATGATTCAGCTCATCAGTAGCACATGAAAATTGTGGTATGCTCCTGAGAGGGTGTATGTGAGATTGCACAGCTAGAGGGCAGAAAAATTCAAGAAGAACCATAGATGTCCATATAAAATACCAAGACTGAGTCTGGTCTGAAAGCCCAGAAGGAAACAGAGCACTTGGAATTCTGTGAAAGTGAAGGAGGAGTTATTTCTTTGCAAATGGGAGAGTAGGGGGCTAAGAGAGAAAAATGAGGGAAAGGAAAGAGGAGGTTAACTCTTCTTCCTGCCTATAGTTTTGGAGAAAATTTGATTTGTTTCATTTGCACTTTACAGATGAAATGCAGTCCTCTCAAAAGACAAAGAATTTATTGTGGGACTGCATGTCCACTTGTCTTCTGCACTGGACACTTGATGTCTCTTGAAAGTCACCTGTGCTCACAACAAATATGGTTGCTTTGTTCCTTAAGGGGTCGTCAGGACAGCCTGTTTCTCTGGACATATGAAAAAGAAAATCTGTTTCTTCTGATAAGAGATTCTTAATTGGTGCTCAGTTTACTTCCTAAACAGGAGGTGTGGCAGTAGCAAAAACCAGAGACTCAAGAGTGTTTCTGCCTTGAATATTAAAGAGCTTGTGTTCTTCCTTGTTTGTAATCATTCGAGGTTTTTCCCATGGAATATTTGGGGGCTTTTTAATTTGAAGGGGAAAGCCACAATATGAGGTTTAATTTCCCCCAAAGAGTCCAGTGTTGCTGTGGATGATCTGGATAGTCTTGGGGAAGTTTCTGCCCTTCCCATTACTAAGTGTATAAAAAGGCAATGCCCACCAAGTAGTTCTGCTGTGTTTCTAGAGTCAGTTAATTCCTGTTCTCATCTGCTTAGTATTTTTTTTTTTAAGTTCCATTTCCTAAGGCTTTATATCAGGTACTGAAAACAGGTGAAGATGGAGATAGCATTCCCTTTTCCAGGTTCACCTTTTGAAGCAACACAGTTTATTGGTACTCCATTAAACAGAGTACTGACCTCTTTTTGCCACTTTTCTTGTTCCCCAAAAAGGTCCTTCTGATAGGATAGGACAAAATATGTTTTAGAACATAGTGTGAAGTGGGGACAGGAGATGTGGAGTTTTTGTTCATGTACACAGTTCGTGTGTGTGTGTCTCTGTAATTGCACATAACTGGATTCAGGAATGGAGCACTCCTGATGGGAAACCATTCTCAGTAATAGCTCTCAGTGCTCTGAAACACTGCAGAGGAGGTTCTTCTTTAGGTGGCTGTCTCTCTGTCTAGCTCTCTCCAAAGCAGAAAATAAAGTGTAGACAAAAATTTGCTTTATATAATAAAAAATAAAGATCTGGTGACGATGAAATTGTGGTCTCTATACATCTGTACTATTGTACATACTGGGCTGACTTGCCTTGTCTGAGAGCAAGTCCTTATCCCTCACCTTGCATTTCTGTGGAGGCACTAAAATACTGGAGTAAGAGAGAATGGTTATAGGTACATTTGAGACTTCACCACTGTAGTATTGGAGTCGTTCAGTCACTGATGTGTCTTAACTGGAGTGGTTGGAGCTGTGTTGTCTCCCTTTTGCTGATGGGGGATAGGACACTGCACTAGGTGATTTGCTCCCCAGCCACGCAGTAAGGCTTCCCAGAGCTGCAGGGAAACAAATTCTGACAGGCCCCTGGTCCCTGGTTTTGATGACTTTGGCATTGCTTTTGCAGTTAAGTGTTTGCTGCGCCCACTACACAGCTCTCTGCATGAGTAGAGGTTAAGCTTGGAGTCATGGTATGAAACGGAGGGAAAACAGGCTAAGTGTGGGAGGGAGAGAGGAAGACTTCCCCAGTGTGAGTTGTGTCATTTTGCGTGAGGAGAGAGTTTCCCGAAGGCTTTACTCAAAAGTCCGCATCTGCATCAGCTGAGAAGCATTTTGCTGTGTGAAACAGAACATTAGGTAACCTGTTGTGAAGAATAGTACCACGTTTGAGGCACCCTTTAGAGGATACACAGGAGGGGCTCTGATAGGTAGGTTTAATCTTAACATTTGAAAATGGGGTGTTTCACGCTGTGATTTCAAAACGTGAGCCTGCATGTGCTTGTACAGCACCGTGCTACAGCAAAGAAGTTATAATTGCTGTGGTGATGGTGGTTCTTTTGGTTTTTGGTGGTTCTTTACATAACCTCTAAATTTTTTTTGTTATTTATGGTATTAGGCTGTGAGTGACAGGATATCTTATTTGTACTGCTGTTTAAATAGCCTTATCTGTAGTATCTGTAGAGACTGAAGGCAGGTGCTGGGGAAGCAGGGGAATTTCCCCTTTGTAAACTGTTAGAAGTTTAGATCCAGATAGTAGCTGGGAAGCTTTTTCTCCTCTGCTTTAGTGATTTGAATGGTTATTTCCCAAATATATTAAGGGCCTATTGGCTACTCTGTGACATAGGTCTGGGATGGCCATTTCCAGCTTGTTTCTAGAAATATCTGAAATCTCACTGTATAGTTTTGATTTCCTGAAATTCCTTTAGCCTAAGCCTCAGTTAACTGAAGAACTAAGGTACTTCAGTCTTTTTGAGTTGTACTGTATCCATTAGGCCTTTCATACTGGTTCAAAGCAGTCAGCATTTAATTTGGATCGTATCTTCTTTTAAAGCAGCTTGCCATGTGTGGCAAGACATTTCTTACCATGTAGGTCAAACTGATAATTAGAGATTGGGGTCTCATTGTGCTAGGTGTACATTACATTAACACCATGAGTTCCAGCCAGCAGGCTCTGAAGTCTGCCCTTAGTCTTCATAAGACAGAAACCAGTGATTTTTAGAGACGCTTAGAGTGGTTTCTGGGCTTCCAAATCCTTGCCTGCTTAGGTATTCCCCAAAGAATTGAAGAATTAAGGAATTTTGTCCTACAAATTGTTAAAAAAATCTGAAGGTCAGATGGATTAGAAGACCTCGCCTGGCAAGCATTAGCATTTCTTCTTTGAAATGTTTGCTCTGAGATTTTTAGGAAACTTTATTTGTTCTGTGAAGCTAGGCTTTAATTCTGTTTCAGACAGAATTTGTGTTAATTCTCTCCTGAAGGATTAGGCATCTGTGTTGATCATGCAGGCTTGAGTAGTAGTGAGTAAAATCCTTGCAGTTTTGGCTCTTTTCTTCATTTTATTAGCTGTAGAGAAGCTTTCATAATTGGATTAGGTTCAAATTTTATTTCTTGTTATTGTGCTCACTTGGATCTTGTCTGTGGGGCAGTATAATTAAATGTCCAGCTCCTCTTTGTGATGCAGAAAAGGCATTGAAACTTTATAGTAGGTGGATAAGACGACAGAAGAGATGCTAATTGAACTCTTGCACGTACATAAAGAACGTACAGGTGATGCTATTGTTATTTTTGTACCTAGAGAGAGCCGGTTTGAAACCTTTGTGGTCAGTGCTCTTTTTTTGTGTGCAACCAGGCTAATGTGAACAGATTGTATGGGCAGATTTCAAAGGCAGGTGTTCACATCACAAAACCACTGCTGTACTTGACATGGTGTGCTCTGCCATTCTCAAGCAAAAAGGTCAGAATTAAATAAGCACAAACTAACTTTTACCTGTATTGGTGGTTCTTTCAGGTGATTTTCTGACATGCTGATAGTTTAATATGGGGAAAGTTCCTCACTGATGATAGATAATCTATTTTACCTTTTTTTTCTCATAGAATCAAGCCTATGGTTTTGCCATATCTAGCATCAAATTTTCAGTCGCCACAGTTTTCTTTCCAGTTTTGAATGTCTGAAACCCCTTGGTTACAGGTCTAGGAACCACCTTTTCACAACCGCACTTCCTTGCTGTAGCATTTTGCTTTTTCACGCATTTGATATCTTTATCACCTGTCTCTCTTTAGACTTAAAATTACTGTATGTATTGGCTAAATGCACATTTTTCTCTACTGGTTCACAGAAAGTAAGAATCTTGTTATTGTCTTGGCCTGTCTATTGAGACCTCAATTCAAGTTATATGGTTGGCCTCCCTTCTCAGACCTGGATGTCACAAGGTCTGTCTCCCAAGTGAAAATGTATCCCCTGATGGGGGATTTGTGGGTAGAGAGGAGGTCAGATATTTCTTGTACAGCTCTGAGTGCGTGTTCAGATGGCCATCACCTGCACACAGGCATGCCCAGACTTACATTTCAGATGCAAAATACATGAAACTTCTGACTTGAGAACACATTCCTGAGTCACTTTAGCTTGGTCTTTATATAGTATATAATTTGTTTTGGAGTTAGAAGTGTGTCTTCCCATTACCCACTCTGATGAGAGTGTTCTAGAAAAGCTTCATTTGGGGTTTTGCCTGACTTTATGCAGCTTCAAAAAGAAATGTGTCAATGATAAACGACTTTGCAACATGCACAGTGGAAATGCTATTTCAAGAGATTAAAAAAAATTATCTTCCTTTTTTCCCTCTATCACAGATGCCCGAGATGTAGAGCAGTTGAGTAAGAATAACATTACGCACATTCTTTCAATCCATGACAGTGCCCGCCCTATGCTTGAGGTAAGAGTTGTGGGGGACTCCACAGTAAATCCTTACTTTGCAGTTGACTGTTACAGTCATCTGGGGGTTAACTTTTTGTTCTGTGCGATGGGCGTTTTGAGACTCATTTTCTTGAAAGCTGTAGTTTTGGGATCCAGCCACAGGTTTTGTTGTTGCTGCTGTTATAACAACGAGAAATCTAACTGACAAAGGAAGACAACTACAGTGTCAGTCTGTATAATACAATAATGGGATTATGTTATTAATTTAGTAGTAAAGGTAAGTTTCCTTCTGTGTGGAGTTGAAGCATCACAAAACCAACATTTCTTCCCCAGTACTAACCCTTCTTTGTACTTGAGCCCCTTCCTTAACTCCATGGCAGATGGGTTCGCGGTCCTTTTCTATGTGAAATAGCCTTATTTAGGCTTGGAGTGTGGGAGGAACCAGTGATCTTCATATAATACATGTAATATAGCAGGGCATCTGTAGTCTCCAACACTTTTAACATGAAGTATTATTCCCTATTTTACTGAAGGGAAGCTAATCTGAAGATTTGTATTTGCTGTGTTTTCTTGAGCAGGGAAAGAGCTGGGAACAGGACACAGGTGTCCTTTGTTGGAACGCTATGCTTTCTTCTTTGCACCAGCCTGCCTTGGAGGGGACTCTGTCTGGGCTTTGCTACATCTTAAAATCCTACTATTTGATTTATGTCAGGAACTATTGTTCTGTAAAGTTTGTTTGTTCCTTCCCTGCATTCCTCTTCTCATGAAAACAGCAAAATTGTGGGTAAAGCAGTTGTTGGTGTTAGCCCTCATATGCTGCTGGGAATCTCTGCTTTTCTTCATGCAAAGTGTCTCCAGTGATTTCAAACCTTAAACTACAGAATCTCCACTTCTCTCAGACAAGTCAATAGGTAAGCCAAACAAGAGGTGTCCCCAGTAGTCACAATCAACCCCTAGTATCAAGGTAATGGTGAACTCCAGGTTGGCCTTGAATTTATAAATGTGCTGAAGCAGACCTTTAGCTGTTGACTTTGTTACACTGTCCATTTGACTTGTGTTGTACCTGATTCTTGTTAAGTCTGAAACAGACTGAATTTCAAGAGTGCTTTTAGTTGAAGAGATAAACATTTGTGCTGAGTAAAGGAGATGTGTTGCTTCTAGGGTGCTGGTCTTTAAAATTAATGGAATTTTGTTTTGTTTTATCATGATTAGAAAATTAGGAAGACTGATTATGGTATAGATCAGCTACAGCCTCAGGCCAGTGCATCTGGTGGTGGTGGTGGTGGTGGTAGTTTTGGCAGCCCACACACCACCTCCTTGCTTGTGGTGGTGCATCTGTTCGTGAGGCTGTATGGTAAATAGAACTGGGAGCTTTTGTGGTTTAAATATAACCAGGTCACCATTTCTTCCTCTAGTTTCCACCACGAAAGACATGAAGGATTATGTTTACCCAGATCTGTTCCCAATCTGGTTCACAGCAGTGTCTCAAAACTTACAGTGGCACGGGAACAAGCAGCGGCTGGCTGAGGATGGACTTGCTTTAATCCCCTCTGCTTCCAACTGTGCCTTCAGTTTTCTCTGCATGCAGTACAGTTCCTTTAAAACTTCTCCCCAGTTCCTAAAGTAGTAAGGATTTCAAATTCCGCTTGTTTGGGAGCTGAGCTAATTTTGATTACTTCATCAGTCATGGTCTTGCTGTGGTGATTGTTTGCGACTGAATGCTTCTGTTTAGGAACAAGAGCCTAGAAAACTAATGTTAGGTTTTGTTACTTCCTTTGTTATTTACATCCATGCCAGGTTGTAGGTGGGTTTGTTAACAGCTTGTGTGTCCACATTGTGCTTGGGGATTGTTCTCGTGTCCACTGAAATCAAATAGGAATGCTTTCCCTATGTGTATCCCTCATCACCTTTCTCCCCAGGTTTCACTCGTGGAAAGTGATTACTTTTGTGTTCAGAAATTCATCTAATGTTATTCAGACTTCTAAACATGCAATTGCAGTGATAAGGGAATACCTTTTCCCCAAGATTCCCTGTTTCATGGGTATGCTGATCACCTCTAAAAAGCTGCCTTTGCTTCTGCAGTATTTGCCTTTGTCTTTTGCTAAGAGTGTTTTATCTCCAGTATTCCCTAGTCCTGTAGGAGATGTAGGAACCTGTAGGAAATGCTATAAATAATTCATTAGACAAAGCTTTCTGTGCATGCTAAGGAAAGTAAGTGCTTTTAGACATTGAAAAGCCAGTAGTGTTTTAGTAGCATGTTATCAAGGAGAATTTGGCTCAACCTGGCTGTCCATGGAACATGGACGTATGGAATATGGATGCATACTTTAGCTCTCAGAGGTCACAAATTACCCGCACCTTGCTTGTCCAGTTTGAAGTTTCAGTAATGACTGTTTTGATGCAATAATACTTCTGAAAACAGGACTTGAAGTGGTGCCTCTGAAGTACCGATTGTGTACCCAGTGCTAGTGGGTTAGAGAATGAAAGTGCCCAATCTGACTTTGTCATTCATAGTCAAGAATGCAATACTGAAAAAATAGAAACAAACATCAGTCTATGCCGTGAACACTAACTTACTACAGATTGTAAAACTATTTTCTACTGTCGTAGCTCGAGGTGTTGCCCCTCTCTGTGATGTTACAGACTGTTTTTACATTGTTGTTTGAAATGCTCTCAGTACCCTTTTAAAAGGGTGCTTTCCTGTGTGACTTACATACTGCAGGTTTTGGGTATAGATTGCTTCAGTTCCTCATAAGTTGGTAAGCTATTAGAAAATGATTGAAGAGTTTCATGATGAAGTGTTATATTGGTTTAGGTTACATGTGCCTACTGAGATATACTGTAAAAATTTTTTTCTTACAGAAATTTGGTTTTCGACATTATCTAAATCATTTACAAACCCTTAGGGATGTCTGATTCATGGGTGCCTCATAATCAAAGTTTGGCCTTAGGAAATCATGAGTACTTTCAAGGTGGAATAACAGGAAAAAGTAGATATAAAATCAGTTGGATTCTAAGACTTCTTGCACCTTTAGACATGGGCAGCTTGCATAAGTGAAAGACACAGAATTGTTTGTAAGACTTCAAGTGATTTACGCTGGAAGAAATTTGCCACAATCTGGCCCAAACTATCATGCCATATTGCCCTTTAGTTCTTTTTGGATAAACTGTTTCAAGGAAATTTTTCCTGTAATAAAACCAGTTTTGAAATATATTTAGAGAGCGTTCTAAGGCTGTTGTTCCAATGAAGTGCACCATTGTTATACGGGATCTTAACCACTTTGGTAAAAATTTTGTAGATTAAAGATGCATGTTTATAGCTCCTGTGATACGAATATCTATCTAATGGAAAACCCTATGGGTAGCAGGTAGCATGTCCAAGAGAAAGGCGTGTATGCCATATGGAACTACATTTGTTATTTCAGATGTAATGAGTAAGAGCAATGTCCAGCAGCACCATGTGTGCTTCCACAGATGCATAGGGGCAGTAGCCTTGTTGAATCAACTTGGCTCCTCTGGAGCACTTTGGATGGCTGCCCATGGAACACTCACAGATGTTTTATAAATCCACACAAAAGCCATAAACGGAGGAGCATAATTAGGTTTCTTGCCACCTGCTTTTTCTATTCTGTTTCTCAGTTAGTTTAGGTTTTAAAATCTCTATTCAGAATATGAGACACTGAAAGGTAGATGGGGAAACATATCTCCAAGTGTGCTTTAGATAATAGTGTGTCTGGCAGTGACCTGTAGGATCCATCCAACAGGTTGTCATCTGGATTCTCTGTAAGGCCTTTGACATGGTACCCCCCAACATCCTCCTCTAAACTGGAGAGATGGATGTGGTGACTGGACTGTCTGGTGGATGAGGAATTGGTTTTATGGTCACATCCAGAGGGTCAATAGCTCAATGTCTAGATGGAAACCAGTCATGAGTGGTGCCCCTCAGGGGTCTGTACTGGAACCAGTGCTGTTTAGTATCTTCATCAATGACATGGACAGAGGGAACGAGTATACCCTCAGCACATTTGCAGATGACAACAATTTTTCTTCCAGTTGCTCAAAGTAAAGCATGTAAAGGTGAATCTTGTTAATCTTGCCAGAAGAATCTGGTTGCAGGTCCATTGAGGTGTTAGTCTCTGGATTTTCCAGGTGTTTAACCCTGTTCTGGAGGTGGTTATATGGAGATGAATGTGGGCCAAAACCAAACAGACTGTTGATGTGGCTTGTGCAGCATCTTGAAAACAGCTGCATCCCATTCTGGAAGGTGTAGGCTGTGGTGGGCAGTCATGTCCAAGCAGCTGAACTCACAAGTGTCCTTAGTCTTCTCATCATTCATCCCCACAACCACAGACTTAAATACTGCTAGAAAGAAGAATGCTTCGTATGCTGCCTTGGGCAGTGGTTGTTCTTTGCAATGCAGGAAGGAGAACAGCATGAGTCCTGGGGGAGGGAGGGGTACTGAGTCCTTGTTGTCAAACAGGTGCTCAGACCCTGTCCCAGAGGTGTCATCTCCAAAGAGAGGCAGGGATGGATAGGCATTCCGTGGGTCCCCATGTGGAAAGTCCGCATCAGGACAGCACGTTATTGTGGCTGGCAAATGACGTGTCACCGATTCAGATGGGAAGTAAGCAAGACTTTGACCCTGAGGGTTAGTAATTGCTGGAATGTATTTCCAGAGGTAAAGGTGTTTTTTCTCATGCTCCCTTTCTGTGTGGAAGTTTATTCAGGTAAGGCTGGGTTATAGCGGTCTTTGAGCTTTGCATTTTAGAGGCAGAGCGTTTCACAGTCCTCAGTCTGTCTGAGACACTTTGAGGTGCCAGTTGTGGTGACTGTTGTGAGCATTGCAGACACCTGTCCATCGGTCAGGAAATGGACTGAAACCAGTGGCTTCTTTCTCACAGTCCACCACACATTTGTCAGTTACCAGTAATTTTGCTGCTGCTCTTGACCTGCACCAGAAGTTTGATCTAGTAAATGTATGAATCCCATTACCAGTCGCCTGTGGTTGTGGAGTCCTTTGGCATTAATTCATTTATAGTATTATCATTATTAGACTGACTCCTGCTGTGTTGCAGGAAGCTTTGTATGCTGCACTCATCTGGTAGACATCATAATGATCACAGTAATGTAGATCTTAAATCAACGAGGGTTTATGTGGGCATGCCTGTACTGTCCCCTGCCACAGCAACTTTCTGTTATTCACTCTGTTAATGAGAAACTGCATTAAGAGTAGCTTTTTGCATGTATGCTGTGTCTGTATACGTCAGTTTTCTTTTGTTTTCTGTGGCTACAAAATACTTGTTTGGTTTTTATTTTCAATATGTTGATTTTCCCCCCTCATTCTGCGGAGTTAATCAGAGCACCCTAAGAGGACAGTTATCTGTTTTTTAATTGTATTCTGATGCCATTGACAATATCATCTTAATCTGGTACATGCTGTCTCCACAGTAGTGGTTTTCCCCTCTTTTTTCCTGAATTTGACTACCTAAATAAATGGTGATATGGTAAGTGGGTGGAGGGATGGGGGAGGCAGAGAAAAGCTGATTGTTGAACGAACTACTGTCTGCAGTTTTGAGCACACAATATAAAAAAGACATGGAGCTCTTGGAGAGTGTCCAAAGGAGGGCCATGAGGATGGTGAGGGGTCTGGAGGCAAAGCCATATGAGGAGTAACTGAAGTCACTTCGTCCGTTCAGCCTGGAGAAGAGGAGACTGAGGGGAGACCTCATTGTGGTCTTCAGCATCCTCATAAGGGGAAGTGGAAGTGCAAGTACTGATCTGTTCACTCTCATGACCAGCGACAGGACTTGAGGAAACAGCATGAAGCTGAGTCAAGGGAGGTTTAGGCTGGATATCAGGAAAAGGTTCTTCACCCAGAGGGTGATTGGGCAGTGGAACAGGATCCCCAGGGAAGTGGTCACAGCACCAAGCCTGACAGAGTTCAAGAAGCATTTGGACAATGCTCTCAGGCACATGGTGTGGCCCTTGGGGTGTCCTATGCAGGGCTAGGGAGTTGGCCTGGATGATCCTGATGGGTCCTTTCCAGCTTGGCACATTCTGTGATTCTATGATCTTTTTTTGGTCCAGTCTGTTTGCTTATGCAGCCAGCACAACATAAATGAACTGTGTCTTTGGAAATAAAGAACTTCTCAGCCAGGTTGTCTTACAAAGAATTTTAGATATTTTTTCCTTTCAAATTCAAAAATTTTTATCCAAGTAGAAATAGGGTTTCAAAGACTCAGTATCTTAGAAGCTAAACTGAAAGGGAACAACAAAATTAAAAAGCTCTGTGATGATCTTTTAGAACAATCTTTCATACTCCCAGAGTGAACAGTCAAATGCATTAATAGAATACAGGCAATGAAAAGATGCTGTAACTGGAACAGAACCAATAAGTGTGAGGAATAGAAGTTGTAGAAAAATAAGGGTGCTATGGGGAGGATGTATAACTTCCCTGCATCAGATTTATCACTGCTGAGTGCTGTGATTTACCTGTTTTATAAGGTATAAAGGATGAGAAACCTGCAGCTGGGGAAATCACAAGAGGAAGTGCTGAATCAAGATTATGAATTAAAAACAAAGTGTGCACCTGGCTGGTAAATCCAGACCTTGGGAAGAAAGTGAAGAGCTAAATGACTGAACACCTATCAAAAACTGAGAAATGTTTGTAAGATCAAGTGGTCATAGCCTGAAGACCTGGTATAGATAATGGATTCATACCAGCTTCATTAAGATCTGAAATCTTGCTTCATATTTTTCAAGCCTGGCTGAATATTGCAAATCTTAATGCAGTTTTAGCTGAGCTTGATAATCTTCCATGTTTACCCATGATCTTTAGACTATACATGTGTGCTTTTTTTTAGAAAAGGAAAGCAAATTCAGCTATTTTAGAAGAAATGAACTGGCAGCTCTGGCACAATGCAAGTAATCTGATTAGCACAGTTGTGGATAGTATTTTTGTAGCTGTCTAGGTTTTGATTGTAGAAACCTACAATATCTGCTGTTAGCACTTAATGTGATGAGGTTTGTAATCTTACCTCCTTTAAGTTTTCTAATTCTTTGCTTCTATCACAAGTTTGGGGAAACTTCTTTCTCTTACGGCTGTACTTTCTGGATTGACTTAATATTTTTTGTGTGTGTATAGCAGGAATTACCCTGTACTAAAAAAAAAAGGAAAAAAAAAATCCTGTGTTGTGCCCCCAGTTTCCCCAACTGATAACTCTGGAAGTGCTGAAACCTGCTTTAGTGCTTTGTTCTGCAGTCATAGATTCCTAGATTGGCTTGGGTTGAAAGGGACTTTAGAGACCATATCATTCCAACCCTCTGCTGTGGACAGGGACACCTTCCACTACACCAAGTTGCTCAGAGCCCTATCCAGCCTGGCCTTGAGCACTTCCAGGGATGGGGCATCCACAGCTTCTCTGGGCAACCTGTGCCAGTGTCTCATCCTCACAGTAAAGAATTTCTTCCTAATAGCTAATCTAAACCTGTTCTCTTCAGTTTGAAGTAATTTTCCCTTGTCCTATCATTACATGCTCTTGTAAAAAGTCCCTCTCCATTTTTCTTGTAGGCTCCCTTCATGGACTGGAAGGCCACAATTAGGTCACCCCAAAGCCTTCTCTTCACCAGGCTGAGCATCCCAATTCTCTTAGCCTTTTCTTCTAGGAGTGGTGCTCCATCCCTTTAAACATCTTAACAGCCATCCTCTGGACTCACTCTGACAGGTCCGTGTCCTTCCTGTACTGGGGCCCCAGAGCTGGATGCAGCACTGCAGATGGGGTCTCACCAGAGCAGAGCAGAGGGGCAGAATCCCCTCCCTGGCCCTGCTGCCCACACTGCTTTGGATGCAGCCCACACTGCTTTGGATGCTGTTGGCTTTCTAGGCTGCAAGCAAATATTGCTGGGCCATTTTGAGCTTCTCATCTACCAGCACCTTCACAGCAGGGCTGCCCTTGATCTGTTCATCCCTCACTGTCTGAGGACTATCCTCACACAGATAGTAGTCCAGAAGCCATTTGTCTGGGCTAAAAAGCATATCACTGCTTAACATGAAATAACTAAAAAGGGAAATACTGGGAAACCAATCAGCTGTATTTTTTTTTTTTAATAAAACACGAAACAGCGTATGTTTATTCTGGACAGATGCTGCTCAGAAGTGAAAATAGCCAATCTGGCAAAACTGTATTGCACTACTGGATAGCATGCAGAAGTCTTGAACTGTAGGAGGCCTTTAATATATGAAAATTGCATCTTGGTGACACGACAAGTGAAGTCCCTGCTGGGTACGGCTGGGCAACGTTCTCTGCACAGGCTCTGTTGTCATTGATACCCAACCCAAACACTTACGGGAGCTGTCAAAGAGGGAGATGGCAAGACAGCCTTCAAAATCAGAGTTTCTAGTATCATATAGCAAGGTTGTGGCTGTTGTATAAAGACCAGTTCTACAAATTAATAATTTAGTCTTGTTGTACTCTTGCATTCCCATCCATAGCACTAAACTTGTGTATCACCAGTGTTAGAAGCTGTTGGTTTTCAGCCATTGTGCTAACTTCAAGAGAAAGTGTACAAACATGTCTAACAAAAAACCTTAACTTTCCTCAGTGATGTTTCGCTGTCTTTTCATGGTGAGGGTTTCCCCTCATGAGATGTTTCAGAAGACCATGCTGAGCGAAACAGCTACCATTTTTCTTTCAGGTGTAGCGGCACCAGACGATTCTAGTTTGAAGTAATGCCCTCTTTGGCATTGATTCTGCTTGTGAAGTTGGGAGCTCTGACTAATTTTTCAAATATTACCCTGGTAGCCCACTAAGAAGCCACCAACAGACTTCCACAAAGCAGCTTTTAAAGTGTGTCAGGCCGGGCCTTCATGACGGGGTACCCCTGGCAGAGGCTGCTGCGGTGATGCACTAAATTAGTTCACAGTTTGACTTGCTCATCACACGCGAGCTGTGTCAAGGGAAGCACGTTCCTGTCATGGCCGGTGGCAGGGAGGAGAGGATGAGGACTGTTTGGAGCTTTCAGTGGTGAGCTGTTTGCATGAGAGATGTTTAGACCAGTAGATGTCTGGTGTTTCTAATTGCTTGGTTATGGTGTTAACCAGAACAGGACAGGTGCTCTGACCTGCCTCTGCAGAGGACGTGATATGGAGTGTGTTAACCCATGCTTCTTAATCACAGAATCGTGGAATGGCTTGGGTTGAAAGGGACCTTAAAAGTCATCTAGTTCCAACTCCTCTGTGAGAACAGGGATGGGCAGGAACACCTTCCACTAGACCATCCAACCTGGCCTTAAACATTTCCAGGGATGGCGAATCCACAGCTTCTCTGGATATCCTGTTCCAGTGTCTCAACACACTTGCAGTAAAGAGTTTATTTCTCATATCTAATCTGAATTTGCGCTTTCAGATTGAAGCCATTGCCCTTTGTCCTGTCACTATGTGCTCTTGTAAAAAGTAATGTGAGTGTATTCCAGAGGTGTAATGATCATGTTCCAGCATTCCCTTAAAGAAAGCGACAGTTGAGATATATGGTTTTATTTTAGTACTCAGAGACCCCCTTGAGGGCTCAGGGATCAAGTGTGATTGGTAGTGCTCAGATATGCCCTGACATGCCTGGGAGCTTGAATAAGTTGTGTAGTCAAGGCAGACTAACAAAGTGCTTCCTCTCAGCTGAAGTCCTTCAAATAAATACTCTTGGCTTGTCCTAAAGGAGATAAACCACAATTTAATAGAAACTCATTAGTGTTTTCTCCCACTCTGTATTCCTTCATACGAGACAGGTTAGAATTGGAATTCAGGGTTAGAATTAGAAATAATAACTACAGGTCCGTGCAACTAAAATAAAATCCTTAACTTTTCAGCATTCGCCTCTTTTAATTTTCTAGAGGAGAGATAGGGAAGGAGGGTTTTGACAGGACACTTTATATTTGTGATTGGCACATTCCAGCCTTAAGGAGCTTTTCAGAAGTGCCACTGAAACTAGTTCTTAAGAAAACTATGAGCCAGTGTTGTAAAAAACTCTGACATTGTATTATTCCTGATAGCACAGTTCAAATGTAAGAATTCTATTGCAGGAGCATCCCACTTGCTGCTGTTCATGTTTTTCATGTAATTGCAATTCTGTTTATAATATTTTTCAAAGCCAAACCCTGTGTTGTTCACTGAAGTCACTTAGTGGTTGTCCTCGGCTGAAACACAAATGCATTTTCTATGAGTCATTAATAAAATCAGCACTAATGGTGATTGCTACAGAAAGTAACTGAAAGGACAAACAAACGGTTGAACGGTTTTCAGTTTAGCAGGTTCAGTTCGGTGCATTACTGGACAAAACCCTTTATAAACTCTCGTTGGTTTGGCTTGAGGGAGCTTTGTGCCGGCTGTTTCCCACTTTAGCTTTTTTGCTGAAATGCCCCTAAACAAAAATAAGTCCTCCTGTCCTCATCTGTTGGTGTGACGACTCAAATTAACACATGGTTTTTGACTAACCTGAAAGAACTTGCCAGGTGCTGGAGGTTTTCTATTTGCATCTTGGTTCACAAATATAAGTTTAGGGTTTGATGTTAAAAAAAAATTTCTTGGAAATCGCTGATGGTATCTTTAAATAAATTTAAATAGAAAAGTTTAATTCCAAAAATACAATACTGCTCTTTTAAACTTTTTTTTATGGACCCTTACACGCACTCCCTGCCCTTGGAGAGCAGAAGTTTTGTAATTTGAGGTTCTTTCCCCCTCTCCTCACCTTTTAACATCTGATACTCTAGATTCAGGCTTCTAGTGCTAACTAGAACCTCAGAAATGTATGTACGGCAGTGGCGGAGACAATGTTCTGAAAAATATCTGTAAAAACATTACTTGGAAAACCCGCTAAACATGCAATAATGAGTAGCATTTTTAATCTGTCTTATTCTCATGCACGCTGTTTTGCAAGTGCTCATTTTATATAAAAATCACTGGACAGTTTCCTTTCACATATAAAACGTATGTTAGTATAATTTAGGGCGTAATCAAACCGATTATCGTTCTCATTATCGATGACTTCAGAATATCTTTGGTCATTGCTGAGGAGCAGCCATCCATATAGGCCGCCGCATTTGTCTCACAGTACTTTTTGCACCTTATCCTGCTCAGAGCCGAAATAATTCTTGATATTGTACAATTGAATTTGTGTGTGCTCTGCCAAGGTCCTGTTTTCAGTCACTGACCCATTAGCTGACATTTGGCACTTAGAGATACGTCATTTTGCTACTGCAAAATTCTACAAGTTCTACCAAAAACCCCCAAATGCCAGTTTTTGCAAGTTTAGTTAAAATGAAGCTGGAGTTTTTAAAATAAGATTCTGTTCAAGTAGAATAGAAACAGAGTTTTCCTTATACTGGTCTGTCACGTTCCTGAGCACTGAATGGATTTACTAACAAAGACTTAATTATCTTTTTAAAAAGCTAATGGTATTAGGAAAGTCTTGTTCTTAGTCTTACTGACTTTTCCAAATGTGACATAACTGTTTAGTTTCCAAACTTAGTAGATAAACCTCTAAAATAATTAGAAATTTGAATATTGACAGGAATTCCATGAATACCTTACTGGTTGTAGTGTAAAGCTTCTACATATATATGCGCACCTGAATCTGGTTTAATGCCTTGATATTCACTGCAGCAGAACTGACTTACTAATTCCAGAATCTGTGATTAAGTTGCACAAGTGTTGTTGTTGTTTCTTAAATAACAGTGAATTTTAGAAATTTTACTTAACTCTCCCTTGTTTCAACTTTGACAATCTTGAAATCTGAATACTTGCTCTAGTTTTGTTAGCTCTCACTGTATCGGTTTAACTGCAGCATTCAGTTTCAGGGCTTAAGAGAGACAGAAATCTAGTTTTGGTGGTTACTCTGCTGAAACAGAAAATAAAAAAGTAAATTATATTTTAATTTACTTATTTTTTTGGGACAATATTAACAGGTTAAATACACCAAAAGAGATGGAAGCACTGCTTTTATTTGATGTGTGTCAGTTAGGATCACCGTGTGAGTAATAAGCAAAAAGTTTTGGGGTTGTGTATGTGTGTGTGATGGAAGGTAGGGGTGTTTGGTGGTAGAGGTGATTGATGGAGAAAGGAAAGTGAGCAGTGATTTCAAAGTAACAAGTGGAAAGTAGTAGTGAATTGAGATGAGCAGAAAAATGCTGTGTTCAGCATGTCGTTGCCCTAGGAGCTTGGGTCTGTACACGTGCCATACGTTTGGGATGTTTCTTTACCTAATAATGTACATAGATTCTGTGTAATTAAAAAGGCTGGATCAATTGTTTTTTAATTGGATAGTCTGAGGAAAAGCATGTTTGGAGAGATAAAGCATGACTGACATAGCTGTCAGCTGAAGAAATGTTTGAATAACGATATATATGCAAGAATATTCAATAAATAAAGGGGATGTATTACTTCATATAGGATTTAAAATAGTGTTTCTCTTTTCATCAGTTTTTATGCTTTGCAAGCTTTTCCCTTTGTTTTGAATAAATATCATGTTTTGAAATAAGTAGCTGCTCTGTAACACCTAATTTAGTATGTGTAGGTTGAAGTGGCACAATACCTGTTTTGAGTTGTTCTGTCCTTCCTTCACTGACTACTTTTACAGAATTGTAAAATTTGTATCTTAGGAAACAAATTATCCTTCATTTTAAAAGAAGTAAACAAAGACTTCGGTATGGTTGACATAAAATTTATATTTGTCTTTCCACCTTTATGAATATGCAATTTTGGTTCAACCTGGGATATTGCATCTGCAACTGGATTAATGTTTATTTAATGAAACTGCTGACTAGGCACCAGTTTGGAGCCTGTTGAAATTTTCACAAGAAGCTGGTCTGCTTGATTCTTCAACAGTCTTTTGATTTAGCTTGCTCTGTTTTGGTGACTGTTCCAATGATTGTTGCCACCTAACATTTTATGCTTTGCAGTTTGAGAATGGCAAACAAACTGCTAGGTAAGAAAAGAGTGATGTTTCTGTCTTTCTTGCATGCTAGTACCCTATATTAAATGTTGTAGGTAGCTATTTGTGTGCTTGGCATAAACTGTTCTGCTTTGAATGGTCCCCTTGGGACAGTTCTTTGATGGTACCTGCAGGGTATGTGCACAGGAAAGACAGTAGTGTTTTGGGGCACAGATGTACAAATATGATCCTGGGTAGTTTTTTTTCAAAAAGAGTCACCAACAGCAGGGTTCAGGAATTCAGTATCTTCCTATTGCTCATATATTTAAAAAAGGAAGTTTATACAGCATGTGTGAGGAAAATCTAATTCCAGCAATCAGCGTGGGAATATCTACACAAAAAATCTTGTGTCTCATATATGAATACCTGCCTCATGTAATCTTGTGGTGGTGTTGCGTATCAGGTATCCAATTATGAAGAATGATATTTGATCCTATTATTATAACTATTATTTCAACCAAGAGAAGCAAAACTAGATGGTAGGGTGGGATCCCCAGGAGTTACCAACTCTGGCCAAACTGTGGTTCGAAGTTGCTGAGAGTTTCACTGTTGATTTTTGTGGGAGATGGGTTAGGTCACTGCACAGTACTTTTGAAATCCCACCTCTAACTATTTCTGAGTTGAGTGTGTGATTATTTCCTCACAGGGAGGAGTCCAACACCACAGCCTTCCAAAAACACAGGTGATAGGCATCAGTCAAAATACCAAATTCCAGTAACTTTAACCATCTCCTTTCTGAGAAAATTTATTAATAAAGCTAACAGGCTGATGCTGAGCATTTGCAAGCGCAGTAGTGAGAAGTGTGCTGTGGGCTTCACTGGAAGTTGTAAGTGCTGAAGATGTCCAGGATCAGGCACTGGATGAGCCATTCAGGACCATGTGTGGTCTCTCACAGGCTGGTTTCATGCTTGCTTGCAGTAGTTGGAACTAACCAGCCATGACAAAAAAGAGAACATTGCGGGTCTTAAATTTGTGCTGGTGCTACTTCTGCTTTTAGAGTGAACACGATCTGAAAGCCCCTCTGCACTCAGCCTGTGAAAAGCACTGAGCATGTGCCATAGCTTCTGAAATCTGCGGAACAACTTGCGTCAGTGCGTGCTGGAGGAGCGAACCTTCTGGCATGCACTGCACTCCAGAGCTAACCCATCTCCTGCCCTCAATTTTCAAATTTTCAATGGTGTGGAGTTGCTAGAGGTGATGGGGAAAGAATAGCATGTAAATTTACTTTCGGGTCACAGGCCCTCATTTTACCAGAGTGACTCACTTGAAGTGATACTAGTGTCCAAGATAAACCTCTCAGATGTATCATACCAGTGCTTATTATCGTAATTAACATGTCAGTATAATTAATTATCCTTGGCTCAGCAGCCTATCAGTATCAATGGAAGTATTACTGCTACACTGTCTTTTTAAATGTATGTGTCTGTACAAGCTCTTTTGGATGAGGTTTTGGCTGTGGAGCCCTCCTGGTTTCCCATAATCTTTCTGACATAGTGGTGAAGTTTGTGCACCTTGCAGAGGTGTGTCATGGTGCTGGGGTTGGGATCTCTTATAAAAGGGCTTGCTCTTTGGTGTGAGATGGCAAGTGAAGAAAAAAAGTGTGTGTAGGGGAAATAAAGAGGGGTTTCTGAGCCAGCAAAACAAAGGGATTATAGATGATGCTGCCTCAGGTAGCCTCATACTTGAGCAGTGAAAATTTCTCTCCTTCCCCAAGCTGGCAAATAAAATGCCTGGTAGATGCAGATTGTGTTCCACCTTATCGGCAAATGATCTCTTGTATATAAATGTGTGACTTTCCATGTATGGTATTGAACATGTGGGATTATTACAGGGGTGTGCATTGTTAAAAAGATAAAATAAGGTGCAATTCATAGTGGCCCTTTTGCTTGAATTCTTATCTTTACAAGTGCATCTGAAAAATTCATAACTCGGCATCTGAGATAATTCAAAAGAGTTCCAGTGAATGATTTAGTTTTTGTGTGTCTGAGCTGCAAATTGTATTCTTGGAAGTCCTATTTGAGAAGTCAGCTAAATGTGCTTTCAGAAGTGTTCTGTTTCTTAACAGACAGGAGCAAAGCAGGCTTTGAAAATAAAATGACAGTTGAAATGTGCGTTGACAATGCAAAGCAGTAGCGTAGGATTATAGATATGTTGTTTTAAAATATCCAGTAACATTTTTAATGCATCAGAAATGGTTGTCTAACTTCCCTAATTGATCTTGTAACTTATTATGATAGCTGACTAAGAAAGAGAGGCTAACTTTGTGGAAGAAAAGTATGAGTTTTATGGTTGTCCTTGTTGAAGGTTTCCAAAAATAAAAAACCAAAATCCGTACCACAAATATGTTTCTTCTTTGAAATACGTTTTGTTTGTTTTATCAACTGGGTAAAGAAAAATGATTGTATGAGATCTAAAGAAACTGCATATCACAATTTCAGGTTGTCACATCTGTTCAGAGAAAGGGAAGGGCAGGAGAAGATGCAACTTCATTTTCCTAGAAATGTAAGACAATTATGTTTTCAGAAAGAAGTTTAGATCTTTGTAGTAAATATGCTCCTTTTTTTAATAGCTCACTACTGAGCCTTGGGAGAAGCATGACTAAGCTATGTGCTGGTGTCTTAGCAACAGAGAAGATGTGAAAGCAAGTGTTTTAAAATCTGACTGTATAACGATGATCTCTGCTTGTCTGAATGATGGTGTTGCTTCCTCAAAGTTATTAGTATTCCACCAGTCTAGAGCAGGACTTGTGCAGTGCTAGATGAATGTGTTTAACTTGAATATTTTCTTCTCATGCCTTTTTGCTTCTTTACACAGGGAATGAAGTATCTGTGCATTCCTGCTGCTGACTCACCCTCACAGAACTTGTAAGTATTCTTTAAAAATAAATCACAAAACCTCAGAAATCCCATGGTACCATTATGCCTATTTTAAAATTTGCTGAATGCTCTGGTTCTGATCTCTTAGGAGTATTACACAAATGCTGGGTTTCATCTGTTAAGAAAACAGAGCAACACTTTATTTCACCCTGCTTTTTGTGTGGAAGTGTTCAAAGGAGGCTCACTATGCAAACAGTCTTCATTTGTGGCCTTAAACTTCAGGAATTTCTTAGTCTGGGGCTAATTCAGTCCCAGTTTATTCTAGCCACTGTTTTTATAAATCTTTGTGTTTGGCTCCTCTTTTTTTTTTAGCGCTATCTCTGGCCATTAACAAAACAAAGTATATGAAAGAGGTTTGAAGCCTGGTGCCTCAAGGGTTGAAATAAATTCCTCACAGTGGGCCTTCAAAACAAAGTCCCTGTGTGCAAGCTACCCCTGCAACTTATCTGCTCTGGACTTCTTGAACCTGCCTCAGAAATCCCTGCTGCTCTTAGTATAAGCTGGCATGGCATGGAGTTTTCTGCCCTGCAGTGACTCTTACCTTGAGGATTTAGGTACTGCAACTAGGGCGCCCAAGCCTTGCTCTTGCTCATCTCTGCTGAAGTTCATGTAATGCTAAGTGACTTACCCCTGGTTTTAACTGAGCATAGCAAATCTTGATTCCAAAGAGAAATCAAAACAAAAGAACTTGGATGGTGACCAGCTCTTTCTTCTAGAGCTCACTGTTTATGTTGGGGAGAGGTGAGGGGGGTTTCAGCCACATCCTGCTACCAAGTTTTGTAGAGAAACAAGTAGTGGAAAGAGGCCTGGTAGGCACGGAAGGAAATGCAGCACTGCTTTTCTCTTGTATCACAGTAATATTCCGGCTCATGCTTTCGGGGGATATTTTTAGAGCATGTGTTTCTCATACTCTAGAAAGATTCCAGTGTGGCACTTGATGTGTGATGATTTGCCTTTTCATTCTGTATTTCTGTCATGATTTTAGGGGAAGGAAAAAAAGGCACCACACCCCACCCACAATAAAAAACACCCTAATCCCCTAAATTTCAGGTCTGTAATGAGAAGGCATATAGCTAACTGCTTTTGTCATGGACAACTTCCATGGCCTTAATATTTAAAATGAATAAAAATAAATAAATTTAAAGAAATATCCTTTTGGGAAGGAAAGCAAATATGAGATTAGAGGAAAACATTCACATGTTGTTAATTGTTCGTTGGCATTTTGAGGTCTGTAGCATTTCTAACAACGTTTTCTAAATCTGCTTCCTTTGTTAATAGAGATGTAGATCAATTGGGAATGGAAAGAGAACGGATGGCATTTATGATGAGCATTAATCAATGTACAATTCCCTCACTGTTAAATATCAAGGAGTTATATTGAAAAACCAGCTCCTGTGCTTGAGCTGTCTGGCGCAGTACCAAGGCTCTTAAGGCTTCAGTAAGAAGATAAAATATTTGCATGAGTATTGTTTCTGTTACGCTGCAGGCATCTAAAATACTTGCTTTGGTATCAGGTGGTTGCAAGCAAACGTCATTACTTCTAATACTGATACATTCTATCACTTAAAATAAAACTTGATGAGTAACCGATTTTTCTTCTTTTGCTTTATACAGCCCAGGCCTTCAAGTAAAATCAAATCACGATGCTCACAAATAGCAGCGTTGCTTGCTTTGCACATGCAGTCTTGTGACAGCAAGAGGAAGTTGTCTTTGTTCAGCCTGTGAGGACTGGATGCAGTCTTATCCAGGAGTGGTTAACCATACTGCCTGTGCCCACTGTGGAGGGAGGGACAGCTGGGGCACAGGAAAGGGAATTGGTCCCTCTGCAACATCTTTGCGTATCTACCCTCTTCCTCTGAAAGAGAGATTCTGCTGGTGTCAGGGAGAATAAAACAGCCAACTAAGCAGCACCCTGTATTGCAGATCCTTGTGTTCTCTTAGCAGTGGTTGACAGGCACAACTGACCAGGTGCACACTGCTCTCTTGTCTGTTTCCCGACAGCAAGGACCAACTGGAAGTCTTTACGCACTGAATTTTGGGACTGTGAGCTCTTGATGTACTTCAGCTGAGTTTTTCTGAAGGAAACCTCTGGTTTCTTGTGTGTATAATGCACATTTACTCCTAGAAGACTTGTTTAGTGGAGTTCTCTTCCTCAGAGGGATGAGTTTCCGGGGAAATACAGCAGGGATTCCCCCGTTACCACGTGGTGTTCACTTAAGTGTCTCAAAAGCTTTATTGTACTCCCCTGTTCTGCCCCTGGCAAGCATAGGAAGAAAGCAATTGCTTTTCAGACTCAAGGTGCTTCCTAGATGTTAAATCAATGTTTTCCCTGGTCTGTGAGAATTTTCCCTTGAGCCAGTAACTGCTCCAGAAATGTCATCTCCTATAGAACTTGTCACTAAAAAGTTGATTGTATAGAAATAAAATCTTCCCTTCCTGCCCCATTCCAGTTAATTGTCTTTGTCTGCATGTTTCTGAGGAATTAACCTCCAACAGTCAGGTGGTTAGTGGTGATAATACAGAAGCCAGCTGACCTGTTAAGAGGAGAAAAATTTGGTAGATTTTTTTTTTCTTTTCTATCACCAAAGGAAAGAAACATTGAGATGCTCATCCTGTCTGGTTTGGATGCTGTCTTTTTAACCTTTATAAATATTTGTAGAAGTCCAACTAGCAATGAACGAAAATATAGCTCTGGTGTCATAACGCTGCTCTTGGTCTAGTTTTGAATTACGCAGCGTGTTAATGCGTAAGCTTAGGTAACTTTTACAACATCCTGGTAGGGGTGTTGTACTGGTGGTTCTTCCTGCGGTGTTTTCCCACTGTGAAGATGATGCAGTTCAGGACCCAGCTTTCAGCTGGGAGATGTAAAATCCAGATACCGTGTAATAAATTGTCCTGAAATCCAGCAAATAGGCTGCAAATCAACACATTTGTCAAGTGCTTTCCTGTTAGAGATGATAATCAACTGTTTTGTGGTTAGTGTAAGGCTTGCCATTCTTCTTTGTGTCTGGCACTTGCCACACAGCTAACTGGTCCTCAATCTTAGTTTTCATCTTAACATGATTTTACCGTAACTTTGAAAATTAGTTTAGACAACTCTGTCTGCTGGCTCCAGAAGAGACCCTGATGCCACAGGGTTGTGGAGGAGTACATATCTCCTTTTCTCTGACTCAAGGTGAGGAGGGGCCAGGGTTCTACAGAGCAGCACTAATTCTAGATGTGATGATTTCTCTTCTCATTTTCATGAATGCCTGTAAACACACTCAAAAGCACTTCAGCAGACTGAGCATCAGCAGTAAGGAAGGGTGAAGAAAACTGGGTGAATGGAGTTCACGATGTTTAGTACCTTGCAAAGGTGTTACGCTCGGTCACAGATATTTTTCAAACCAGACCGTTGAAGTGTCTAACCAAAACTTGTGTGAGACCATTGAAACGAATTCACTGGTGCATGAAGCTGCCCTCCTGGCCAGATTTCCTAGAGAGAACGAGGAAAGATTAGAACATCAGGATGTTGTCAGTACAAGACCTAACCAAGCTGCATTTGAGTGAATACTTTCAATCTCAATAGCAAAGCCTCTTGCACACATAGCCAGACATCTCATTTGTCTTCTTAAGTTCGTTTGTGTGAAACCTCTTGTGCTCCCCTGGCAGACCTGAGCAGCATGATTTGTTAGAACTCAGCCAGGGACAGTGTTTTGGCATGACAGTCTGAGTACACATGCGTTTGTAAGGCTTTGTCTTCACTTACCTAACATACTTCATCAGTTCCTTGAGAAACACAAAACCCTGAGTTGACCTGCTGTCCTAAAGCTTGGGATTGCATTGTGCCTTGAGATTTTCCAAATAAGTTGCTCAGGTCTTCTCTAGCTGTGTTTTCCATGTTGTATCCAGTGATGCAGGAGCTGCCTTGGAGAGGGAGTTCTGGGCTTTGGGATCTTCTTTTTGATTATTCCAGTTAGATACCGTTGCCTTTGCAAGTTCCGCAGGCAGTGACACTCTGTTGCATCAGTGTTGTCCTCCAGGTCGTTGAGTGTTTACAGTACCAGCAGCTACACTGTTAGGCCGGAAGGGAAGCTTCCTTTTATGTGGATATTCCTGATTTTTGTGTGGCTGCTGGTGCTGGGCTGAGGTTTTTTTCTTTTACCCTTGTGGTATAATATTCACCCAGAGAGGGGAAACATCTTGAATACAGGACATTGTGTTTCGTGGGTGTTGAGCGCAATGTGCCAACAGGCCTGGTAATGACTGCCCCCCAAGAACCTCTTTCCTCTGCCCGTGTTGCCCACATTGCTACTGTTTGTGAGCTTGAATTGCAAGAGCACTCAAAGGCCACAGTGAACTTCAGCTCTGTTGAACTAAGAGGCGCTGCTTGACACTGTGATAAACTGCAGGCAGCACCAAAGGCTTCGCAGTCGGAAAGGCAGGGTGAGCAACTTGGAACTGGGATGCAAAGAGGCAGTGCTGCATATTTACTCAGATGATGACAGCTGTCTGGTTGCTATCCTTCACTATTCCCCACTTGAAATGAAAGGGGCATGTGTAAAGGATAATGAGATTATAAACCCTAAAGTTTGCAAACTGAGTCTTCTCTACATTTTCTCCTCTGCTGCTTTAAAACAGGCGGGCTGTAGGCTGACACCCTGAATACAGGCAGAAGGTAATGCTGCCTGAAAGGAGAAGACTGGAAGGAACTGAAGAAGCCAGGGCTTGAACTGAGAAATTTTTCATTGCAGGGACAAAAGGGAGATATTTCACATTGCCGAGAAGAAAATCCTAATGTTTAGATATCCCCTAGCACATGGCTTGAAGGAGGAGGTAGAGTCAAAGTTAAGCGTAAGTTTGGGTGACAGGTAGTGTCTTTTTGTGAGAGACAATGTGTCTGGAGAACTGCTCGTGTGCTTGTGCTGAGTTCCACCTGACATCTGAGCGCACATGAGGACATGTGAGGTCAAGTCACTGCTTTAAAGAAGAATAAAACACAAACTGAAATACAGACTTGACAGTCATCAATATAAAGTGCTTGTTAACGTTTGTCACACTGTAGTGCCTAAAGTACCAGTTTCTTATTCAGACAGAGTGGCGAATAACTTATGCCAGTGAGTTTTGTGTTTCATTGGCACACAATAACTTTTACTTTGTAAAACCTGTATTCAGTTCTAAATTCTAGAAACAGCGTGAAGTGAGCTTTCGAATATATTTCTCTGTTTCTAAGTAGTGATTTTACTAAATACAGCACTTTCTTTATCCCCCTTCTGCTTTTGTTTTCAGAGCAAGGCATTTCAGAGAGAGCATCAAATTTATCCATGAGTGTCGGCTCACAGGTGAAGGCTGCTTAGTTCACTGGTATGTATACTGCTTGCTAAAAAAAACTTTTTAAGAGTTTCTCTACCTCGATTTGGATGTTCATAATTTTAATAAATTAGCATTCATCTCCACTCTGTAGCAAAATCCTCTTGGACTGAATTGCCCCCTTTATTCAAGAAGTCCCAGAAGATTTGCAAATGCTATGAAAGCCTTATGCTAGTACTTCTGAATCTCTAGGGTGGGCAGCTGCCTGGAGATGAAAGGAGCCCAAAAAATTCTTCTTGACCTTCTCTTATCAAACATTTTTTTAGGATTGATTTGACTAGGAATGTGTTGGCTGGAGACGTATTATTTATTTCCCATCATTTTAATCACTGTATTTCTAAATGTGATTTCCATAATCCTTATAATTTGATTAGTTTCTCTAACAGCTGTTTTGGTGACTTCAGAGTTGTTTAAAAAAATGGTCTGAGCAGAAAATTTTTTTTCCCTTTCTTTTCTTTAAACTGCTGAAGCATTCAAATGTTGCATTTGTTAATAGCAAGTCCCTGATTGGAGAGATGCTCCTGGGACTGCAGAGAATAGAAAAAGAAATCCCACCCTGGGTTTTTTCTTGCTCTCTGCTATTGGCTGTGGTCTTTGTGCTGTATGTCCAAGGGACACATCTGAGTCTATATCTGGAATCAGAGTCATCTCATGATTTGAACACTGGACTTGTACACAGGCCCTGAGCATAAATCCTCACTTTGCTATTGACTCATGACAGGGCTGTTCATGAGCCATTTGGTCAGTCTTGGTGTATGGAAAACAGGAACAGGTAGTCTGAATTCTGATAGAGTGTTAAAAACATATATTTTAATTTGTGAAGTATTTCAGAAACATAAAATGGTGAAAGAGTCTGGTAACTTTCTTTTTACTGTGGTAAATATAACTCTAACACATCCTTTATTCTCACAGTAGTAATAGTTCTGAGTTTGTCCAGTGTTGCCCAGCCAGGCATAATGAATGATTCTTATTCTATCCCAGCTTTTCATCTGGAGAAACTGGAGTCCTGAGAGTTGAAGCTGCACAGTGCAGTGGATAGCAAAAAGAGGAACTCAAGCAACCAGACATATGTGCCTTTTAATGGTTCAGTTAAAGTTCATTTTGGCCCCCTGAAATTGCAGCCTTTAGTCATGGTGGAGAGGGAACAGTCTTATTTCACTGCTCTGATCTATATAAGCAGAAGAAAGAAAGTGGGTGACTTATTTCTGCCTTTTTAAACCCCAAGTCTAGCTTAGAATGTGTGCACTGTCCCCTCCTTTTGTGAAGACTTTATGCTTATTTCTTCCTTTCCAGTCTCATATAAGTTACCACTCAGAAACCACTTTCTTGATAGTGTAGATTTTTTTCTGCTGCATTTGAAAAAGCAGCACCAAAACCATTTAACTCAAACATTGTAATACTTCTTCCTCATGGCAAGCAACGGGGCAGTCTGCTGTGATGTTGAGAAGTGATGCTTTTAACTGTGACAGGTGAGGTACAGCGCTGCTTCAGTGTACTGCACCTCCTTTTCCATGCAGCCTTGCAGGTGTCTCCAGGAGTGTCACCTTGGTGGTTGCCTACATCATGACCATCACAGACTTTGGCTGGGAAGATGCACTGTCTGTTGTCCGCGCGGCGAGGTCCTGTGCCAATCCGAACATGGGCTTCCAGAGACAGCTACAGGAATTCGAAAAGCATGATGTTGATCAGGTAAATGAGCTACAAAAAAGAGCTGTGAAACACAACTCCGAGTCAGATCATGGGCTACTTCTCATTATTTTGTGGTGTGTGTGGTTTATCTGACTCCCTGATTTTGCTTTGAGGGAATGGCTTCTTAGCCCGGCCTAAGGGCTAAGAAGATACAGATAGATCTGAAGGTATCAGGAAATGCTGGATGGGAGAAGGGATGAAGCACAGCATCTAAACACCTCCTGCCCAACTGGGCTGTCAGTCTAGTGGTTGCTTCATGTGAGCTAAGACACAGTTCAAGACTGACATCTTTAGAGAAAGGTAAAGGGTGAGTTGCTCAGAACATAGCAAAAAGGCCAACCTATAACCACCAGTTGCTTAAAAGTAGTGTGTTTCCCCCCCACAGATTCATTTGGAATAGCAAGCAGGAAAGAAATCATCATCACAAATCTTTCCTGCCCAGGAGTTAAACTGAGTCTTCATTATGACTTGGGTGTTGTGATCCCCTTCCCCCGCACCCCATTTTCCGTGACTAAGACTTAATAAATTTTTGGATATTAGGGCAGCCTCAGATCTGACCCTTTTTTTTCTTGTTAGCCTTTGAAGGTTTTGTAGGACTGGGGGAATCAGCGGAAGAGTAGGACTGCCAAGGGCATTTCATAAAACAAAAATTAGTTTCTTACTCCAAAAAAAAACCATCCTACGTGAAAGACCTGCTCCCTGTGGGTGATTGGTGACTTCCACTTATGTTACCAACCTACTGAGGCCGTCTCCTCCATTTTCCATTGCGCAGCATGTTGTTGTTGTGTGGGCTTGTGTGCCTGTTGTGCTTATTAAAAATAACAACAACAGAGGCAAACCAGAATCGGAAAGCAAAATACGTGAGGCAAAGGATGTTGGTTTTTTTATTTCATCCCTGTCATTCTGCTGCAGAAAGCTGAGAGTTTAGAAATTACCATTTGTTTTGCATGATGCAGTTAGCAACTGTAAATATTTGCGTTTTTTTAATATTTAACTGAATGTTTCCTGGATCGTTTGGAGCTGGTCTAAATGGTATAGTAACTGATTTTTAAGAGACAAAAGTCAGAGAGGGACTTTCCAGACTTGTCTCCTTCCTCCCTTACAGTCATTTCTACTCTAATTGGTTTGGTCTAACAGCAATGACAATTAAGGCTGTATGCAAATAGCCTGATAAAGACAGTAACGTCTCTCTTTTTTCATCCACCATGTATGGTGCATTCTGTCTTTATTCACTGAGGGGGAGGCAGTAGGTTGCAAAAAGAAGTATCCACCTGTATTCACTGGCTGGGCTGTAGTTTCTTACTGTCTCTTAAGAGCAACCACATCCTTAGCAGGTGTCTGTTTACACACCTGATTTCAGTGGAATGATGCCATCTGCCAAGGGCGTGAACTTCTTTCAGATTTCAGCAGCATTGGGTGTTCTGCTGTGCTGCTAAAGGGTGGTGGTATCCTGTCTGGAATGTTATCCTTTAGATCTTGGTCTTACAGGATGAAGTTTAGTCGCTAAGGTCACAGTATAGTTTGCACCTGTTCCAAACTTCCACATGGCAGCCTGAGGCTTCAGATTTCCCTCAGGACCTCTTTAAGGAATGAGAGGAAGTATCATGTTGAGATCTTGTGTCCCAGTGTCCTGGTAAATGATCTTTATGGATCAAGCTGTTTATGAGCCCCAAACGGAACAAAGCTATGAAAGTTAAGGTTTGGAAAATTAATATTATCCCCACTGAGACACAACAGGTGGAGTCTGTGTTTACTAGCTGCTTCTGCAGATAAACTCAGCAAAATTGTCAGGAATTGGACAGTTCCTCAGCTGGAATTGTCCTCAGCTGGACTCAAATTCTCCAACTGGCAAAGAAGTGATGGAGTTGAGTGGATAGAAAAAGTGAATATGTGAGATTTCCACTCTTTCCTGTGAGACAGAGATATCTGTTGGCAGGTCCAAATCAAGGAAAAGGAGTGGGGGGTTTATACAATATGTACTTATGGAGCTTGTTGGCATACAGCTATTTTGTGGTAAAAAATTGTGGGTTTAAAATGTGATCTCATGACAAAAGAATTACTTTGTGTTATCAAACACAAAGAAACTACCTCAGCCTCTGAAAGCACCTGAGCTGAAAATTGCTGCAAGCTGAGGAAATGGCCAGGGAAAAAGTCTCAGCATTATTGCCCTGCCATTGCTTGATTCTTTCCTCATCATTTACATCTGGTTACTCTCATAGCAGGATACGGAGCTGGACTGACCATCAGCTGGGCCTGGTGCATCTGTTACCATATACTGTATTCAGTCATTCACGTCCGTAACATATGGGGTCCTATTCTATAGCTTGTGTTAAACTCCTGGGCTACTTCTTCCTAGAAGACACCTCTTAGGATATCCACGCTACTTTTTCTACTGCTGGTGTTTGTGGGCTTGAGATAAAAAACATGTAAGAGTGGTTCACTTTCTGATCTTCAACCTTCTTGCAGCCTGTTGTGACTTGAGCAAGTTGGCTGATTGTATCGGCTTCCATGCTAATTCCTCTTATTGTTTGTGTATGCAGCAGGAATAGGGAGATTTTAAGTCCAGGATGTCCCTTCCCAGCAGGTGTTCCTTACTCTGTATTACTCCAGCCAGCCAAGCTGTTCCACAGATGTGTCATTTCGGGAGATGTAAGGGGTCTCATTGATTTCAAATATGTGTTCCTGGCCTGTGCGTTCTGTGCTGCTATTGAAGGACATGCAATATTGGGAGTGTTTTTCTTAAACTGCGTATGATCCTAAAGGCTATTGAAATTCTGTAGGACAGGACGAAGAATTACTTCTCTATCTGTTTCATTTTACTGTTTCATCATTTTGTCCATGTATTTTCAATTCCTGCAGTTCAGGCAGTGGCTGAAAGAAGAATATGGGGAAAACTCTTCTCAGGATCTGCAAGAAGCCAAAAATCTTCTGAGCAAATACAAAGAGCAGGCAGAGTTGCATCAGACTACTGGAGGAAGGCAGTGGAATAACAACTTCTCATCTGTGCCATCTCTCTCATACAGCAACTACACAACAGAGACCTAATCGCAAGAGGTCGACTTTTTTTCTTTCTACTTTTGCAAAACATCTTGCCATGTTTTCCATCCCATCTTCAAGACTTTCGGCAGTTAACCATGCAAACTGTTGATTTATAGAAAGCTTCCTGATGACATGATGTGTGTGTGTGTATGAGTGTGTTTCACACAGTTTTGTAATTCGGGCAGGATCAAGCTCTGTTTATGCCCAGAGACAGGATCCAGTTACTGTGGCTGGGGCAGTTTGTCTGCCAGCCACAGCTCTATCCCCTTCTGCCCACATTGCCTGGCATTTGCTGTGAGGTTAGCTCAACTCCTCTTGTTGTAGGCTAGCAAAGGGCTTGGAGAGGTGAAGTCTGGTGATTCAAGCTGTGGCAGTTTGGCATCTCTGCGCTGTTAGTGTGGCAAAGGTGCTACTGCACCTGAAGAAGTGAACTCCAGTCTGTGTCTCTGCTGCTCCTATTCACAGTCCCTTGGCCAGCAATAGTGTGGAGGTGGGTGTGAACTTGAATGCTAGGCTGAAAGCTGGAGCAAGTGAGACAGGGGCACAAGTACCTTTCCCCCAGTAGCAGCATTTGGGAGAGAAGTGGGACAGACAGCTCTGAGTAATAACACCTTCAACCGCCACAGTTGTCTTTGCTTCAGTGCCCGTGAGACAGAGCTGTCGGCAGAGCTGCCACAGACCAAGAGCACCCAGGTTGTTACCACAGCTCAGCTGATGTGCAGTGATTTAAGCCATGGTCCCTTGACTGTGCATCTGGTCTCCCAGCGTAAGCTTTCCTGGAGAATAGTTTATCAGGTCTCCAGTGCCGCTGAACTTCATTCCCCATGGAACACGTGCCTCTTCAGCACATGCCCCTGCGCACATGATAACGTGTCTCCAAAGAGTGGGCTCGGTGTGAGTGCGAGCACCTGTTTCTTTGCTTGTGCTGTGGTTTGCTCTTTGACTTCAGCTACCTCAAAAATGCTGTTCTTGTCATTGTGGTTGTAAATGCAACCTTGAAAATTGCCTTGTGTAATCTTAATCTAACACTGAGTGAAGTAAGTGGGTGCGTGTGTGTGCGCGAGAGTGTGCGTGTGCATGTATATTTCACAAATGTCTGTATTTGAGAAGTTTATTGTTTTCTTTTAAAATTGCCCATGTTTCTCACAAAGATTGAGTTGTTGGAATTCAACTTTCCTGCCATGTAAACACCACTATATATTTTGCTGTGATCAGATTTATAGGAATGCATTTGTACAATATATTTTAAACTAGGTTGAAACTAGGGGCCATACTCCGCTCTTGGTAACGTTGCGTGTTTCTGGAATGGAGCCACTGCCTGACTCAAGTGGCTTGTAAGAGTGTAACTTCAAACATGTCAGTAGGGATGCTGGGCACTGTATTGATTTCTGATGGTGTAATGTGGGGTGGCCCTGATGCCAAGATCATGATTTCTTGTCTTTGACTTGGAGGATGGAAGGCCCACTTTTCTTGAAGATTCGAGAAAATAAAAAATGCCACCCAAACAGCCACAAGATAGAAAGCCAAGACAGAAAACTAAAACCAAACCCTTCCTTTGTTCAAATGTGGTGTATATCATGCTAAAAGCTGAGCACTGAGTGAGAAGCAGTCAGCATACTAAATAGACTGTTGTGTCTCTTTCAATTTCTTTGGTACTCTGGCCTTCCATTCCTCCACAAGATTCCTCTGCATGTGATTTCCTGCTTGCAGGTGGCACTGAATTCCTTGGATGGGAGCAAGGCTTTTGGGTCAAGTAAACTCTGGCTGTTAAATATCTGTTGTTAAGTATCTTAAAAAAATATGTTATGGCTTGTGAAATACGGGTCGTGCATCTCCATAATTACCTAAAAGGAAAAAAGGGAATGGGGTGGAACTGACCTGTCCATTTCATCTGAGGTCAAGCCTGCATCAGGGTTCTCATTGCACTACGTGCTTTAAGTGTACTGAGCACAATGAGAGCGGGATAATCATATCTTTGTTGCAGTAAGGGATGTTGCTGGATTGGGGAGAAGTGCTGGAATCGACCTTGTTTTCAAGCTTGCAGCTAAATGAACCACTGCCTGTTTGGTATATCCAGCAGTTGCTCTGTGATTACCTGGTAAGAGAGGTATTTAGCTGTTCCTGAAGGTGTTGATCTGCAAATAATTGTCTGCGTAACAATTCCAGCCCAGCAGTGTCCACATTGGCCGTCCCTTCTGTGCTCTGGGGGTAAATGTGATAATGGGAAAATGTTTTCCTCGGTAACAGGGTCTGACACATGTTCAGGATGCGGGTCCATTTGTTCAACCCTCTACTCACAATAGGATACATAGGGCAGTGTCAGCCCATCCCCGAAGGGCAGCTGTGTCAGAAGTATTCTGCCTGTGGTCTTGCAGGTGTATCCAGCCAGTCCATCCTGCAGCTGGCTGCCAACACTGTGTATCCTGTAACACTCCTGGCACTCTTGTCCTTGCAGTAGTAACCCTGTGAGTGCTGGTAAGTTGGCAGTTCTTCTTACAAGGCAGAATGGGAGATACCTGTTAATGTTCATGTGTCTGAAATTAATATGCACTGTTTTTTAAAAATAGTTTGGTTATCTCCAAAGAGTCAGTCCCACAAACAGGATTTTTTTGGAACTGAATTTGGCTTTAGGGCCATATAGCCACATCAGTGTGCGTTATGCTGCAGCTCGGAAGCAGATACAGGGTAAGCTGGGAAGATGGAGGGAGTGCCATATTGTCAGCGAGTGGAAGTGCTTCTCTCTTTTTGAAAGGCAGAAGAGGTGTCTTCTGTAGTCTCTTCCTTCAACATCTTGTGTAGTGGTCTGTGTGTCCTGCATACTGCAGGTAAGGGCAGTGAGCAACAGCAGTCTAAGAACTTGAATCTGGTTTGTCTGTGTGAAGAGCAGAATGATGGTTTACTCCTTAAACACCACAGGTGCAGAAGAGAGAGCTACAGTTCTCACCTTTAGCCTTTTAGAGAGGGAGAGGATCTAACGCAGACTGAGAATGTGACATGATTTGTCTTCCAACCAGCCTTTCAGTGGCAATTTGTAGGACTTTCCAGCTGTCTGGAACATGACTAGACCCAATTCACCTCTTAGTAGTTGGCCTTTGTAGTGTAGATGATGCATTCAGTTATTTTGTTTCTGTACTTCAAAACACTGTCCTCATTTTGATGTTCACTGGAAAATGTATAAAGTTTATAACACCTTATTGGATATCCAGATTTGAAATGTATAATCGGGTTTTTTTTGGGCTAAACTTGATATCCATGTGTGATTATAAGCAAATATCTAGTGTTAGAGAATGTAGGTAATGGGTAAATGCATTAATAGTATTTATTACTCTGTTTTTTAACTTGGAAAAAGTTGCTTCCTTACATTTTGTGGTTGAGTGGGAAGATACGGCAAATCATATCTCTGTTTTTTAATAAGGATAATAACCTTGGTTGCTATACTGGCCACCACCTATAAAGATGTCAGTGCAAAATTATAGCAATTACTTCCACTAGTTTAAAAACTCTAAATCTGGTAAGCTTCTTGATTCTCTGTCTTCCTCTTCCTGGGCATCTTAGTGAAGCCTTGATTGCTTTTTCCAAATGTTTGTATTTAATACGTTCTACAATTTTTTTATAAATAAAATTAAATGTTAACACCTGATCTGCTTCTGTTTTTCTTTAAAATCAATAATAGTGTCCAGAAGGCTTGTACTCGCTGTTTATATCCCTGCAGGTACAGTAAGAGTAGAACTCATTTTGGTATTTAGGTTACTTTTTTCTCCTGCACATTAGACTTCTTGAAACTTCTCCTCTCTTCACCAAGTTCTTACAGGTGAGTTGAAGCACCTCTTGATAGTCTCCCAAGAGGATCTTGCATGTTGCTGTCTACTTAGTTGGTCCATCATTGCAACGGGGTATGTGGTGAATCCAACATTTTTATTATTTTGAAATACCTTATTTTCATAGCACACTGATTTAGGGCTTAATCAGCTGCAAAACTTACCTGTTTTTTAGGCTGTCAGTGTTCAAGGCTTTCAGTAGTGGTTTGTCAGAGGAAGCTGATGTAAGTGGCAGATGATTCTCAGGGGAAAACATTAAAAAACTTACAGTGTAAGTTTTGAAATGCCCCATTCAAATTCCCACGGATAACACACTGAATTTCTGGTTTGACACTGCCTATGCTAAGAGGGTATTTCTGACATTTGGGCGGTCAGAAAAAAAGCGCCAAACCCAAACCAAAAAGCCCACCAACCTGAAAATGTAATCAGTCAGATTATAGCCAGATCTCATGGCCACTTCAGTCACTGCTGAAGGCTGAACTGTTTTTGCAGTGGGACTCCCTTATCATGAAGGCAGAATTAGATGCTCAGCACAGTGAGTTTTGAGTCTTCTCTTTTTTCCCTCTCCTTCCTCTCCTAGTACTTTTTATTTTATATACTATTGGGAATGCGTGGATGGTGATTCCTAAGGAATCTTGGGTATTCAACTAATCCGTAATATCTTCCACTAGAATACAGTAGATGTGTCTGTAGACAGCTCTGGAAGTGATAGATGCACCTTGTTCATAATGCATTTCATAATACATAACACCTTGTTTGTCTTCAGTGTAAATGGGATGGCTCGGATTTTATTAAGGTGTGTTTCTTTGTGTCTTTCTGCGAGGAGACTTTGAATTCAATACAATCTGCTATGTGACACTTGAATTAGTAACTGTGATTACCTTCCCTCTCCCATTTGTTATCCATAGCAATGTCTTAGATATATGTGCTATAGCACTGATGAGAGGGAAAACATGCTTAAAGTATAATCCCTCCTGATCTAGGAAAACCTCATAATTTTTAGAGGAGGCTTCTCCTATGCCTAAAGGAAAACAGCAGTTTCCAAATGAAAAATGCTCTACTGCTTAATCTTCCTTTTGACCACTTAGTACTTTTCAAAGGTAATTTTTATCCAAATCACATGCAAAAATCATGCTGGAACCGTGGTGCCATATTGCTGTTCCTGACTCTGTATCTTGTTCCCTCCAGTGTTACATGTAACTGTTGTGAGTTCTGGAAAGTGGCAGTTTTGATCTGATTCCTGGAGCCCTGTCCCACTGTGCAGTCGGCTGAAGGAACTAGAGGGCAAACCTGCATGTCCTTAGATGTGCTTATAACCTGATAAGGAGTTTTGGCTTTGCCAGCAAATTATGAGAGTCCTTCCACCTCCGTGAGAAGATTGCATTGGCAGAGGGAAAATGATGATGGTCTGTAGAAAATATTAGACAGCATGAGGAAGAGGATGTTGCACTGTGCAGTGTTTCTGTAGATACCCCTGGAGACACAAGGCACGTGACAGAAACAGCTAATTTCACACTTTGTTCCCAGCAGAGTTTTAAATGTGGGTCTTGTTTTCCATGTGGCCCAGCTCCTGTGCTTAACTGTTTCATTGCTACATTTAGCTGCTCTGTCCAATATTATTATTCTGCCCTCAGCCAAGGAACAAGTTCTTCTTTATATGTTTGGATGTGTGCTTTGCTGTAGTGAATTATGCCAGCTCCGGTTTACCAAAACTGAGTAGCTTGTGAGTAGCAAGGTGACTTCCTGTAGTTTCCATGTAGTTTCTAGTGTAAATATTAGGAGTGGGCATTAATGAAGTGTGAGCAAGAGGTGTCCTTTTGCCATTGAGCAGCTGCACAGCTCAGTCCTTGTAGGAGACTTCGTTCTGCTCATGTGAGCCAAACACATCTGCAGTAATCTGGGACTAAAACTCACTTGCAAGCAGCCTCAAAAAGTGGGATTTTCAGCCAGACCTGAGCCCAGTTTCCATTTTAGTTGAGACAATTATGAATGTGCAGGTTTGTACCCTCCATTATTTATTGAATTATGAATAGAGAGATCAGAACCAAGACATGGAAGCTGCTGGAAGTGTGGAGTGTTCTTAGGTTGTTTGCTTGATTGGTCATTATTCATACAGGCATTGGCAAAGCAGTGTTAGGCCTGGGAGGAGGCATTTACAAATGGACCCTTGGAAAGTCTGAGTTCTAATTCTCCTTCTTCCCTTCTTTCTCTGGAAGCAAGTGAGTTTTTAGTTAATTTGTCAGTGGATAATACAGCGAATGGGATTTTTGTTACAATTTATTGCATTTCTTCCCCTCCTCCCATCCTTTTACCTTTCTTTTCTGTGTGTGGGTTTGTTTGGGGTTTTTGTTTGTTTGTTTGTTTGGTTTGGTTTGTTTTTAAATAACCAGTATTTATCCTAGAACTCGAGTCAGGGTGAGTGCCAGTGTGTGGCTTGCAAACAATTTTGTTTCCCATGAGTATGTATTTATATTAAAAAAATGCTCATGTTATAAGGTTGCTGATTCAATTAACTGTGTTAACAAGTACACTTTGGCTGTCTGTGTATCTGTCCTGTTATGGTTGGGGTGTTTTTTTCCCAAGCCTGATGTGCCTTCTGTTGGATGTTGTCATCTTCTGTGGCCTTCTGGCTCTTGTACAGCACTGGATGCTTTGGATAAATAACATTGATCCATGACAGTGTTGAGCCCGGCATTTAAAAAATTGAAGGATATTTTATTTCTGATTTGTATGCCAAAAAGCAATCTTCATTGGTGGACTAGCATTCTGTGCAGGTTAGTGATTGCAAACATTTTACTTGATTCTCTCCCTTCTATTTTAAGGCAAAATGGGACTTCATTTAAAGTTTCTAAGTAGGGGGAGACTCTGTCCTGTGTTTAGAGGAAGTACATGTTGAAGGTGTCAGAAGTATGGCTGTGTATATGCATGCTCACTGCGTATTTTTCCAAGGATTGCATTTTGGAAGTCTTTGCAAGTTAAGTCTGCAGCATGTGACTTTCCCAGCAAAACAGCTTATGAAATCCCTCAATGTCTCCAAAGAAGGAAAGAAAAGAGAAAAACAAGCAAGAAATTCATATTTTTGCACATGTTGGAGGCTGTGCAAGTGTACCTCTGCCATTTCTCAGCTGGGTAAGGCTGTATGAAGTTAACCATCAGTAATAAGTTTAGAGGATGAATGGGAAGGAGTATAACCACCAGTGGATATTAATGTAATACAGTAATTCATTGGAAATGCACTCCAGACTCTGCTGTCACTGAAAGAGTCTTATATGCTTCACAATATTTTCTTTTCTTTTAGAGTTGGCCTTCATTTCCCTGGGTTGGTCACCTTACATCAATGTTTCCCTTGGGAGATCTTGCATGTTTCTAGCTGGGCTTCTCTCTGTTAGAATTATACCTCCCTGGTAATGCACAACTTGCATAAATGGCATAGAAAGGGTTGCAAGAGCACCAGTGTTGCAGTAAGACAGGCTAGGAATTTCCATAGTCCTTTTTGAAGCAAAGGACTTGTGGTCTTGACTTACCAAGAAGGCATACTGTGTCAGTCACCTTGGTCCAACCCATAAAATGCTGGACTGAGAAGTCTTTGGGATTCTGTTACCAAATCTCCTACAATTTTCTGTGTGACTATGCATGTTGTTTCAGTCTCGTTTGCTTCCTTTTCCCAGTAAAATGAGGAAGCAGTTACGACTTTCCCTGGTACAGCTTTGAGATGCCCCCAGTGAAAAGCACTGCCTCAGTGTTGGTTGTGTATTGCCAGAGGAGGTACCTGCCCTCCATCTCAGGGGCGTTAAAATATGTTTGTAACAGAGGGATCCTGAAGCAGGGCAAGAGGCTGTGGGGGATGTCAACACCTTCATCCCACCTGCATATGAAGCACTGCACAGGATGGTGCTTGGACGTAGATGGGAGAAAATTCACGATCTTACTCCCTCAGGAACTGTTTGCTGTATTCAACATGAATCATAAAGTGCAGATGTCATAATTTCTATATAGAAAAAAAAAAAAATTAGTGAAGAGAAAGAGGCCCAGAGCAATTCTGGTTGTGACTGCCCTAGATGAAATTCATCCCTCTGGTGTATCAGTTGAACATAAAACCTCAGGTAAAAATTAAATGCTTGAGATATGTAGTGTGCTTGTGATTTCAAGAATGATGGGGGCAGTGGCGGGCAGCAGGCAGAGGAGGAATAGCATATGGCAAAAAATTAAAGCATTGGAATAGCTAACAGTAACACAGTTTGAGCTGCTGATGCATGTGCTGATATGTTCCATGTACTCCAGGAAAAATTCTGCAGGCTAAAAAAGTAGGGATTCTCCTCAGTACTTTGGATATATGGCTATGGTGGTAGAAAAAAAAGTGTTTTCCTGATTTTCTTGTTCTGGAAAGTAAGTGCATATGGTGAATACATCTAATAAAAGCTGTTCTGGCAGATGAGAACTGGAAGAAGAACAAAATCAGCGTCTCCTTGGCCAAGCTGCTGCTGCTACTTTTGGACTGCTTCATGGAAGACACAAATTTGATTCATTTCCAAAGACAGCTTGGAAACTCCAGGCAGCAGAGAAAGGGACTCCCCTTTGACTTAGCTGTTTTTCTCTGAATGCACTGCACTTGTGTGAAATGCCATCAGTGCCACTTCTCAGGTCATTTCTGAGGGAAGGTCAGTGTGTGGGGACTCGGATTGAGTGATGAGGGAGCCTCAGTGCCTTGAAACACCTTGAACTTCATGCAGGGTTGGGGAACTTGCAGTGCCCAGTGTGGACACCTCAGTTACAAAAGAAAACCTTCAATTCCCAGCCAGAGTAGATGCAAACTGTGCATTGGAGAAACCTCTGTCTTTCTACCAAGGGCTGAAGTCTCCTTGTCCTCTCCATGGTTGCCACCAGCACTAAGACGGGTAATTAGGATTCTTTTAGTCTCCCCAGGCTTTCTTCCCTCCCTTCAAGACTGAATGGAGTTGGTTGCTGGACTCTGTGCTGATGACTTGTTCAACAAAGCCAAACAGTTTAATCCATTTTTAACTTGAAGCATGTATATTAGGGTGGTCAGAAACTAATAGATGATTTACCTAGCTGAAAATAACTTGTGTGGGGACCCAGCTGTGGAAATAGCAGAGCTAAGAGTAGGGAGAGCATGGTTTGGTGAGTACTCTGAGAGTGATTTGCCAGTTCTGATGGGAAACAATAAAGGGGAGGAAGAGACAGTAATCGGTGAATCAATCTGCACAGCTCATTTAAAAATACCTCCTTTTTTGTGGCTTTGGTTACAAGAATGCTTTGTGGGCTGTAGAAGAAAGGCATTAGTAGCTGTTTTAAACTAGCCATATTCTATTTTAATATTTCATGAAGTACTGTGAACCTCCGAGCAAGAGAAATTCCACCTGCGTGCTTGTTGGGGGAGAGGGAGGGCAGATGGGCGGTGGGTATTTTAAACAAGAGGTTGCAATTAAAGCAAGAAGGAGCCTTCTGTAGGTAGTGCTAGGCTGCAGCTGAATACTTTTCCTGAGAAGGGATGGAATGACACACTAGAAACCGCATTTCAATAGCAGACGCCAAGATGATGCCTGAAGGAAACACTTGACAATGGAGTTGTGTGAAATGGCCGTACTCTCCTGGGAGATGGAAATAAATAGGGTGGTGTCTCCATCACCTAGAGTGAAACCTGCACAGCAGTGAGGGTTGCCAGCTGTGCATCCCAGCTGGCTCTGTGCTGTGACAGGCATGCCCTGGCTTCTCAGAAGGCTAATGGGTGGGACAGGCCCATGCTGTGGTTTGCTGGCAAACTGCATGAGCCATACCCCGGGCAACTGGGAGCTGATTGTGCATTGGTGACACTGAGCTGGTTCAGTCTGGGAGAGGATTAGCCCGATCACCTGGAGGCAAAGCTTCAAACATTTGAATGCAGCCCTGAGATAAGCCTTTAATGCACATTTTCAGAAGCCAGTGATGCTTTTGGCAGTTTTGCTTTTTGGCCATCCTTCAAAGGAGGGTGATTCTTGGTCTGTCACATGTTGTTGCAGCTTTATGAAACAGCAGCTTCACATTTCAGGGATGACTTCCGCCAGGCCCTGCAGGTACACAGACATTCCTGCAGTGGAGTCATAGCAGTCAAAAAAAGGAAGACCCCTGTTATGGTATATCTTCCCTTCCACCTGTCAGTAACAACTAGATGTGGGAAGAGTTTATGAAGACCCCCTATAGAAAGGCATAATTTATTTATTTAAACAAGACTACTGATGGAGTATCACCCAACATTACGGTTTCAAAAGATTTTCCAGCAAGGTGGCATATCCTGGCGTCTGATAGCAGGAACAATAAACATGAGTGTAGTTTGAATTATGCAGGTATCTGCTGTGATCATCTTTAAAAGTAATACATAACATTTAATACAAGAGAAAAGCTCGTGGTCATTGTATGACTTTGGGTTGTCATCAAATTTCTCTTTTTCCTACGGTCTTCTAGAGCTTTGCATCAGTGACTCTCAGTTTCTGTCACTGATGGTGTGTTGGGCAGCCATGGTGCACACTTGTTAAGCTCCTGGAAGTGAACAGTCATAACAGATAAGCTGATCTTAAGGGGGTTTATAGTGCTCTGGCTCAGTAAAGGTAGGAAAAAAGCATAGCCATGTTTTTAGAGGAAAGCCAAGTCAGGCTTTGATTTTGGGCAGCTGGTTTCCTGCTGCTTTATCATGATGGAAAAACTCTACAGGCAAATAGTGGCACTTGTGGGAGCTGGAAGAAAAAATTGGAGGAACTTTCAGGAACTGTGTAAGTTTCCTGAGAAAGATACAGTGAGGTAAACGTTTTGTTCTGGAATTACTGAGAGGGCAGAAAGGATGGCTAATGTTGTGTGCAATCAGAAAGGTGAAAGGAAAAGGATGCTTACTTTGAGAATTACATTGACTATTGTATCTCAGTGCACCAAGCCCTGCCCCAGAACCCAGTCATGAAGGCATGACTAACCAAACTGATCATTCTAGTCCAGAGTGAATACACAAACTGGCTGCCAGTGAGCTGTACTTGACAGGCCAATGGTTAGAGCACCACTCCAATATTTCTTGTGCAGAGCAGGAATATGAGGAAGGAGCATGAATGCACTGGTAGAGAATATTGGGCCCAGTGCTGTTCAGTATCCTCATAAGTGATCTGAGTGATGGGATCAAGGATACCCTGATGAAATTTGGTCATGATACCAAGCTGAGAGAGGAAGTGACACTTGGGAAGGGAGAGCCACCCTGCTGGGTAGATTGGAAGAGCAAGTGAACAAGAACCTGATGAAGGATAAGCGTAATATCTTGTACCTTGGAAAACATAATCCAGGACTGTATCACAGATTGGGATCTACCCCAGACCAGGGGTCAGTCCTGGTGGATGAACAGCTTGAGGAAAGAAGGCTCAAAGAGGACTTTATCACCATGTCCCAATATTTATAGGGTGGCTACAAAGAAGGTGGAGACTCCCTTTTAGCAAGGAGTCATGTGGAAAAGATGAGGGGTAATGGGTACACATTACTCTTGGGGAGATTACTATTGGTCACAAGAAGGAAATGTTTCACAATGAGAAGAATCAACCACAGGAATAATCTCCCTAGGGAAGTGGTGGATTCCCCAGTGCTGGACAGTTTTAAGATTCAGCTGGACAGGGTGCTGGGCCATCTTGTCTAGACCATGCTTTTGCCAAGAAAGGTTGGACCAGAGGACACTTGAGGTCCCTTCCAAACTGGTATTCTGTGATTCCATGGTAAGATTTAGGACTTGCAGACTTAGGCTACATGAGCCCATGCTGACTTCTGATGTTCTCCTGAGCAGGTCCACTTGGTACTGATATTTTATAATTTGAACTCCTGCCCATGCAGAGGTGAAAGGAACGGACAACCTCTGCTCCCTTAAGCTCTGAGGAGCTTCATGAAAGTGCACTGAACTGAACAGTTTTTCTCAGCTCTGCAGGTATAACATCAGATCCTTTGCTTGTTCTCTTTAGTGGCACCAACAATTATCCTCACCCCAAGGCACTGGAGGCATCTATGACCTTCTCTGAACGGCCTCTGTGCTCTGGAAATGTGAGTTAATATTTTGAAGTGTAAATTTATAGACTGAAAGTTGCTAAAAGGATCCTATTTGATCTCTGGTGAGTGTCAAAATTATGAGAACTCGATTCAAGGGAACCTTTGAGGGAAGAGGAAAGAATTGGTCCCAAGCAGAGCCCTTTTACTATGGATTCTCAAATGAACCTTGGGCAGCAAAAATGATGTTCTTCAGTTCCCTGCCAGACACTTCTTTTTTCTTCCTAATGAGGACAGCCTGTCCTGCTGCTTCTCCAACACTATTATGATATGTTCCTCATTTGCCTTATGAAAAACAAACACCAGTCCTTGGAGCTTTCCCAGACTCTACTAGAGAGGACTATATCTGACTGCCTGACATGGAAGCACACACCTATCCCAAACATGGGATGACTGAACTACCTAGGCACTGCTCTCTGTCATACATTACACATTAAATGGATATTGGTCTAGGTTTCAGGCTGGAGTTTAGATGGATTGGGAACAACACCACTGAAGCTATGTCCTGAGACTGCTGTCAGTCATATGGTGCTGCCAGCACTGTGGGGACTTGGAAGTAACTGTGGCAGTAAAGTGCTCACCCCAGCGATGCCTCAGAAACCCAATACATGTGCCATTTTGTGTGGAGCATTTACTGTTGCTCAAGAAGCTTTACTGTGTCAGCAGGGAATTTTGTTTGCATCCCCTCAAATGCTGCTGTCTGTCCTTTTCAAAAAGTCCTTTTAAAAGTCATTGCCTTGCAGCGGTGGAGGGAAACCTCATAATTCACAGCTACTGGGGCAGTGTAGCAGCAGGCAGCCCCTTGCATTGGCAGGACAGGGTCTGTCTGTCCCTGTGCAACAGGCAGCTCCTGGCCTGGACACTTTGCTCCCAGTGAAGCCAGAGGGGGAACTCCTTCCCAGTTCAGTGACAGCAGGATCTGACTTTTGGTCCTTTGAGTAGCAATTTAAGGTCACCAAATGGTCATTTCTTTCTTTTTAATTTTTTTCCCCTTTCTCAAGGCAGCCAGCTGCAGCACCAGTGTGGGAGAAAGGCTCATGTGGCACTAGAGACATATAACAGGATTTTGCCTTACATAGAGATACAATGGGATTTCATCCTGCTTCTCAGATCACCAAGAAATTTTCCCATCTTCAAGGACTAAGTGAAAGAAAAGGGTTAGAGAAACTTTAAAACAATGAAGCACATTTGACAATATGCTTCTTACAGCAACCAGTGGCAGTGACTTGTGTCCTTCTGGACAGAAAGAGTTGGGGAGAACTGCAAGAGGATTTTGAAGGCCTTTGTAAGGCTGGTAGGTCTGAATATCTAGAGGTGAACTGTCCCACGATGGGCCTGAGGTGCTGCAATAAAACCAGTGGCAAGGTATTCACACCATCTTGCTGGGACCAGTGGTGCCTTCCCGCTCAGTCACAGCCAAAATTGCATTTGCTATAAACAAACACAACAGACAGTTGGGTTTTTTAAGGGCCAGTGTATTTATTGACCCAATCCACAGCAAAAGGAAAAAAATAAAAAAGAATTATGTAACAAAATGAGTAATGCTGAGTGGGTGAGGGAATTTCTTGGTGTTTTCTAGCATGCGGCTACCTTCAGCAGAAGTGTGTGTGGCTAAGCTTGCATCACTGACAATGTGAAAAAAATTATTTTGCTTCAAAAGGGAAGCATTCCCCCATGCTAGTAAGTCACCCTTCAGAGCATCCTTCCTGTTCATGCTAACCATGAGTAGCCATGCATGCAAAGATCTCTTCTTTTTTCACCACTAGAAAAGAGCAGCCTGGTACAAAAGTCAATGAAAGAGGCCATCCAGGCTGCATCAGCTGTCAACAGTCACTGCAGCTGTTCAGTGCTCAGAAGGCACCGTGGGCCTGCATCAACTGTCAGGCAAAATTAAGAGAATATTCAGAATTTTCCTGAGATCAAGTGAAATAAAGCAATGCAGGCGGTGTGTCTAAAAAGGGGAGTATTTCCCATGTCACTGGAAGGAAAACAGCTGTTCACTGCCATTGAAAACTTCCCCCTCTACCTTTGCAAATCTGCCCTTGGTGGTCCCAAATGCTGTTCTGATGAGACAGTTGTGGACGCAGAACTACACTTGCTGTGGCCCTTTCTCTTCCGGTGATACCAAAAGCTGCTGTGATCTGGGGTGGAGAAAGGTGGGAGGAGATGTAATAGTGTATTGTTACTCTAATTTCACTTATTCATTGTTCTGTGAGACATTTCCAAAAGCAGCCAAGTCTCTTTTTCTGAAGTGGCCACAATGTCACAACGTTGTGAAGTTTCCTCCTGTCTTCTGACAACATTTCAGCTCTCGTGTATTTCCCCTCACATTTAGTGGGTTTATCCTCCATCACTCAGAGTGAAGAAGTGCCAAAGCTGCTTTAGGCTGAAAGACGCTGACATCCCAGGAGAGAAGGGTTACTTCAAGCTTGTCAAGCACTCTCCATGCTCTCATTCCCTCTTGTTTATAAAGGCACCTGACAAGGAGGACTGTACCACAAATGTCCCAGTTGTCACAGGAGTGCAGAAGGATGAATTTCCCCCAGCAGGATCTCGCACCAAAGCCCCTGTCCAGGACAGCTGGCCAGTGAAAGTGCTTTGTGGCGCCTCCTGATCCAAGGGCTGGAGCTGAAACCACTGAGTATCCAGTGGTTATCGGGTGCTGTGCTGTAAAGTGATGTTTGGTTGGACTTGCTGTTACTTGTTTTTGAAAACTTTTAGAAAGCCTTCACCAGTTTATGTACGTGCTAGACTGATCATTGATAGCAGGAGAAATTCTGACTTGCTGCCCCCCATTCTCGCCCTCCACCGAAATCCTTGTTTACAGAGACTTGTTTCCTTTTAAATCATTCTCCTGCACATCTAACAGGGCTGACCCGCTTCTTTTCAGAGTGAAATACCACTGTACATTCATTTAGGGCTTGCTTGCTCACTCCCTGTAGATCACAGCCCAACTCACAATGGGCCCCTGGTGAACGGCAGGTCAGGTCTCTCCTCAACAGAAAAATGAAGGCAAGTTAGTTTTGTTGCTGCCTAAAGAAGAGCAGTTGATAAATGGATTTTTCTTTTTCTTTAAATACTTTAGATTACAGCCCCCCTTGCTCACTAAATATTTTTCCTTTGGGGCTCTGGGTTCCTCTTTTGTCTATCAGAAAGAAGAATGCAACAAACTGCTAGACCATCACCACCTCCTTCTCACAACGATCTGCATGTCATCACCATCGGCTCAGTAAGTCTGGGTTGAGGATTTACCCCTCGCTAATCAAGACAGGAGGAAACCGAATCATGTTTGAAATTGTGAAGCTACTTCCACAGTGTTGTACGTGTCACAAGTGTGCCACTGGCAATCCTCCCAGTTTCTTTAAAGCAGGGAAATCCTAGTGGCAGACACATCTACGACTTTTGTGGAACTTCTCAAAGCTCCCTTCCGTCTGAGCTCCTTTCTCTACTGTTTAAATTCCTGCTTTGCACTGCTTTTCAGAAAGATGCTCCAGTTCAAAAGGACAGAAACCCCAGACAGTTTTATATTTTATGGACAATTGTAGCAGATAGGAGCAGAATGGATGATACATATGCAGTATATGTCTTGTGGGGTTTTTTACTATTCACTGCTTAGTTTTTAATGAGTTTTCTTGTTGTGCCACCCTAATCCCTCCCCTCTCCAAGGGGGAGGGATTTTAACTGGGCTCCTTGCAGCTCACTTTCTTTGAAGTGGAACCTCAACCCCAAAATATACAAAACCAAGTTGATCTTTTGAACCCAGGAAATTATGTGGGTTTGAACTTAGACACAAAGTAACCCAAGCACACTGCTAACATTTGCTGGTGTGAAAGCTGGCAACAATTGGTTAAAGCAAGAAGTACTTACAGTGGTCCTATACGCAGCCTCCCTTCCCCTGGGCATGGGGCTCTCACAGCGTCCCAGGGTGTCCAACACTTGGACTGTCATCCAGCCACAGACTCTTGACAAGCTCAAAATGTGCCAAGAATCAAACAATGTGTCAGCCACACAGTACTCCCCAGTTCCCTGGAAAGTCACTTCTTCCTTGCTGGTGGAATGGACTTAAGACAGTGATGCCGGGGCCATCCCAGCCCAGGCGCAGAAGTGACAGCGCCCTTGTCACCAGTTTTGTACTTGTCCCACTTCCACAACAGTCAGCCTGGCCCTCTCCCTGTGTGTCCCACAGTTTGGAAAAGGACTCCAAACATGGAATATTTCAAAGGCAGGAATTCAGTCTTTACCTTGTTCTTTGCTGTAATAAATCATGTCTAGATCAGGTACCTCCTTTGGAGCAGTCCCACTTCTCCACTATGGTGAGAGTCCACCCCTAGGTTGGCCTAACTTCTGTGATCAAATTGCAGTAAGTGTTTTTTTTCATCAGTGCTCATCATATTGGGGATGTCTTTGAGTGCAGTTTGTAAACTGCATGTGTGGGAAATACTCTGAGGACACGACACAGCTGAAGAAATTTGACCAGGTGAGTTGATGGTCTGAAATCCTACCACCCCATCTTTTTTACTGCAAATAAAGGAGGTTGGATATGAAAAAAAAGTCCTATAATTTGAATTTGCTTCTTCCACTGGATGAAGGGTAACAGAGGTTCCCAGGTGACAGTGAGCTGGGCCTGTTACTCCAGGGAATAGGGGACACATGGCCACGCTGTGCCTCACATCACTGGCAGAGGACCATGATTCCCTTGCCTCCGTATGAGCAATCCCGGGCAGTCCTTGGTAGCTGCCCTGCAGAGATGGAACTCTCAGATTATTTGAGTTAAGGAAGAGGTTGCTCTCAACAGCTCCTGGCCAGCATCAGGTGCTTTCCTTACTTTTTTTATTCAAAAACTACTTAACTTTTTTTCCTTTTCCTATGGTTTTCTTCTTTTTCTTTTTTCCTTTAGATTAATGGCTGCTGCTTGCTGATGAAAGTAGCTGGAATAGCACAGGCTGAAATGCTTTGGGGAGATGGGTAGGCTGTTCAATCAGGAGGCAAGGTGTCTCCTTCCTTGAGGAGACAGAAGTCCATAAATACTTTGCTGTTGGTTTTCAGAGGTGAAGGTGTCAACCCAGAGTTTCCAAGCTCCTGGCCTGACAACCAGGCACTGGGGAAGGGCACCATGCTGCTTGTGTGCCACATTGGTTGGATGTCCTGGCCAACTTTTTCTCTTCAAAGAAAAGCCACAGAATAGCATTTTTGTTTTACGGGATGTTAATTTGCAGATTTTTCAAAAAAATAGATTTTGCAGTTAATGTATTGTCTTATATTGTGGAGGGCTTGTCCAGTGCTAGGTTAACAGTTGCACTTTCTGATTTTAAAGGGCTTTTCCAACCGAACTGAGTCCATGATTCTAAAATACCTCAGGAGTGAGGACATGTGGGGAAGGGCTCCTTCAGTCCCGTGCACAGGCTGAAGTACAGAGGCATGAAAGCAGCATAATGAGAGTTGGTTTGAAATATTCTTAGCTATGAAGCAGAGGGGAAGTACAGGAAAAGAAAACAGAACATCCACCAAATCCACCTAAAATAATGTCAACTGGGCTGTGAGACTCTTCTGCTTGGAAGACATAGCTATGCTCACCAGTTTGCTTTATTTCTAGTAGTTTAAAATGTCTCTGCAATTAGTATTACGGAAAATATATGACAGGCTAATACTGTTTTAGGAGTCACTATTTTAAATGGAGGAACTGCAAATACCCTTCCAAAATGAGAAGGCAGCTTTTATGACACCAGAAGTTGAAGTTACTACAATAGAAGATGCTTAAAATTGTTTGTTGTGAATCATGTCAAACAGCTTATAGAGCAGGTGCTTTGCTGGAATAAATCGATGTAACCAGAAATCTGCCCCAAATTTCCACTGTGTCTCTGAATTCACTCAATTACATCTGCACAGGTCTTTCTGATGTATAAATGACCTTTGAACTCAACCCCATGCCTCAGAGCTGTTGGCTGAAGCGTGGTGTTGGGAGGCTTTAATAGTGTCCCTGTTTGGGGTCTGAGTTGTGCTGCTCCTTTGGGCAGCGGGGGACATCCTTCCACAGGGACTTGCAACCATGGATTAGCAAGGACTTCTAAGGGAAGAAGACCCCACGGTAGAAACTTGTGCCACCAGCAACCTCCATCTCAGGAAAGGGGTTTTGGGACAGCTAAAGGTGTAGACAGGTAGCTGCGGGCTTTTCAAAACTACTTTTCAGGGCTTAATGCACTTCTGAAAATGCATTTGCCAATGTCATTTGTCAAGGGCTTCAGTACAAGCTTTGCTGGGTTCCTGAAGAGCCCTGGTCGGGGTCTTCACTCAAGAGGAGAGCTGGGGAAGGAGAGCTTGCTGCCGCGCTCCTGCTCACCTGGGTCTGCTCCGGGCTGCAGGCAGAGTGCAGAGGGGCAGACCCTTACTGAGCACCGGGACCTGCCCCCACGAGCAAACTCCCAGCAGAGCCACGGGCACATGGAATGCCAGGGCAGCCAATGCAGCCCCCCCAGCCCGGGGCGGAGCAGTGCCAGGGAGTGGGCACCCCTCGCTGCCCTCCGTGGGTTCCTCTTCTGCACCGCGGAACTCCCCCCGTGCTGATGCCTGAGGGGATTTAGTGGTCTGTGGTGCAGAGAGAGCCCGCGCACAAGCCACAGTCCTCAAAAGGTCTCTGCTGCCAGATGTGCTGCCTCTGGCATAGCTCTAACAGGTCTCCCTGGCTTAAGGACTGAGTTCACCCAGTGGTATTTTAGGGAGATGGGAGAGCCTTTGTACCCAGAGAGGAAGGAAAAACCTTTCTGAAGGAAAGGAGGAGTGAACTCCTGGGTGAAAGAGCATTTAATATGTGTGCCCCATGGCTCGGCACTGCCCCTTTCTGTTGGAACCCACTTCAGAGAGCTCTTGGGGGCTGCTTCGAGGTGACGTCTGTCTCTCTTTGCTTTTGTACCTTGTGTGCAATTCCCAGGTGAGTCAGCTGGGACTTCAGGGGGGTCTGGTGAAAGCAGAAGCCATCTTTCTGTGTGCTGAGGGCTTGTGAGCGACTGTTGAGAAGAAACAGTCACTTTTCCTGGCATGCCTTTAGTCAGTGTGACCTTAAGAGTGTGAAAAACAGGGGGCCCGGTGGTGACTGCCGTGGTTAAACAGCAGCAAGAGCATTTTCACAAGAGGACTTCAGTCATTAACTCAGAAAACTTCCATGAAGGCAGCAGGGCTTTTGGGTAAGGTTAGAAGAGTCAGGCACTCGCAATGGTGCGGAAAATACCAGAAATGGATGAACAGGCTGTGAGGTGCTGGAGTGTTCATATCACTAGCAAGGCTGGTTAGGGAGAAATTGTCTCTTAGGATATGCAAAGAGCACCCAGTGATGCAGAATTTAATGAGGACACCACAGCTGTGCTCTTGATCAGATCTTTCTACTTTGCAGACCAAAATGGTGGTCCTACATATTTTTGCAATCTTAAATGGAAATGGTTGATGTCCAGAAACTCTGAGTAACGAAGTCAGCAAAGCTAATGAGATTAGAATGTCTTACTCATGAGAAGACTGATTTGCAAAGGCCGGGTGTGCATGTAGGGGTCTGGCTTTAATCATCTCCTCTAACATTTAGGCAACTGGAGAGAGTTTTGTAATAGAGTTCTTGCTGCACAAAGCAACCAACCACCCAGCCAGGTAATTTAGAGTACATATGTACTCTCTGGGGGTTTTGTGATTGACTTTATCTTCTTTTAATATGCAACTTATCTACCCCTCCATCTATACATGGATTTCTTTGGACAAGCAACTTTTTTTTTTTTCTCCAGCATTTGAGAAAGAAGGTTTTTAGTTTTCTCCTGAAGGGTTTCACCTAGTGCAGGTTCAATCTGTATGTTTCACCGTAGCCCAGAATTTGCTGGCTTAAAAACCACAAAAGAGAAGACATGAAAAGTGTTCCTTTTACAGTGATACATTTCAAGATGGTTTTATACTTAGTGAAATTACAGCTGGCGCCCTGAGTACCACACAGTCTTAACCCTACAAATTGAAATTGGATTTTTAGAAAGTCTTTCAGATGCCTTTTGGTAAAGCTGTGGTTACTTGTCTTGATTTATGGTAGCAGTCACCTCCAATCTCAAAGATGTATTCCAATGTTCCAAAGGTGCCTTGGCTCAGGACTGAAAGGATTTTGTCTTGGCCCTGCCAGTGCTTTTTTCAGAGGATGTATGGTATGTTACAAACCCAGTACCTGAAAACCCCTGCACTTCTCACTTCTCCCTCCAAACGTGGCGATAATTACATTTAAATTTCAGAAGATGGCGTTGAAGATTTGCAATTAATATCCTAACCCGTGCGTGTGCCCTGCTTGCCTGCCGGCGCAGCGCGGTGACAGATTCTGTGACCTGAGACGTTGCAGCACAGAGGATGTGGATGGAGGCGCGCTGGGGACGTTAGAACAGAACAACACCACCAGAGTGTCGTGGCACGAAACACGTGCTTGAAACCCGAAAGGCGGCAAGAGAGACTCTCATGCAAGCCCGGAGCTCGCTCCTTCGTCCACCAGCTCCCACCACGTTAGGGCAGGCGGCTCTGAAGGCAAGCGAGCGAGTGGGTTCCAGCCCTGGTGCCTCAAGATGGGCTTTGCGGAGGCAGCATCCCCTGGACTCAGCGGGGCGGGAGCCGCTCCCGGCCGGAGCTGGCGGCTGTCCCTGCTCCGGCTGCTGCCGCCCCGTCGGGGTGCGCTGCCTGCGGGACCGGCACCGCTGCTGCCCCCCCGACCTTGCCCCCCATTTCACACCTTCCGGACTGCAAAGCACGGTGTGGGCTGGACGGGGAGAGACCGAGCCCCGGGGGGAAAGGAGGCCGGGTGTGTATCTCGTGCCACGCCGCGATCCCGGCTCTGTGGCGAGGGCAAAGAGGGGTTGGGCGGCAGAGGGTGCCGGCAGGGGGTACCGACCCCGGGCACGGCGTGGGTGGGTGCGCGGATGCCCCCGCGTCTCCCCGAGCATCCCGGGGGCCCGGCCGGCGCCGTCTAGGACGTTTCTGGTGGGTGTAGCGAGCTGGGTCTTTACAGTAAAAGCCGCCCGGCTCTCACTGGTAGGAGTTTCCCCGGGCTATTTATGTATGTGAGTCTGTCTGTACAGATTTAAAAAAACCCAACCCAGCGGGGACGCGGAGAGGGCGCCGGGCTGCACGCCCTCCCGCCTGCAGCGTATTTACCAGCAATTGGGTATGTGTCACTGCCTCAGATGTTTTCCAGTTCGCCAAGTCCCCGCTCCCCTCCGCCGGCTCCACCTCCGGGCCCGCCCCCTCCCCCCGCCCGGCACGACGCCCTCCATCATATAAAGAAACTTCCCGGTGCCGTCGGCCCAGTCGCCCTGCGCCCCGTCTCAGCAGCCGCCCGGCACCGGCGGCCCCTGCCCGCTCCCAGCGCCGCGACAGAGGTAAGCGGGGGGCGGCCGAGCCCCCGGGACCCCCGGCCCCCTCCCGGGCACAGCGCTCCCGCCGCGGCACCCGGCCGGCCGGGCAGGGAGGCGGGGTGGGCGGTGCGGGCGCCTTGGCTTCCCCCAGTCGGGGCTTCTCCTGTGGCTGTCGGCACCTGAGCGAGCCATTTGCCATTTTTTTTCCCCCTTCCTTTTTTCTTTTTATGTTTTTGCCCCTTATTCTATTTTTTCCTTAATATAAAGCAAAAAAAATTAATACCCGCCCGTTACCTGCTCCTGAGGTGAAGGCACGCACCGGCTCCCAGCCCGGCCGGTTCCCGCGGCCCTGCCGAGGGTCGCGGGAATGTGTGAGAGGGATCCGCTTCATGTACAGTGAAAGGGGGGAAAGTGACTTTTTTGGGGTCTTCGCATGGACTGCTGCGGGTTCCGCGCTGGGGAGCCGTGGTCCCGAACGCGGCCCCCCACAGACGCACCATGTGCAGGGGAGATGCTGGGCGACCGGGTTTGGTGTCCGGGGAGGTGCGGCCCCTGCGGAGGGGTGTAAGGGGTGCGGAGCGGTGCTGCCCATCTGCCCACCGTAGTGTGCACCTGTCTGGCAAGGGGCTTGGGAAGGCTCCCCGTGGGTAGAGGCAAAGATTCCTGGGTGAAGAATCACTTCGTTTTGTTAGATGTAATACGGGGGTGGCGTGGGAACCCACAGAACTAAGATTTCGGGCATTTAAGCATTTTTCACATCGGTGAGACAAACCTGAGGCCAGGTCCCCCCATCACTGGTACCGGTGTCCTGGTGTTTGCACCTTCCCAGCGGGTGCCCATGCCTGCGGAGCCGCGCCGCACTCCGTGCACGCCTGCACCTCTGCATGCAGCTACAGGGCTCTGTGTGGTGGGCCGCAAGCTCCCACGTCCCTGGGGACATAAGTGCCCTTACGCCAGGCTCCGTGGGTTGCTGTCTTTCCACTTTTAGGTATATGCAATGTATAGATTTGAATGTTGCTATGTGTGCGTGCTGGGAGCAGTTGGAGGGGTAGATATGTATAGGACATCATGTGTTCAAGTGTGTCTTGCTGAAGTGAGCTTGTGAAAACTACTTTGGTGTTATAGATAGATGCCATATAAATCATAACTGCACGTGAAGCCTTTGAATCATGTGCGTGTGTCTGGTATCACATATGTGCACGCTCATATGCGAGTACATTTTAATGAAGTTTTCCTCTTTTGGTTGAAAAGTAGACCCCCAGTTGAACTCTCAGCAGGACAAGGGAGTTGTGCCTTAAGTCACTTGCAGTAAAAATTTCAACTACCGATGTGTGTCCATGCAAAACAGTGTCGGGACAGGGGGAAGTCTGTCAAAGTCTGGCAGCCTGGGGAGGGCTGTGGGGGGCTGTGCCAAGTTTCCTGAGGCTCTGTACCGTGTTTCCCGGGGCCCCCAGGGTCCCCCTGCATGCTGTGGCTGCTGTTTGGTGTGGTGTGTGTGGCATCAGGGACTGGGCACCGCTGGTGCGCACTCAGCCCAGCGCTTGACCCGTGGGTTTTCCTCTCCCCACATCCTGCCTATTTCCCCCTCCTCCGTAGCCTCTCAGAGAGCCGGTGCTTGGACGTGTGTGGAGAGGTCAGCTTGGTGGAGCACCCCAAAACCTCCGCCCAACCTCTGACACAAGTGGCATGAACTTGGAGCCGGGCGAGTGCGGGATGAACTCGGTGAGCTGTGGCAATGGGAAACTCCGCCAGTGGCTGATCGACCAGATAGACAGCGGCAAGTACCCCGGGCTGGTGTGGGAGAACGACGAGAAGAGCATCTTCCGCATCCCCTGGAAGCACGCTGGCAAGCAGGACTACAACCGGGAGGAGGATGCCGCCCTCTTCAAGGTACGGCTCAGCCTGGGCTTGGGATTGTGGAACACTGGCAGGGCGGGAGGGGTGCCCCTCACCATCCCATCCTTGCCACCTGCCTCTGCAGGCTGGTTCTGCTGGTTGGTTGCTGCTGGATGCTGCCTGGCTGGTGGCACTGGCTGTGCCCCGTGTCCCTGTGTCTGCGGGACAGCCCACGCTTTTCTGCGTGGAGTGGAATGCTTTTGGGTCTGCAGCACATCTGTTTCCACACTCATTCCCCTTTCTTATGCCCGCTAAACTGATTTTGATACCTTACCATATTGCTTTTTTTTAAGCCTAAAGCTGTAGGGAGTAAATTCATGCACGATTCATGTACATGTAAGCACGCACACATATGCTGTTTCAAGCATTGTGCCTTGTAGTTGATTCTTTTTTTTCTTTTTTTTTCTTTTCTTTCCTTTTTTTTTTTTTTTTTCATTTTCCGGCTCTTTTGATTATCTGAAATGTTTCCAGGCTTGGGCTCTTTTTAAAGGAAAGTTCAGAGAGGGCATTGACAAACCAGATCCCCCTACCTGGAAGACAAGATTAAGGTGCGCTTTGAACAAGAGCAATGACTTTGAAGAACTGGTGGAGAGAAGCCAGCTGGACATCTCAGATCCCTATAAAGTGTACAGAATAGTGCCAGAAGGAGCCAAAAAAGGTAAAGCATCTCAAATTCCCTGTGTAACAGAATGTGAATATGGCTCTTTGCAAGCATATGAGGACTGAAGTGTGCTTTTCTGGAATGGCCCTGCAGCCTTTTTAAGTCTTTTAAGGGACCAAAATGAGGGCTCAAGTGCAGCTTGTTCTGATGGCTTGAGAGGCTGCGTCTGCGGGAGGACTGCTGGCGTCTGAGTCGGAGCACTGAAAGGGAGCCCTTGCAGGAAGATGCAGACAGGCGCCTGCACATCACTGGAGGAATTGCTCTTTTAGCTGGAGCCTCCCTGCCAGTTCTGTGTGTGAGAGCCAAGCAGGTGGCTCAAGGGACAGGCGAAAAAAAAAAAAAAATTGCATGCTGGATCTAGGTTCAGAGTACAGGGAAGAGCAATTTTGAGGCAGACAGCAGGTAACTGCCTTGGAGGGGAAGAGCTGGGAGTGATAGATGCCCAGCCTGCAGCCTCCAGGGCAAGGGCAGGGCAGTGCCTGCTCTCCAAGAAGTCCCTGGTGCCAGGCAGGGCTTGTGGGAGGCAAAGGCTTGGCATCATTGTGCACTAGGCTGGGCAGCACTGTGCTGTGGGGCACTGCAGAGCCCAGTGGGACAGTCTGCTTCCCAGAGCTGACTGCAAGCAGGGGCCAGGGAATCCGGTCCCAGCTGGGCACTGGAAGGCATTTTGGTCCTCTCTCTGTTCAATAGCATGTTGTATGGATTTGTCTTTAATGTGCCAATTGCAGATTTCCTTAAGATGTGGTTGACATAATTTATTTTCATCCCTCTGGTGAACACAGGTGCGAAACAGATCAACATGGAGGAGCAGCCATTAATGATGAACCATCCCTTTCCAATAACACCTCCTTACTCTGCACTACCCTCCCAGGTATGGCATTAGCTGAGTGTTTCATTTGGTGCTTCCACACTGAGCAGCACAATTTCTGCACTCTGTGCTATGTCTGTCCTTGCTGGTGGGGCTCTCAGGTTCTCTCTGTGAAGAAACTTCATTATGAAAACTGAGAAATTGAGAAGCAACTTTTCTAATGTCAGATGAGGCCACAGGGCAATTGATTTCCCTTGGTGTTGTTTATCCCGGAGTAATAGCTCTTTTCTGTTGGACGACAGTTCCTAGTGCACTGCCATTCTGTTGATGCCAGAATGCAAGCACCCAGTGAAGCCTTGCTCTTTCAAGCAGACATTTACCAGCAGTGCTTTGACTGCCTTTTGTTATTCCACTCTGCTTATTATTTACACCAGTGGTGAGAAACTCATTTGAAAGCCTCATTGGTGGTGGTGGCGAAGTGCCATCCTTGTAGGCTGGGCACGGCTCAGACCTCCATGGGCTTTGGCAGGGAGAATCAAGGAGCTGAGATGAGAAGGCTGATGCAATGCACAGCATTAGTTCTGACAGCTGCCTACTAAAAGAATACCTCGTTAAATTGAATAGGTACCGAACTACATGGTGCCCCATGAACGGAACTGGAGGGAGTTTGCCCCGGAGCAGCCGCATCCTGACATTCCCTACCAGTGCGCCAGCGTCCCCTTCGCCGCTCGCGGTCATCACTGGCAAGGGCCCGGCTGTGAAAATGGTAAGTCACCCCTGTTTAGGGCTGCTTGCTGAGGCTGGCCACCTGGAGGAACCTCAGATTCCAGGTTCATTGTGGCTCTGATTGGAATTAACAGATGTGGATGGAGAGGAGTGCTGGGTTCCCTTGAAAGAGGGCCACCTTTGTGCTGGCTCTTGCATTCAGTGCCACTGTATGTGTGGTGTGTGGGCTGTGCAGTCGTCTGCATTGATAGAAATCGGCCCCCAGAAGTCCTCAGCTGTCTCAGAAGCCTTGAGCAATAAAGAAGGCAACCAACCCTCACAAGAACCCCAAATGGGAACATATGTTCTTTAGATTTTCTCTCTGATTTTGGACTTTTTGAGGCACACACCAGTGAGCTTTTCCCTCCAGCCTTGTGGGTTAGACTGACATTATTCTCCCTAGAGGAAAGCTGGAATTATTACTTTATTTTAGTGCTGTGGCAGTGGGACAACTTGTGATGGCTTGAGACTCTCTTGGGGCTGGTACAGCAGAAACAGAATAAAGGGATGTTTCCTTCCCCAAAGATCTCACAGTACCAGAGCCTAACATAATCATGGCTTTCCAAGCTCTGCATCCATAGGAAAAAGCCCAAATTGTGAAAATCGGCAGAGCTGAAGCCTGCAGGGAACAAAATGCAAGAGAAAGGGGCCCATGAGCTGTAGACCCTTGCAGGATGACTCACCTGGGGATACAGGCGTTTGCTTTGTGAGGAGAAGCAGCTGGTTCAGAAGGGCAGGAAAGGATGGGAAGCGAGAAAGGACTCCAAGGAGTAGATGCTATATTTTCACAGGACAGCTCTCTCCTGGTTTTGATGCAGAGAAATCTTTGGATCTGCTAAAAAGAAAATGCTCAGTGCACTGCAACTTTTGCTGGCAGTATTTTGGAATTATTAGGCAGAATGCTTTGCTTTTAGTTGAGTTATTTGCTAGAAAAAAAATCAAGGTAGCGAGCAGAATGAACTCTTCCCTGAAGTACATGCTCTGCAGCAGTTAAACACATTTGGATACTTTGCTGCATTTGTAGGCAGTTGTTAGTGGTTGATATTGGGTTTCTCACTGGCCTCTAAAACGTGTTGAGAGATTGTGGGTGTTTTTTGTCCGCATCACTCCAGCTCCTGATTGTGGTGAGTTCTGCCACTGGGAAAGGTAATGTGTGCTTGTCTACAAGTCCCTTGCATCATCCTCCAAAGACTTTTATTGGCATTAAGAAACAGAGGAAAAACATCAGTTGCCCGTGGTATAATCCATTTACTGAAAGGCATCTGTTGGAACAGTTTAATAGTAGTCCTGCTAATAAAACCCTAATAATCTCCTGCCACACGTTTTTTGTTACCTGCATTTAAACAGTGTTAATCTCAGCTTTATTGTTACACCTGTCATTAGTAAAATTTCTTGTAAAAACAAGTTGTTTTATGCCGGTGACTTTTAAGAGCACTGTAGTCTAGTTAAAAATGTAAATTATTTCTCTAATGGAATAACACCTTAGGTAAGGAAAAGGACTAGGGGGAATGTCGAAGTGCTAAGGGACTATTTCATGCAGACCCAAAGAAAAATACAGTCCAGGTAACACCTGGAGTGACTGGTAGAGTTGGCCTACCTGGAGTAATTGGGAAATAGGACCTTTTTAAGAATAAGGGGAAAGAGAGAGAGAGTTCCTGTTGGGGCCCAGGAAAACTCGCTTTCGCATTGCTGTGATGTCTGCCCTAGCTTTTCCTTTAGGATTTAGGGCGCTGTCACTGACTTTTGTTTGTGAAAACAGGTTGTCAGGTGACAGGAACCTTTTATGCTTGTGCTCCTCCTGAGTCCCAGACTCCTGGCATCCCGATTGAGCCAAGCATAAGGTCTGGTGAAGCCCTCGCTCTGTCAGGTAAGGTCCGTAACCCCCCAGGCTTCCTGGGGAGCTTGACAAGAGGCTCCTGCTTCTGACTTGCCCAGGCACTATCTCTCCTTTCAGATGAAAGGAAAGAAGAAGAAAAAAAAAAAGAAACCTCTTTAATGAGTGAATTCGGTGTATGGTTGTAAGTGTCTGTTTTCCAGGATACTTAAGCACTTCCAGCCCCAGCTCCAAGGGATGGAGGTGGTTAAAGCTAATGGAAGTGCTTCGCTGGCTCATGGTATTAGTGCTGGGTTGCTTTGGTGAGACACCAAATCAGGCCTTCCCAAGGGAGTTTGGCAGTTTAGGAGTATCAGTGACTTAAGGCTCAGGTTTTCATTTGGGAGGAGCCCCCCCAAAAAATTGGTGTTACCTGGGTACCTTGTAGTGCTCCTGTTGGTGCCATCTGGCTTTGCTCTGCTTTGTTATTCCTGGTGGGGAAAAAAAAAACCAACAACATTCAAGAAAGAAAAGGGAAGTTATTTCAGCCAGGTTTGCAGATGTCTGGATGCTGGGGAACTTTCTAAGCAACTCTGGGAAAAGGTGTGGGAATGTGCTTTCCACAGAAATAATGGATAGACCTGTAATGTGATACTTGGTGGGTTTCTTGATTCAGGGATTGTTCTCCTGAATCAGGGTCGGTGTGTCTTTGTGTGTATGTGAACCTATATTGTACACACATGTGTATATATATATTTTCAGTGCCATGTGAATTCGTAGGAGTCAGCCTGGTTGACAAAATGGCCATTTGAAAGCAAGGCAGGGGATTTTGGGTACTGCCCTCTTGGAGCTGGAGCCAGCAGTCGCTTCTCTCCAGGCAGCTGAGTGCAAGCTTGCAGGTCCCCAGTGCAGAAGCCTTTTCTATGCAAAGTCTGGGGGGAAACACAGCTACTTCCTTATTAAATCTGAGGAAGTGTACTGAGCCGGCGGGTTTAATTGTGACGTGAACTTGGAAAATGTGACCAACATCAACTTCTCGTGTGCAGATTTTTCCTTTTAAATGGAAATGTGAAGTTTGTGGGATTTTAGTTTCTACCAAATTCCCATGTATCAGTAGCCTTTTTAATAAGATGACAGAGCATTAATGCTACTGTGCCCCAAAAAAATTTCAGTATTTATATTGTTTTTATTTTTTTTTTACTAATATGAGCTTCTGGGCGGTGCTGACCATTGGGCTCAGACATCTCATGCAAACTTGTCTCTTGGCCTTAGCATGGATTTGAAACATAAAACATCCATACTAATGTATCACAGTGATTGTTTTTTGTTTGTTTGTTTCTCCTTGTAGACTGTCGACTCCACATCTGCTTATATTACCGTGAAATATTGGTGAAGGAGGTGACAACTTCCAGTCCTGAAGGCTGCAGGATATCCCATGGCCAAAGCTACGAGGTCAGCAGCCTGGACCAAGTTATCTTCCCTTATCCAGAGGATAATGGCCAGAGGAAGAACATAGAAAAACTGCTGAACCACCTGGAACGAGGAGTAATTCTATGGATGGCACTTGATGGCCTCTATGCTAAGAGACTTTGCCAAAGCAGGATCTACTGGGATGGGCCTCTGGCTCTCTGCAGTGACCGACCCAACAAGCTGGAGCGGGACCAAACATGCAAGCTCTTTGATACCCAGCAGTTTTTAGCAGGTAATTCCCACTACGGCTTTGGTACCGTTTTGGAAATGTCACCCTGTGGTCGCTGTCCACATCAGCTTTATGGGAGTGCTCTTTCCATGCTACCTTATGAATTACAGTGAGAGTTGCCCCTCGATACTTCTGGGCAAATGCAGCTGAGGGGTAGTTGAATCCTGAGTAATCCTATAAATTTCTGTACTCTCTGCACATTCAGTGCCCCTGCACAGACCAGCAGGAGTGAACTGAGGCTCAGCTGGTGACACCCAGTCCCCCACATGTCTATACAAAGCATAAGGAGGAACCTAGCAAAATAGTCTTTCCATAAACATGGAAAAGTGGATCCTGATCTTGGATTTGCTAGCCTAAGTCCTGGATAGGTCTGTGGTCTGCACTCGTGCTCCTCTCAGCTTGACCCAGAGCAAGCCTGAGGTCTTGCCCAGAGCGTACAAATTTCAGCAGGAAGCCTTCTTTTCAGTCTGTGCCAGTGTCTAAAAGATACCTGGGAATTGAAAAGGATTTCATAAGCTCTGGAATTTCAGGATTGCCTAATATTCTGACCAAGGAGGTGCATACCTCACCAGAGCTCTCTGGGAAGGTCTCATTTTGCACAAGGCGGTGTGGAGGGAGCCCCGGGGAGTGCTTTAGGACAGTGCCTTCTCCTTCCAGCCCATGAAGGGAAGGGGCAAAACCTCAATCCCACTTCCCAGCACACCTGAACTGTTAGAGAAAGGAGAGCTGTCCACCCAGAGGAACTGGTAGGAGATGGTCATTGTTCCAGAGGACAGCTTGGGCAGCAGGAATAGGCATTGGCCCTTTTTTGATATTTCTGATGTCGCTTAGAGGTGAACTAAGTGGCTATGATTTAGTGTGTTTTCTTACTAGAACTGGACATCAGCACTGGCATGACACTCTCAGGGGAATAATGCCTTGCAAAATTAAAAAAAAAACCCCAACAAACTAAATCCAAATCATCAGCTTTAGCATACTTTATATTCCAAGGTTGATTCGCTGTGCTAGTGAAACAGTCAAGAAAAAATGCGTTTAAAGAGAGAAATCTTATATAGATGTGAGAATTGACAGTTAGAAAGGGGAATTTGAGGTCAGGGTATTGGCTTGGGCTTCAATCACATGCTAATTTAAAGCTGTATAATTCTGTGCCTGGTGATGGTTTTGGAAATCCCTTTCCCTTTTCTCGGGTGGTTTTTTAGATGTGCTCTGGGTTCTTCCAAATGGTTGACAGGACATCTCTTTTTAGACACCTAACCCCAAAGAGAAGCTCAAGCAATAGTTATTTTTCACCCCTCCTAAATTACTTATGCACCAGTGCCTGTGCAAACCCAAGTGTGTGGTTGCAGTCACAGTCTGTGGCATGTGCAAAGTGAGTTTTTGCATGCGATGATGCTCAGTGAAGTTTGTAAGTGACTTGCCATGGGCCTCTCACATCTGTGTGGTAATTAAATGTGCTGAGGTCCCAGCCTGCAAGCAAGCTCAGGGATTCCCCTATGCTGGGAAACTGGGGCTGCCCCAGGAAGAGAGGCAGGAGATCTCTGTCAGGAGAGGGAATCTTGAGCAGCAGAGAAAGGGCCAGATGCAGAACTGCTATGGACCAACCACAGCTCTTCGGAAACCACTGAGGAGCTGAACTCTACAATGCAAACTGCAGCGGAGCATCGGGGCCTGTGCTGAGAAGCCTCTGCTGCTGAGAAAGCTAAAATGGGGCCATAAATCAGAAACCAGGGGAATGATCTCTGTGGAGAGAGATAAGTGCATTGTAATTGTTGTAAATTGGGCTGGGTGGAGAGTAGGAGGACAGAGACTTGGAGTTTGAGGGTGGCAGCCAGAGAATGGTTGGCAGGACAGGAGTGGCAGGTGGAGCAGGAGTATCAGGAGATAGGAAAGGTTTGGGGGGGCACATGAGGAGCCCTTTGGTGCTGGAGGATGCGCTTGGGCCTGGAAAGGAAGACAGAGCAAGTGGAAGGTTTTGGAGAAGCGCTGGGCTGACCTCAAGCCATACTTATCCTGGTGGTGGGAAAGAAAGGGCTTTCTTCTCCAGGTCCATGCTATGGGCACTCCCACAGGTATTCAGGATTTGGAGAATTGCTGAGGCCAAGTAAAACAAGGCAAAGAGGAAGTTGAAAGAAGTTGCACATTCGCAGTGTGGTTGGATTGGCCTTGGGTGGATCGTCCTTTCTTGTCCTGTACCAGCACAGAGGGAAGCAGGGTCCCACGGAAAACACCTCTTCTTTCTTGCCTTATTCCAAGAGAGCTCATGGCACTCTTCAGGGGTTTTTAGGGAGGCTTTGGGGAAAGCTATGTTTTACTCCATGTTTTAAGTGAGCTGCCCATAGTTTTACCTGTGTTGCTGACCTTCTCAGTAAGACTGGTTGTCCAAGCCAGGGTTGGGATGCTGCTGTGGTAGCCACTGAATCCACGCCTTGGTCTGAACAGCTTGCAGTTAGAGTAGGAATGGCAGGGGTGTATTTTGGGAAAAGATGCTTTTGTCATGTCAAGTTCAAAGGTTCTCCTTTCCCTCCCTGGCAGGGAGGATGCTTCATGATAACACATTGGCTTTAATACTCATTTCAACTTTTTCCAGGAAGCAAGAACAGGGTTATAAATTAAAACAAAATCTTTACCAGGTAATCAGCTGTGTAGAAATACGGCACCTAACACAGACTTTAGCAAGGATATGTTAGATGGAATTTTCTCTTTTCAGGATGGAAATGCAGTGTCTAAAACACAACATTTGGTCCGCAACATTGGTGATTTTGGTCTGAGGGGAAGTACCTTTTAAAGGCCTCTCCTGCTGCCTTTCATAGGGGACGCTGACTATTAGAATAATAATGTAATTTGACCATTTCACTTTGTGCAAGGTTATGGGTTAGTGAAGAGAGTGCATGAGCACAAAAGACACAAGAGGCTGTTTTGCTGGCTTAGTACATGGCTGAAGTGCAGCCCTTCCCCTTTCCTTACTTCAGTATCCCACAGCAGGCACAGTGATGGCAGTGGCTGTGTGACAGTCTGGCTGTGGCTAAATTTCGTGCCTGCCAGTGCTTTGTGTCTCTGGCAGTACCAAGCCATTTGTTTCAGTGCTGCTCTTGTGTCTATTTGAATGGTTCCCAGCTACCACTAGTGTCTGCTCTAGGGGTTCTGCTGTTGGGGTCCCAGAGAGGTACTAATTGGAAGACATCTTGGTTTGTGCATATGAAATTAATTGTGAGACAAAGCAAACAGAAAAATTGCAGTGTTGTAACTAGCTTCCCCTGATCCGAGGGAAAGTCTCCAAACTCAGTGTCTTCTGCTTACCTCATGTATTTTTCCTGACCTCACTCATCATCCCCTGGAGTTACTTTGTCTTCTCCCACTGTGCTCCAGGGTCATGCACACAGTCTGTCCTGCTGGCCTGTACTGGTTTTGACTGGGGCAGGGTTAATTTTCTTCACAGTGGTCCATGTGGTGCTACAGTTTGGATTTGTGGCCTAAACAGTGCTGATAGCACAGGGACAATTTACCTGATGTTGAACAGCACAAGCACAATGTCAAGGCTTTCTCCCTGTCTCGTTCTGCCCTCACAGGCTGCAGTCTGGGGTGACCACGAGTCTGGGAAGGGGCACAGCCAGGGCAGCTGACACCAGCTGAGGGATATTCCATTCCATATGACCTTGTGTTCTGCAGTAAAACAGGGCATGGGGGAATTTGCCGGAAGTTGCTCTTGCTTGGGCACTGGCTGTGCGTAGGTCAGCCGGTCATGAGTGATTGCTTTTCCCATCACTTGTTTTTCGTTTTGTCTTCTTTGTTTTTTTCTTTTTACCCATTAAACTGTCTTTATCTCAACCCACAATTTTTTTCCTGTTGCCATTCTGTTTTTCTTTCCCATGCTGGTGCTGGGAGTAAGTGAGTAGCTGTGCGGTGCTTGCCTGTCCTCCGTGATTATTCCACAGCACGGTACTTTCTCTCTTCCCAGAGCTGCAAGCCTTTGCTCACCATGGACGTCCACTGCCGAGATACCAGGTCACTCTGTGTTTTGGGGAGGAATTTCCAGATCCACAGAGGCAGAGGAAACTAATTACAGCCCAGGTAAGTAGGATTTCTGCCTTACCTAAAACAAGCACACTCCTTGGAGGATACAAATCTGCCAGTCAGGCTTTTTTACCTCATGTGTATTATGAGGGAGGTACTACATTGTTGAAAATGCAGCACTTTCCGGAACAGGGTTTAATCCCCAGATCTGCCAAGGACTGACTGGTAGTCGTCAATAGGGCAGAGAACCTGATTTTCCCTCTCTACAGAGCTTGTCATTTGTGATCTGTTGCAAATCCCATCAAACCCTGAAGCTGAAATGTACCTGGAACTACTGGGCTGTGTTGCTATCACCAGCCCAGTTGTGCAGCTCCTTGGACTGCCTGGCCCAGTGCAGGATGTGGTGCTTTTACACCCACTGCACCTGCAGGTGCTCCAGAATCCCAGCCTGCTTCTCCAGAACCTCAGCCCTTAACGGGATGCAGGGGCCGCTTGTGCAGCTTCAGGGTTCAGTAGCTGTCAGGCTCATGGGCTGACTGAGCACAGTTCACACACACTCAAAGCTGCTGTTTCGGGATGCTCTCTGAGAGACGGTGGTGGCAGAGACTGAGACCAGGTACTTTCTGAATTGGCTGTATTGGCCCATAAAACCACAAGAGAGGTGGTAATGCACATGTTAGTGGCAGGGCTTAGCTTGTCTCTTCTAAAGTTTTTGAAAGCGCCTTCAGAAGCAGCATGGGTCCCAAATCAGACTTCTGCCATAGGCTGTGGCCTCTCCTTTGCTGTGTAGCTTTCATGCTGCCACACTGCTGCCTAGCAGGTCTCTGAGGTGGAAGCTGAGAAGCTCACAAATCCATCCTGAGCTGTGCAATGACTAGTTAGAGCTAGCTTCCCATCCCTGGCTCTCCTTCAACACTTTTCCATTCCTATTTTGGCTTTCCAGCTTTCCATCCCTCCTTCCTAGCATCCTCTCTGTAGCCCCCTTACCCATCTCCTGTCCTGGTGAGCCTGTACCTCCTAGTCTTTCCAGAGCTTTGCTTCCCCTTTACCAATTGCTTCATCTGCTCATCTTCTTGATCTGTCCTGACTTGTGGGCTGCTGGGACTCTACCATCCCACCAAAGAGTTATGCACTGGAGGCTGCCTGGCTGCCTTCCCACTGCCTTCCCATCTCCACCATGGCATTTGTTTCCTCCAAGACAATGCCTGTGTCTTTTCATATAGAGTGATTGGCTGACCAGCAGGAGAGGATTGTGGAGAAGTGTCATCCAGCCTGTCCTCCCCTGAGAGTAAGGAGAGCTTCAGGTGTTTGTTCTCAGTGTACAGCTCAAGTATTTACAGTCACAGCCCAAAGCCCTGAGGGGGAGTGGTGGTTTCTGAAGAGACAGAAGTGAAGGCAGTGTTAACTCATACAAATCCCACTTGGTAGTTGAACAAATTCCTCATCAGAGCTTGAATGAACCGAAACAAGAGTAACTTTGATGTTAGGTTGAAATCTAACTTCGGACGCAGTCATTTGGTGACATATCTCAGCCTACCCGAGGGCTCCAACATGTCAAGTTAAGTCCTCAAGGTACTTTGCAATGCAGAAGACTTTCGGTGTGTTCAGTATGTATTTAAACACCTCGAGTGGCCGTGGACATGTGTGTCCTGTGGGCATTGCTCACATCCTGGGGCTGGCTAAGGGGCTGAAATTTTTGATCCATCCTTTGTGTCACTGCTACAGTCCCTTCTAAATGAAGGCCATGAAGGTAAGGAGTGTGTGCAGGTAGTGAGGCACTTGGCAGCAGGGCTAGGCTAGGCAAGACCTAGCTTAAAACAGAGATTAGTGAGACCGCTGAAACTGTGTTCCCATTCTGGTAAGCAGAACTGTTTTGTCCCGTCTTGTTTTTAACTTAGGACCACCATAAATAACTAAGATGAGGAGTGTGAAGTTTTGTCACATGTCTGATTAACATTTTGTCTGTTCTTAAGGTTGAACCCATGTTTGCCAGGCAGCTGTATTATTTTGCTCAACAAAACAGTGGACATCTGCTGAGAGGCTATGATTTACCAGAACTTGTGACTAGTCCAGAGGATTATCACAGATCTATTCGCCATTCCTCTATTCAAGAGTAAGATCCTGAGAAAGAGTGGTTTTAAAGGCACTGTAAAGATTGTGCAGAGTGGAAGAGCAGATCTGGGTCATGATTTGGAGATCCACAGTCCCATCCGGATGTGTTAAGGGGTTCAATGATAGGAAAGTGAACAACTAGGACAACTGTATTGTACAATAAAAGTGACGGGTCTTCAACATTTGGATGCTACGTCTCACATAGGGTTCCGCTGTCACTGAGAATAACTCAAAACTGACAAAATGATTGCTGTGTTTACGTTTGCTTAATGTTCTCCTTGGCTTTTGAAGACTGATCCTTACCGAAGACTTAAATCCAGAGTTTACACTGTTACCTTTGCAGGGCTATTTATTTTGGATTACTGATCTCAGGGAAAGTACATAAATTTGCGGTGTTCCCATTTTGAAACTGTAGCTACTGTAGGTGGGTAGCAAATGTAGATGGTTTATTGAGAATAGCTAATACATGTAAGTGGTTATAAATTTAGATTCGTAAGTGTGATGCCTATATTCTTGTATAGAATATTTCAGTGTATTTTTTGAAAACAATGCAATTCTTCAGAGACATATTTTTTTAATGCCTGACTGACATTTGTCCTGACAATGAATTTTTTTGCTGCCGTTGTTGGTATTGGATTAGCCTCCATGATAGCAGTTTTAAAGTGATGCATTTATGGTACTGTGTTAAGAAAAGTGACCGTTCAACTCATATTACCTGTGAATTTAGTGGATTAACCACTAAAATTCTAGAGTCCCAAAGAACAGGTTCATAAATAAATTGCATTTTTCTCATAATTGTAAGCTACTATGCATGCATTATACATATATATGTATGTATGTATGCATTAGAATGAAGTTGGCAGACCTTGCTAATAGCACAGAAATGGTCCAGCTACCCCTTTTTTGATGCCACATGCATGAGCCAGGTTAAAATAACACCACCTCTGACTTAAACAGAGCCAATTCTGCATTTGTGTGCGCTCGCAGCTTTGTTCCAGTGGTACTGAAATAAATGTGAAGGGAGAGCTCAAGGAGAGCAGCATCTGGCCTCCTGTACTAAGACAGTCAAGGAAATACTTGTTTGAATGTTTGTAGAATTTGGTGAAGTTTGTGGCTTTCAGTGATAGGGTGCCATTAAAAAGACAAAGAGGTCTGGTGGGTGTGTGTGTCAATGAAATTTCCTTGCTGGCAGGCAGACCATGTGATCTTACCAGCTTTCACTCCAGAACATGATCCCCCTGTGCTTAGCAGACATACTTCACTTGTCTTCCTGAATGAGGAAGAAAAAACGGTACTTGGTCTGGCAGCAGACTTGTGTTCTAGGGACTTTGAATTAATACATCTTAAAGATGCATACTCTTTTGGGATATATTACCCCACTCCTTCTCCACAGTGCCAAGCAGAATGAACGATCATTTCTACTTTGTTACTTGAAGGGTTTTCTTTCCTGGCTTAAAGATTTTTTGTAGGGGAGACCTCTTTCTTAGACATTAAAAGCAATGCTGTAGGTGACCTTCTGAGCTTCGCATGTGCTTTTGTCCTGCGCGTACATTTTACTGAGAGGGACTTCTGTGTTCAAATTTAACTGGTACAATACAAATATTTGATGTGTTTTTCACTTTTTTCTGGTGGTTGTTGCTTCATATGCTCATTGCTTCAGCTCACGTCTTGGAATAAAGTTCTATTTCCCTACCAGTTCGGTGCGTATGTGTTGTTTTCAGCAGCGGGACAAATCTAACTTGTGTGGTTCTGGACTGTGAACCTGGGCAGTGCTGCTGGCTGTCTATGGGGAACTCTGTTCTAAGCCAAAAGTGCAGAGAAAGGTCAAAAGGTAAGGATTTTTGTGTACGGAAACATCTGCAAATTAGCCACAGGTAGCAGAAAAAGGGAAAATAGGGAGGTTAGCCTTCGGCTGTTGGTTTCCAGGTCCGTAGACAGCGCAGCAGAGCCTTGCAGCTGGGGATCTGGTGCTGCCATGCTTTGCCCCTGCCCCTCCTGGGCCTCTGGGGCTGGGGACCAGGCTGGTACTCTCCTGCGCAGCCCAGGATGTGGGGATCCTCTGCCTGCCATTTAGTTCCTGGTTGTTACAGTTTCCAGTGCCCTTTCAAGTGAGTAAAGTTAGGAAAGGGTGAAAAGGAGGATGGTAAAGTGAACTAAAGGAGTGAAGTTGGAAATAAGAGGGAATTTACCAGGTAGCCCCTCTTTATTGGAAATCAGGGTCCTGAGAGGGGTTTTTGGGTGCAGGAGCTCACAGAGCAAGCAAGGTGTGAAATACAGTTACGAGATCTGTGAAGTGTCTGAAGATGGGGGTGGAGAGTATTTTCTTTTTTCATGCAGACTCCTATTGACTATCGAGGTGCATTATAATTTTAGGCTTTGGAATGAGCTTCTAATTCTTTTCCTTGAAGTAGCATAATTTAGAGCCAGCAGCTGTGGAGAGGGAGGGAGAAGAGCACCATCTAATATCTGGCCAAACACAACTTGCTTAATTTAAATGCAGAGAGATGCAGGCGAAAGGCTTAGTTTAACCAGGCAAAGAGGCTGAGATACTTGCCTTGGAGGGATAGTGCAGGGGGGTGAGTGGAAGGAAAATCAAGCTGTTATTTGTACCATAAATTGTATTGCAGGCGAGGACTTAAAAGCTGCATTTACTTTTGTGGTGATTTCTTACTGTTCAAAATAACTACGAATACCTAAAGTGGGGAAGAAACAAAAAGCAAACAAGAAAAAACCTGGAAACATTTGCTCCTTTTAGTATCTCTTTTACAGTCACTACGTGAAAGCATTTGAGGTACTTCCTACCTCTGTTAAATTCTGTTTATAGTTTCTGAGGTCTACTTCCTTCCTGTTATGATTTCGGTGGCGTTGTAAATGACATGTTTTACTCCTGTCAACACCGAAGGCATAGCTGTTTGGTTTTTTTTCAAACGTTTTTTGTGTCAGTATTGGTTTTCCTGATTTTAATACAGCCACAGTTGCAACTGTTTCTTGAAAGGGTTTTGTAGCAGAGAAGCACCTATTTTCCAAATTTGGTTCTGCTGAGTAGTTTTGCCTGCTGCTGTAAACTCCATTAGCCTTAGAGGGGTTGTAGGCTAACCAGAAACAAGGAGATACATTTTAAGCTGAAGTACAGTGCAGCGGGGTTTGTGGAAAAAACACAGGATTCACGTGAAAACCCCTGTGGCCTTTTAGACGGGCATATGCATGGTGTTTACATCAGCGTTTGTCAGCAGCGTGGAGGTGGGGAAACACCACCCTCGGCAGAGGGCTTTCAGGAAAAAGTAAAGCATTTTCTCTTGCACGCTCTCAGATCACTGTCTGTGTATACTTGTGGAGAGGCGGGGGGAGGAAGGGGGAGGGAAGAGAGAAAGAGAAAGAGCACTCACCAAAAAGGCCAAGCAGATTGAAACAATCGTATCTCCTTTCCCAGGCAGAACTCTGTGTCGAATTTAGATTAACTGGGATGGCAAGATGTTAAAGCTGCCAGGGTGATTTTTATCTGGACTCTGATCTGGCTGGTAGTAGGCTAAGAGTTACTGATTTTTGATTTAATGTTTGTGGGTTTGGTTGGCTCCGAAGATATGTCAACAGGTCCCTGTGACTCGGAGCAGTTGGGAGGTAGCTGGTGTGCAGCCATCCGAGCGCTTAACTTCCAAGTGTGTAGTCAGGTGAGCATATCCTTGTTGCACCCCAGGGGAGTGGTCACATCCACTGTGACCCACAAACAGCTTCACTGTTGGGCTTCAGGAGCCGGCTGGCCCAATGCCTGCAGGGTGCTCCATGCCCTGACTGTGCTGAAATGACAGTGAAGGAGGAGCTAACTTAGGTGTCTCAAAATAAGACCCTTGGAACTACAGACATTAAATAACTTAGGAATGCACTGATTGAATGGGTTGTCATTGTCCTTTTGGCAACTGTCAAGAGGAAAAGGCAGTCACCTGTGCTCAAGTGGAAACTGAAAAACAGGCCAGATGCCTTGGTTCTGGGTTTGGACTTGTTTTCCTGCTTCGCCCTAGCAAAGACTGACTGGAAAACTGATGTCTTGAGTGGCTCTGCATAGGGTGGTGTTCCACAAAAAGGCAATTGTCAAGAATGCATGGAGCCCAGTCCAGGTTTTAATCTCTTAGACAGGAGTAGCTTCATGCCCTGGCAAACAATGGCAATGAAACACAGGACTTCATTTTGCAAATGCATTTTTATTGTTTCTGCACAGCACAGCTGCCTCGCGTGTCTCTGCAGGCAGCTGGCAGCCTCCTGCCACTCCAGCTTACAGTCCTGCCAGCTGAGGCCAGACCTGGTGTGCTGGGCACTTCTCTCAGATCAGTCTTCCAGGCTTCAGCTATCATTTCCTGCTCCCTTCAAAAGACAGGTCATGAATTATGCAAAAATCCTGGCTGAGAGAACAGACAGATCCAGGTGACTTTTCACAAACCACAGATAATGCATGTCCTCCATATTCCTGGGAAGCATTTTCATCGTTGACCCTTGGGCTTTCTCTGTTTTGGTTTTGAGACCAGCTTCTGAATTCTTGCTCTAGGAATGTCTGAAATCCAAAAACTCGTGGTCTCTGGTTGTCCTGTCTGCTCACCCCAGCCTTTAATCCCTTTCCTGGCCAGGCAGAAATGATGTCCGTGTGAAACTGATGGAACCACCTCCCAGAGGAAGTTCTGTGAATATCCATGTGAACCTGGTGAGGTTAGAGCAGACACTTGCATCTTACCTGAAATACGCTTTCCAAGCTCTCTCAGCTGTGTCAGTGCAAGCGCAGTGTGTACGTCACCACGTGCATGAAGCACATTGCATCCCATCCTCACCATATTGTTCATCTTGCTCCTTCTCACTTCCTTCGTGAAGAGCAGGGGTGTAAATGTGGATCAGGCAGATAGAGGGAAGCCCTGATTTCCTCAGGTCTGCAAGATGCAGATTCTCTCTCTGACCTGGGAATGGCCAGTGCAGCACAGGCAATGGTCAGATGCTTTCAGGTTCAAGCACTTCTGCTGTTTGTCTCCAAAATGCATTAGCCTGTCATTGTCCATGGATAAGTCCTACTCATATATCAGGGGCTATTTATCTCATATATCAGGGAGTGTTTATCTTTCTTATGACTTCTGTTCCTGGTCTAATATGCCTTGGCAAATGGTCATCAAGAAATTTCCTTTTTTCCTGGTGGTTGTACCCATCCAGTAATGTGCATTGCTAGGTACCTTGTTGTGCATCTAGCTAACCCTTTTGGCTACCTCTTGGGTCCTCTATCAGTTTTCCTCTGCACTGACAGTGCCTCTTTTTTGTGTGTGCCAAGCGTGCCGAGGCACAACCTTTACAGTTTAGTCTCTAGACAGCACCACAATTCCTATAACTGTGAGTAGGATATTCCTGTGTCTTCCCAGTTGTGATTCTCAGACCCTCAGAACCATGAGCTGCTCAGCAGAATATAATCATGGCAATCATCTGTGCTAGGCTTTCCCATAGGAAGCGGGTGTGCAGCTTCTCTCCACCCGAGGCACCACATTCAAATTACATTTTCTCAAGGTGATTGAATCAATGGTTTCTCAGGCTCCTGTCAGAGCCATTCATAACTGTCTCATAAAAGCAAAGGCTGAGCATTTCTAGTTTCTAGCACAGAGCATATAGCCTCCAATAAAATTGCTTTTAGAGCTAGGTGTCCTACTTTTTTCCTTTCAAAATTCTGGGTTTCACGATTTTATGTCCTCAGAAACCAAAGTTATGGGTCAGGCCTTGTTACATCTCCAATAGTCATTTTCATTTCCTTTTTTCACACATGATCAAGAGGTTTAGCCCTCTTCATGACTGTCCCCTCCCACAGAAAAAAACCCATGCAAGGAGTAGTGAGAGAGAAAGACTTCAAAAACAGGGTAAGTGACCTCATCATGTATCTGCTGTGGAGATGTCAGTCTCCAAGAAATAGGAAAGGTCAGAGCTGTTTAGAGCAAGGGGGTTTTCACAACTCAGCTGAAAAACCCAGACTGGGTCTGAAGAGTTCTTAGTGTCCTCATCCTTTAACTCATCTTTTCCCAAACTCTTTGGTGACCCTCTATCCAGGGAAGTGGCTGCTCTGTGGTTTTTAACATAGATTACCATACTGTGTTCCATTGCTTAACATGGACTTTCCGAAGGAAAGCGGTGAAATAAATGACAGCTTTTTGCATGGGAATATTGCAAATCCTTTTTGCCCTTTTAAACCAATCACACTGTTTTCTTCTGGAGCTTCTTCCACCCCAGTACAACTGAATCCTGGAAGTTTTTTATTGCATCATCTTAGAAATTGTATTACTTGAACTGATTAGCCCGTTTGGTTGCTGGGCTTTGTGCAGCTGTCGGTGTGGGACAGAGGAGGACAAGCCCTCTCGGTGGTGGTGGCAGGAAGCTGGAGGAGCTGGGAGCTGTCTGTGTGCCCGGTGCCACGGGCCAGGGAGGGGGTTTGCTTGGCGTCACTGGGTGTGGATGCAGGTCACCCGTACCCGCAGACAGCGCCAGCCTCAAGGCTGAGTCTGAAGTCTCACTTTCCTTTAAAACCCTCACTCTACAAATAAAATGGCTTACCTACAATCCCCACACAGTTACAGGCACTGTTTAAATATAGCAAGCATCGATGTCTATCTGTAAATTACAAGGAAATGAATAAATGGAGGCGACACAAACCGCAAAAAGGAAGTTCGAAGTCAGCCTGGAGCCGTGATAGGCTGGCGTGTGCCGAGGGACCCGGCCGAACCCGCACCATCCAGTGCAGCGGTGACCCGGCCGGCCCGTCCGGGCTGCCCGGCACGCACACCCGCGGGCTGCCGCTCTCCGGGGAGCTGGCCCGGGTGCCGTGCGCTAGAGCCGCGCCCTGGCGGCACCCGCACCCCCACAGAAGCCAAAGGCACCCCGGGCACCTGGGGTCCCTGCCGCAGGCAGGGGACGGTGCGGCGTTTTCTGGAAATGAATGAGTTCATTTCTGGGAGGCAGCGGTGGGGGCTGCTCCAGCACGCAGGGGAGTGCGGGGAGGATGAATGCAGGAAGTTGAAGCATGTCTTCTGTGTTGCTTACCATCCTGCAGCCTGCTAGCTGCAGATACCTGGCAAAGTTTTTTGGCCTGGCTTCATTTTTTCTATTATGAATGTTGATTACTTCTTTTGTTTGCAAAATTTATATCAAAGCCAGAATCATTAAGTAAAACATGAAGGTGTTGCATACTCTGTGTGTGTGTCTGTGTGTGCATATGCAGCTAGCAAGCCCCCCTCACCCTTTTACGCAGTTGGCAGGGTTTATTCCCATGTGAATGAGCTGCTAATGACACCCTAAAAATTTTATGAAAATATTGGGCTGGGAAGAGGAAGAAAGATCAAGTGCAGATCAGCATCTGCTGCAGACTCTTAACACATATTAGGCACTTAATTTTTCAGACTCCACCGGAGAGGAGTGTCCATTGATGCCTTGTGCCTTATTAACCCCCAGAGACTGCACTGCAGGACATGGCCCCCAAATTCTGCTGCTCCAGAACTCCATCTTACCTGCAAGGTCTTGTGCAAGTCACATACCCCAAGGCCCAATAAACACATTTCTCTTCCTTCCGTAGGCTAGGTGAAGGTTGTAGCTCTTGGCACTAACAACCCTTTCCCCTGGCCACCAGCTTGAGAGGTAGGTTGGCTTTGGGCAGGGGAAGGTGACTGCTCATGTGCAGCCTCTTCTTCCAGCCCCTCTGGCACACCTCTGTGGAAGGACTAGTACTGAAATTAGTCCAGCAGGATGCAAGGATTATCAGTGTTGCTCTCTACCATTCCAGCGAAACCGTGCGTTCCCCAGGAAAAACTGCATCTTGGGACGGGTGAGGCAGAGGACGGTGGCTGCAGGCATGAACCCAGTGAATGCCAGGAGCAAAAGTGTGGAGGGGGACAGCAGGTCAAGGACAGTTCAGTTGCAGGTATGGCTGGAGCTCATTAGGGCCATTTAGTGCGTTCTGCCTTTCACAAGGGTTTGATCTGAAGCAGAGAAGTGGGTTTTGGCCAGGAGGAGAAGTCAGCTTGTTCTCAGAAATAAGGCAGCATGTGCAGACATGGGGAGCAGGAAAGGCATAAAAAATATAAAACCAAAAATCAATGCATAAAGACAGGCCTCCCCCTCCAAAAAAAAAAAAAAAAAAATTAAAAGAGAGAAGCTAAATCTGGCCAGAAAAAGAAGTGGACAGGTATGAGCTGCTGCTTGTGGCTGCACAGGGTCAGTTATGTGGGGGGTGGGGGGAATGGGAGCTGTTAGGAGCGCAGGTCTGGAAGAGCTCTGTGGGAGTTGAGAGAGGGATACCATAAGGGAGTGGGTCAGGAGCAAGCCTGGAGACCATCCTAGGGGAGGGAAAAGGGAGTGAAAGGGCTTCCCAAGGGGCAGCAGTGGGGCCTTGGCCATGAGGGAAGGTGACAGCGGGGCTGCTAAGTGCGGGTGTAAGTGGAGGGCAAGGGGGAGTTTGAGGAATACAGGGTAGCGAGTTGTGGTTGGAACAGCGGAGGAAGCTTGAGGAAAAGCTTGGAGGGAGAAAAGGAGCAGAAGGCAGCACAGCAAGAGGGATGCTGCAGCCACTGGTGCTCTGGCAAGCAGGAGGAAGGGAGGCCAGGAAAGAAGAAGAGGATGGAGGATGATGATGGTCAGAAAAAGCAGCTGGTTGTGTTTAGGGGAGTCAGTGTTAGGTGTGTGCCTGGGTCAAGGGGAGCTGGAGGAGAGGGTTATTGGAAGGCCTTGCTGGGAGGCTTTCATCCACCCTTGGAGAATGGGGTAAAAGCAGCTCATGAGCTGGGATAGAGTGAGCCAGAGTGAACCCAGTGCTACAGAGAGATAAAATCAGGAGACTCAGAGCTGTTGGAGAGGTCCTGAAGGATCTTTGTGTAGAGGGACAAGGGGAGGCTGAAAAAAGCAGCAAAGCTGCAGCCAGTGGTACAGCCGAGGTCACAGCAAGGCCAGGTGGAGAGACAAGAAGATGATGCTGAGGGAGAGACAAAGGTGGCCATAGAGAAGGAACTGAGAGCCCAGAGATCAGATAAGGAGCAGAGCATAGCCTGAAGAACGTTTTTAAGAGGAGTGAAAGTTAGCAAGTGGTCCTGATGTGGTGAAGCCTAAGTGAAAGTGGGATGTTGAATATTTCCTCAGTTCCTCAACAAAGTCAAATGAAGCTTCCTTGGCTTCAGGTAAACATCTTCCCGCAGACACCCATGTGCTGCTGCTCCTGCACAGCCATCTCCAGCTCCATGGTTGGAAGTAGAAAGTGAAGAGTATTACTTTTGGAACAAAGACAGCAATTCCTGTGCAGTCCACCAGGGAATCTTGTCAAGAGTGCCAAGGGTTTAATGGGCCAAGAAGGCTGATTTTAAGTAGTGAATAGTCCAACTAATCATTGATTTTATTGCCAATGATGCAAAAGTCCCAGCTGCCATTGCTAGTCAACACTTCTTTTCTGGAAAGCCCATCTCCTCAGACTGGCAATGCCACGACCATGCTCCCAGCAAGAAGGTATTGCTGTGAGCTGCATGGGTGCAATGAAGTGCCATGTTCCCAGAAGGCAGGAGATTGCTCTGAATCACACAGCTCAGCAGAGATATCCTTCCCTTTCCATGAGCATGCAGCTAAGCCTTGCACATGGATTGCCTCCATGTCCCCCCAAGCCCCTTGCACTTCTTCCGTGGGCTGGGCTGGGCTGGGGGAGCCGCCGCTCCTCTCCCCCATCCCAGGCGTGGACAGGAGAGGCTAAATGCACCAGACAAAGGTCATCTACCCAGCGCTTGAGAAGGATTCATGCTGATGGCAGTGCCTGTAAAAAACCTCTTCAGGCTCACAGCCCCTGTGTTCTGAGTCTTGTACAAACATCTGCCTGGCAAGAGGGAAAGTTAACCTGCCCCCAGTGTGTGTGGGGAAACACCTGGTGAGGCTTGCTGAGGGGCAGATAAAAGTCTGGGGTAGGTCCAAAGTAAACCCACGATTAAAGGCTACCCAAAGCCATCCTTCCACCCCTAAAATAGTCCTGTGCTTACTTGTGAGAAATCATTTAGGTTTGCTTTTAAATGCACTGGAAGCAGGTGAGTTGTAAGATAAATACACAAAGCAAATGTGCCATTTATCACTTCTTATGCTGATGATTAAAGCAAAGGTTTTGTTTTCTCTCCAAGGAATATTGTGAGCTGTGTGCAATCGTGTTAATGACAGCAGTAACAACAACAGAATAAGTATTATTTTAGTGGAAACTGAGGTGTTGGTGAAACTCAATCTAAGAAGCTGCAGCAGGACAGGGCTGGGGTAGAGGCTCAAGGTCCTGATTGCACTGACTTAGTTGGTTGAGATGCCACCCCAGAGAGAAAAGTCCGTTTTTTAAAAAAACAGAGATGACTTCAGTTATTTGGGAGTGGGTCTGTGGTGTTACCCAACTGCTGAGGACATCCCATGAACCTCAGAGCTGCCTGCCTGTGTTTTGATGGCCAACTTGGAACTGAAGGAACTGATGTGGTGGAAATAATTATCTCACCATCTGATTAAGTCACTCCAGCAAGGTGTTTGCAGAACGTAGCTGCTTTGTATAGGATAAGAAAAAAGCACTGGGCTGGCTAATTCAATTAAAAGCGAATAACTACAGTCTAGGCAGTGACAGCATGTGGGAGGAAGTGGTGTTGTTTCCACTGTGACTGGCAGCGAGCGACTAGCAAAAACAAGGTGGTTTGAGGAAGGCTTGCGTGTTAATGGCATTTCCCTGTTCTGTTTGTCAAGCAAAGGTGGGAATATAGAGTCAGAATTTACTTGAATCGGTTCCTTTACAAGAATAGACAGGGGGCCTCCATGGGAAAGGTGCCGAGTCACCGCGGCAGGCAGGCAGCCCTGAGCTCGCTGCACGGTGCCCGTGAGTGCGAGGGGCAGGTACTCAAAGGTGCTGTGGGTGAAACAGAGCAAAAGGCACCAGAGCTGTGCACAGGGCAGGCTGGAGATGGCTGTCTGTCTGAGCTGCTTTCGCTCTCTGTCTCTGTGGCAGCGGGCTCCCACCGCCTGCTGTCAGCTGGAGGCTTGTACCTAGAAAAAGTCTGCCCGTGGTGTGGCTGATTCACTTCGTACTTGCAGCAGTCGTGGGCCCACGCTGCAGCCACGGGCTCAGCAGTCTGGCTGCAGTGTTGGATCAGAGTGTTTCCAGAAGTGAATCAGACTCTGCCTGATGGCCATATCAGGCGTGATAACCCAAGTGTGTCTAATAGTACCTTCCTCTATCTCTGCCTGTCTCTGTTCACCTTTCCATCATTACTATGATAAAAAGGCCACCTGTACTGATTCTGGGTGCTCCATCCTGTAGGACAGCCTATGGGATGTCAATTCCCTCCTTACCACCTCAGATGACTTTGCATGAGGAGAAAATATTTCTGTATCAAAACTCACTCTAATAGAAAATTGCCCATAAATAATTAATTCCAGCCTTTCAGTGGCTTGATCTTTCAGTCAGTGTCTTGAGAGAGAGACAGAGCTGAGTTCTGAACAGTTCCTGGGCTCTGCCCAGGGAGGGTGGCAATCAGCAGGGATGGCATCTCTTGCCCATCGCAGGGGTGTTTTGGATTCCTGGTTGGTCCCCTTCTCAAAGCACTGTCTTCCTCCTTCATGAGCCTGCGGGAATCCCAGCTGGTACCTTCAGTTTGGCAGGAGCATGGTTCCATGATGCACGAGGTTGTGTGACAGCCAGGGGCGATGGAGATGACCTTGATGTGCATGGGAGGGAGCCCTAGAGAATGGCCTGAAGGGTGAGCCTTGCTCACCACTCACCTGTAGGAGTGAGGGGACAACAGACAGCAGGTAGCAAGTCCCTCACCCCTGGATGCCCTGTGGAAGCAGCACATACAGCAGTAGGGGCTGCAGCTTCCTCTGCTACATCTGATGCTACAGAAGTTACACATCTCCAGAGAATTGAGTGCATGTGTGCAGAGGAGGGGGCAGGAGCTTCTCAGCACAGAAATTTGGCTGCATTTGACAAGGTGCAAACTCCCAAGTACATAATGCCTCTTGCACTGGAGCAGGGATTCCTCTGCAGTGCTGTGCTCCCACTCACAGCCCTTACTCTGGTCTGAAATCTGCCACCCCTGGCTGGTACCAAACTCCTCACTGTAGTTCAGGCTCAGCCTTCTAATTGGTCTTGTTTCTCCTCAAATACATAACAGCAAAAATGAAATAAGTATGTAGCTTCTTCCCCTCCCGGACCAGCTAATCCGTTTGGGCAATGGAAACAGAGGGGATATGCTCCGGACAGCTCTGTCATTTCAAAGATGTACAGAAGGGCATAAATGTGGAAAAGCTCAGACTTGAACTGGCATTACCTCTGGCCCGTCCCGATCTTCCCACGTTGGCTTTGGTGAGTTTTTTGTCTGCCTCTCGTCTCGGTTCAGATTAGAGCACAAGCTCTCTGGCACAGTGCGTGGGCATTCCTCTGGCACTGAGCACTAAGATGAACTGGTGGCTCCAGCTGGGAGCTCTGTGTGGTGCCACACTACCAAGGCCAGGAGAAGGTGGCAGGGTGAGTGTAACAAATACAGCCAAGAACTAGTGTTGCTATAGCACATCTTACAGCACGCAAAGCACCAGCACACGCTTGCTGGCATGCTGTAGAGCACAATCATCCTGGGCATGCTGGGTGCCTTGGAAGACAGAGCCTGCAAGCGTGTCCTGCAAAATCCTCTACCATCAGCTACAGGGGCACCCCCAGGAAAACAGTGAGAGAAGAGGCAGAGGGTTTCCTGTGTAGTCAGAGATGCCTTATTACCACTAAATGAGTGCCCAAATCTCTCCAGGATATTAAAAACCCCCATGAGAGCATAACCCAAGGATGTGCCCAAAGCAAAGCTAACAAGAGCATGGCTGTGTGATGCACACGTCCGCACAACACAGCCCCATCCATTCCAGGGCTTTGCAGCCCCATGCACCCAAACCATGCCCACAGCTGATGATATTGGATGTTTTGGCCGTCCGAAATGGTTTCCATTTCCAGCTGCCCCTGGGAAGGGCAGATCCTGCTGCTCAGTAATGGGGATCACATGAGCTGGGCACTGCTGGGAGGGAGCAGGATGCTTCACCTGCAGGTAAAACCCTTATTACTGTTGGGGGCCTGCCGGAAGAGAGAACAGCTACTTGACCACATTTACTTATACAAAAGGGTAGTTCCTTTTGTTCTGTGCTTGGCATCAGGAACTTCACCCCAGTGATTTTTTTTTTAAAAAGTTGTTTTTTCTCTTACCCAGTTTGAATGGGGCTGCCTTCTGCTCTTTGTTCCTCACTGCTTGTTTATTCTCACTTGCTGCTTCTGCCTCCCTGTAATTCAGCAGCACTGGCTGAGGAGGGAGGCAAGGTGGCTCACTGGTGTTCATTCTTTTGCAGCAGCTACATTGTCACTGCCTGTGCTGGTTTGGCTTTGACAGACAGCAAAACAAACTCTTTGCTGTTTGCATGGCCCTACCCCATGTTAGACCCCTCTCCAGCCCCATGGCATGTGGGTGATGGGAAAGTCTCTGGCCCCACGCTCTCCAGCACCTCATGGCTCTGCAGCCTGGGCAGTGCTCACAGCAGCAGTACCTTGGGAACTGAGCTGCATCCCAAGTGGAAGTGTTTGTGGTTTTTCTTTCTTGTTTGCTTTATTTTCTTTCCCACTGCTGCCACAGGTCTGTCTGCTTTGCCTCTGCTTGTCAATAAGTTGGGGCTGTGGGACAATAAGAATTCTGTTTTCTGTTGCAGAAGAAACAGGGAGTTTTGTGACATTTGCAATTTGGGCTTTTGTTTGTTGTCTAGTTCGGTTTTTTTCGTTAATTCAGCGAGGGAAGGGGGAAAGCAAGATTTCATTAAGATTTTTCCTGGGGTAAAAAGACTCCAAGAAACAAAAAATAAAATAAAATAAAATAAAATAAAATAAAATAAAATAAAATAAAATAAAATAAAATATCAAAGGGAAGCCATTCAGAAGTACTTCACACTAGTAAGAAAGCTTGAAATCAGTAGCGGGGGCCTGGCCCACTCCAGTGTGGGACTATGTGCCTGCTTTGGTGTGGACACCTGTGCCATGCATGGGTGCAGGCGACTCAGCAGAGATACTAAGATACCCAGACACTCCTGTTCCTGGAGGCAGCAGCCAGGGATGAGCAAAGGAAGCTTGAACTCAATGGAGAAGAGGCTCACGGGTGGGGAGGACACATCTTCACCCCAGCCAAAATCAGTGACTGCAAGGCTCCGCTCTCAGCCCACTGGGAGCACTCCTGCCTCTCCAGAGCTGTGCTCCGTAGGTGCTCAGAGAAAGCCCAGCAGAGCAGATGCCTACCCAGGAGCCGGGGCTCGTCCTGTGTGATTCAGCTGGAGTGTGGTTTTGGGTGCTTGGGCAGCAAGGCAGGGCCTGGAGGGAAAGCTGTGCCTTGCAAGCTGGGGCCCCTGGCAGCACAGCGGGGCTGAGTCGCTCAGGGGCTGGGTGTGCAAAGTTCGGCTTCTTCTAAAAACAGGAGACTTACTCAGAAGCAGAATGGAGGTGCCACTTGCCTTTACTCCAGCTCTTTTATATATAGTCTCCATTTGTCCTGATTTTACTTCAGCAGTCACTGTATGAATTGCAGCTCTGAAGTGTGTGCAAGGGGGGTGCAGGGACAACTCAGTGCTGCTGGCCAGGCTGGAGCTGCTGGTTTGCCGCTGGATGTGGGGTTCACTCTGCAAGGGCTGTGTTGGAGAGCAGACTTCATCCTCCAGGTGGTTGTTGGGGGGTGTGTGGGGCTTATGTCACCTTAAATGAAAGTGGGGGCTCTTCTTTTTCCCCAGGGATAGACCAAGAGTATTTTTATTAGTGTTTTCTTTCCTGTTGCTGTTTTTCTTCTTTCTTTCCCCCCCTCCCCTACTTTTTAAAGAAACATAGCCAAGCTGCAAAACTAAGAGGTTTGTTTCCCTGCAATGCAGATTGATGCAGAGCTCAGATTATTCCTCCAGTCTGTTCAAGGGTGGGGTCCGATGCCAGGAAGCATGTTAGCTCAAAACCTGTGCTCAGAGGGAAGGAAAGAGAGCAATGGGGGTTTGACCTTACCTCCAGGAGCCCTGGTGCTGGAGGCAGCAATAGGCAGCTCTCAGTTTCTCTGAAACTTGAAAGATCCCCAGATCCACCAACCAAATGTCTCGAGGAGCTGCAGCATTCCTGCTGCCCTTTCCCAGCACACAGCATGGTGATGTGAGCTGGTGCTGTTTTCACTTCAAGGATTCCCAAACCAATTAATCCAGGCCTCTGTTTATGACAGCAATCCAGAACACACATAAATGGGGGGCCAGCTCCATTCTCTCTCAGCATTTTTACAAAGCTACAGCGTCATAACCAGGGATTTGTACCATTGAGCCAGAAGGAGCTCAATGGAGCAGTCTGAAGGGTTTTCCTAGAAAAGATTCACATAGACACGAGTCTTTGACCCACATGATTATAAGCAGAGATAAACAGAAATGTTTTTCTCTTTTTAAACACTGAGGCTGCCCTACTTGGATTTAGGGGATTGTCCAGGACAGGAGTTTAAAAGCAAGGGACATCTTTCCATACTGGTCACTTTAAAGAATCGACGTGATTTTCCTTTTTCCAGCAGGAGTGCAGCTTCTGAAAAAGGAGCGCGTCCTGTATGAAGTTTCCTGCTTTGATTAATAGAAACAGGGCATGATGAGCACAAATCAGGTCATCATGTTGAAGTCAATATCAAAACAGACACCAAAAAACCAAAACCCAACAAAAACCCTCGAAAAACTCACAGTTTTGATTTCACCTTGTGTGAAGGTGAGCTTGAGACCATCAAACAAGAACTTTCAGGCATTTGGTTGCTCAATTTCTATTAATGCTCTCTTCTGCTTTACTGTCTAGACACCAAACCAAAATGAGGTTGGCAGCTGCAGTAGCTTCTAATAAGTGACATTTCTTGCCCTCAGAAGTTTCCTGTCTAATTCAATGGGGCAAGTGGCAGAAGAATGGAAACATTACTAACTAGATTCCTCCCCCACCGCCTATGAAAAAGTGATACAGTGGGAGGGTTGATAAGAAAAATATTATGGTTTTGATAGTTGAAAAAAAGAATTTAAAAATATGGACAGCATTTTTTGAATGGAGTCATACCCCCACAAGACCTGGAAATCACACCATGGACCCCTTTAGTATTAGGCACGAGACCAGGGCTGCTGCAAGGAGCCCTCAGGGTGCCCAGCTCCAGGAAGGCCCCATAACTCTCCCTCATGAGCTCACATCTCAGATATCGCCCTTGCCCAGGTGGTGCTGTCCTAGCTGGTGGTGAAGGGAGAATTTCCAGGAGCTGATGCTGCTCCCTGTTTGTCCTTGCTCACAGGCAGATGAGCTTGTGGCCTCATTTTGCAACCTGTCACCTCCCCAAAGACTCCAAGGTGCTGGCTGGACTGATGGTGGGATGATGCCGAGTGGCTCTGTGGTGGCAGTGAGAGGCAGTTGTAGGCCCAGGGCCTTGGAAGTTGCTTTTGACTGGACAGAGTAATCATCAATACCTACCAAAAGTAAAACCAACCAAACCCAAGCCCCAGCAACGTATTTTTGTGAGCAATTGCATCCATTATCCCAATTAGGAAGGCAATTCCAGAATTCTGAATAAGGATTGGGATTGACTGGAGTGATTGCCCACCATCTCCTCCCAGTGGCAGGTGCCTCTGTGGGTGCAAAAGGAGGCTAAAAGAGTTGAGGAATGAAAGTGTAGCACATGAAAGGTCTCTTTGTCAAGCTAGGGAAAAAGAGCAGAGATAAGGGATGGTTTTGGCACAGGTCTCAGAATACAGAAAGGCCTCATGGCCCATGATTCAGAGGTGCTGGTCACCACTGTAGGTCTGTCTGAAGTGGTGGGTGTTCAGGTTGCCAAGAAGTCAACACTTTATTTACAAACCCACTCATCACTTACAAGCCCGCTTATTTACAAAGCCTGTTGATAGAAGTACCTCGCCTTGAACTCTTGAAGGAAATCTCTTTAATCACGGAAGTCTCAGATTGCTTCTCTGCTTTGGGTTGGTTTTTCTTTTATTCCTATTTCACACTTCACTTACAGTATTATGCAGACAGAGGAGAATATCATGAAGGCCACATGGGCAAATTTAAGAGATATCAGCATTTGACTTGCTTCTGTGGTACTGGTGTGCCTGGGTATGTGGTTCCCTTAGCTTAAGGAAACAGAAATGGAAGGGACAGCAAACTTAACCAACAAGAATGGATTCCATTTTATTGGACTCTTTTTGGCTGTAGTCTGATGCTGCACCTCCTAGTGGTGCTCTGAATTGCCACCCTTGTGATTAGTCCTCATCCAGTATGTCCTGATATGCTCCAGGCACTTGCCCCTTCACTGCTTCCCTTTCCCATCACCACCAGCTCTAAGGCACAATTCCTCCCTCCATCTCTCATCCCTCATCCCACCCCAAGCCCTGTCTGCCCTCCCCTCCACCCCCAGCTCCTGCCTTGCCCCTAGCAGCTCTGGGTCCCAGGTTGCTGCTGCCAGCACTGTCGGAGGTGGGACCTTGCTCCTGGGTGAGACCCCAACAAGACCCACTCCCTGGGGCTGCAACAGGAAGTTCCGTGCAGGGGAGCTCAGGTGCAGACCCTAGGGGGCTCATGGGGAGCCCTGAGTCTGGAATAAAGCTAGGGAGGATTTTTTTAGCTGTCCAGCTCTAGAGAGTGCTTGTGAGCAGGATGATTTATTTCTTCAGAGGTTTAAAACTTGGCAAAATTTGGATGGAGGTTTTTTGCAGGCAAACAGCACATTCCTGACACACAAGCCAAAATCCTGCCACATTTCAAGTCCTTTTTCCAAAGCCTGGGGACATGAGGAAAAGGTCACCAAGTTTCTTGAAGCATGGAGTGGGGGAGAAAGACTGTATTTTCTTCCAGCTAAATGATCAGCAGCTACTTAAAATTTCCAGGCAGAGAAAATATACTGGAGCAGACTCCAACCTGGATATTTTAGCTCAAAATTACAAACAACTGTAACTAGGAAGCAAGAGGCAACTGCTGGATTTCCTTGTGCCCTATTTTTACATTTTTCAAAGACTGAAAGTTGCTGTACAATGTGTTTGCTATGGTTGGGAAGAAGCAGCGCCGTGCTTTGCTTCTCCCCCACCTCCCTTTTTTCTGAATGAAAGTGTTTTACAAATGAAAAATGAGGTTTCCTGAAATGATGGGTTGCCTTTTATTCTGAGTTGGCTTCCATGAAATGTATTTGTGAGCCTTTCGTCCTTATCTCTGAACTTGTGGCGGGTGACAAGTGACCATACTGTCCTGGTCAACTTGGACAGGCAGAGGCCAGCGGGGCATTTGAGGAGGTTCCGGGCAGCCCCAGGGAAGGGCTTGTCACTCTCTTTGTTGCCTGTCCCCACATTCAGAGTCAAACCTTGTCTACCTCTGCTTCTCCTCAGGGTGCATTGGACACCTGGGGAGGCACAGGCTGCAGGAGGGCTGTGTCCCTCTCACACCACAGGGCTACAGTCCCAGCCAGCGCACTCTCCTCATTACATCCTGGGGAAAGGCTTGGCTGCTTGGGCGGCGTCACCCACCCCACTTGCATACCAAAGGGTTCTGGTTCCCCAAACCACAACGGGGGGAAGGTGTTCCTGGACTGCTCACCAGGTATGACCTTCACTTGCCCTGAGTGCTGCTGGCTAAGTCGCTCTTCCTTACGCTTTCTGACTTGTCTCCATCACTTTTCTCCAGGTCTTTACTCTCTCTGTCTTTTGAATGACCTCCCTTTGTGTCTTCTTCCCTCTTTCCCCCTCAATTGCTACTGCCCTAGAGTGCCACCGGGAAGGGCGAGAAGTGGTAAGGAGTCCCATTCCCTAAAATAAGAGAACAAAAGGATCTCCAGAAATGCAGCCTGACCTGAACGGCCCTCTGGGCAGGTGACAGAGTGAGGAGACCCTGGGCATGTATTGGAGAGTGTGGGCCAAGGCCACTGTGACTGTGCCTAGGAACAGCTGATACTCATGAGGGAAGGCTCCATATGGGAATGGCAGCACCCCAGTATGCTTGGACGTACTCGGTAAGACAGTGAGCACCAAAACTCTCCCTCCCAAGGAAAAAGCAATGCAGCTGTGTATGATAAACTGTTGCATGGGTTAGGATAATAGTCTAAATGGCACATGAGTTAAAACTTGTAAAAAACCCCCAAACTTGCTCACTCGCTCTAACCTGTGGACTCGGTGCCACAAAGCATTGCTGAGGCCAAAGCTCCACAGAAAAATTAAAAGCCTGGTAAGTCAACCCCTTGCCCCTCATCTATGTGGCAATTGGGAAGAGCAGAGCAGTACAGCAGAGGAAAAACCACCTTGGTGCAATCTTGTGCCGGTGGAAAGAGCTGCAGGGATGCTGCAGTGGAATCTTGCACCAGGTATGCAGGAAGGGCAGATGATGTCCCATAAGGGTGGAGCGCTTGCCCCTCCTCATGCTCAGGGAGGCATTGTGCTTTTTAGAGCAGTTCTAGCTTCAGTTTTCATCCCGTGGGACAAACATAAAAGCAAAAGGATGTGTGTTTGTGTCTGTGACCAGGGGTAGATCTACTAAGGGACAGGTCTGAGCAGACTGAACCTTTGCTCACCCCAATCTAACTCCTGCTGGCGTGGTGCCCACCACATATCCTCTTCTTTTCCAGGGCCAAAAATGGCACAATTTCAAATGTGATATAACAGATCGTGTAAAACAGATTCTGTTTTGCCAGAGAGAAAACCTTTGTTATGTTGAAGTTAAGCTGACACAATATATTGGTGAGAAGCACAAATTTCTTTTAAAAAAGAAAAGATATTGCCACTGCAAAATCCCCCTCAATTAATGCCCCACTCCAACAAATCAAATACATAACAAACCTCTTCCCAATAAAAGATCAAGCAAAACACATGAAACACAAACTCCCAAAGGACCGACCAGCCCCAAGACTCTGACAAAATGGCAGCAATTTGATTTTATTGGAATATGAGGAACTGAGTAGATGAAAACCCAAACAAAATGCAGACATGGGAAGTAGGAAGAAAACACACAAAAAACTCAACAAGATGAAGAATAGAAGGAAATAAACGCTTGGGACATCATTCCAAAAAGCCCACACTTCATGGTGTGAATCACTTCAGATGCTGCTCCACCAGCCCACTGTGTCTTTGTTCTCCTCCCTGCTCTCCGCAGCATGATAAAGACACAGGAAGGATGTTCAATGGCAAATTGGCCACTGGCCACTTTCAAAGGGGAGTCATTTAGTGAGATTCACTCATATTTGTATAAGCTGAAACAAAAAAAAAAATGAACAACATGTGTAAAGCAACCAGTCTGATCTTGCAAACACACTTCATCTTGGATCTGGCTGATGGGAAAAACACTCCGTTAGAGAGAATGTGACACTATGAATACAGAGAACACCTCCCAGCATGCCTCAAACACCTATTTCTAGATGAGTATTTACCACCATGTGGTCAATCATGGCTGACCATGTTTACAAGTCTGACTGTTACAGCCCTAGTGTATTAGTTTTACTTTTCTTAAATATAGGCATGTATGGGGGAGAGGGGGGTATGTGTTTGACTCGCCCTTCATTTCTGTAGCACAGTGGAGCTGTCAAGCTTAGACCAAAATCTGTGAGTTGTTCTTCCCAAAGTGGTCAACCTGATAAAAAGGCTCCCCAGAAAGGCGGAACCATTTTTATCAGTGAGTGTTTATCACTCACTATCATTGGTAAAAGCTAGCTAGTCAGACTGAAGGTTATAAGAAATAGAGGAAACCCACAACATTTCTTCAGTTATTTGAGAGACATGCTGCTCCCTGAAAGGCTGAGAAAGCTTTTGAAGACTGAGTAGTTTTTCATTCATGAGAACTGAGTTGGTTTTTTTGTTTGTTTGTTTGCTTGTTTTTGGGGGCTTTTATTTTTTCTTTCTTTTCTTTTTCCTTTCTTTTCTTTTTCCTTTTAAACCTGTTTTACAGATAAAACTTGACACAATTCACCGCAGGCAGGAAACCCTGGAGGGTGCGGTCTGCTGGGTAGAGCAGAGGCCCAAGGCTTTGAGTATCTCAGTTTCATCCCTGCCACTGGCACTGACTCGCTGGCTGCTGGGGGTGAGTCAGCTCCTGGCTCCACATCTCCTGGGGACGTGGTGGCACCCTGGTGGGACAGCTCTGCTGTTCATGACAGCCAGTGCCAGGCACATGATTTGGGGGCTGTTGAAGCCGATGGGCGATGTCTGTTGGCTTTCACAAGTTCTGGTGTTCTTTCCTGAAAATTGCTCTCGGAGTCAGAGATCAAAGGCCCAGTGTCACAAGAAGCTACGCTGGATTTGTAAATTGAGTTTTCAGTATGTTCACAGATTGCGTGTGAGGGTGGCAGGGGAGTGAGAGCACTGCTGCCTTCAGTGTAGCATCAAGCATGGCTTCTCAGGTATGAGCCACCCTGACGTACCATGGCTTTGCTCCAGGACTTCAGGTTCATGTCTCTGCTCCTGCATCAACGCATGTGGCCACAGGGGAGGCACCAAAGCTGATCTCATGTCAGGAAGGGAACCCTGGGCACTTTGTCCCACCTCAGGCAGGGCTGCCCTTGACCCATCCAGCTCTAGACCATGCATTCTTTGTCCTAGCCCTCTTCTTTGTGCCAGCCCTTGTGTTTGGCAAGCATGTGCTCAGTGATCTGACACAACTAATGATGAATTTGAGGCAAGGGGGAGTGCTTGGCCAGGGTGGCCATACAGCGGCCTCACACTCCTCCGACCCATGAGTTAAAGTGTTCTTTCCAGCTTTGCAATTCCTCAGTCCCGCAGTAGAATCCACTCTGAACACCTTAAGAAAAGCACAAAGAAGTGTCTCAAGGGCACATAAGCTGTGTGAAGAGGCACCTACATAAGTTGTTAGAAGGTCAGAAGTTCATGTTTAAGCAATCCTTAGCTGTAACACTTCATCAGTCTTCAAAACTGAAATGTTGATCTTCACCTGTCCTCAATTCTCACTTTGAGCAACAAAACACCAATTGGCTCCTTTTTTCTGACCAAAGAAATCTTGAATTCATAGACTCAATCATAGAATGGTTTAGGCTGGAAGAGACCTTAGGCCTCATCTAGTTCCAACCCCCCTGCCATGGTCAAGGACAGTTTTCACTAGACCAGGTTGGTCAAAGCCCCATCCAACCTGGCCTTGAACACTTTCAGGGATGGGGCATCCAAAACCTCTCTGGGCAGCCTCTTCCAGTGTCTAACCACCCTCACAGTAAAGACTTTCTTCCTATCTCATCTAAATCTCTCCTCTTCCGGTTTTAAGCCATTCCCCCTTGTCCTACCACTATACATCCTTGTAAAAAATCCCTGTCCAGCTCTCTTGCAGGCCCCCTTTAGGTACTAGATGGTGTCCTCAGAGCCTTCTTTTCTCTTGGCTGAACAACCTCAACTGTCCAAACCTGTCTTCATAGGAGAGGTGCTCTCTGCGGAGCCCCCTGATCATCTTTGTGGCCCTTCTCTGGATTTGCTCTAACAGGTCCATGTCTTTATGCTGAAGGCCCCAGAGTTGGATGCAGCTCTCCAGGTGGGGTCTCAGGAGAGCAGAGCAGAGGGGCAGAATTCCCTCCCTTGCCCTGCTGGCCAAGCTGCTTTGGATGCAGCCCAGAACATGGTTGGCTTTCTGAGCTGTGAGTGCACATTGCTGGAGCTTCTGGTCCACCAGTTCCTTCCTGCACTGCTTAAACCATGGGAATCAGGACTCCTTACCCTTGCACAACCTACAGCAGCCTACATCTCACCTTAGGTGTCCAAATCTACTTGTGAAGCTGGGTGCAAAAACTGATGGGATCAGTACTGGAAAAGTAAATACACAAGTTCTGATGTGCTGTGGGGTGGGTCCCCAAGTACATTCAGGAGGCTGGGCTGAATGGATTAACACAACTCAGGTGGGTCTGTGCAACGAGTGCTCTCAGGAGCAGAAAACCACACACACACAGAACGTATTGCACTGGCACACAGGGTCCCCAGGGAGTGGAGTTTATCAAGGTTTATAAAGAGATGCAACATTCACACATATGACACCCTAAGAAAAATTGCATATTTTGCCCATGAGCTAATAATGAGCCACCTGGGTTTGTAAAGCTGTCACTGACTACACGAGCTAGGAATCAGTTTTCCTGTTTGACTCAACACTGAAGTAATGACCCAAAAAGGTCAACCTGGGCAACGCTGCAGCACAAGTGTAAAACGTGCCTGTGAGAGATGTCTTCCTCAGAGATTGTGCCAGAACTAGTCCAGTTGTGCTGCTGATTTTGGAAATTTCAAAATGTAGAGTAGGTTTTATCCTTGTGAGACAGAAAATTTTGCTGGGGTTCATTTTATTCGGTTTTGTAGCATTTTAAATTATTACAAAGAATCATCTCACCTTCTGCACCAAGATATCACCTTCTCCTGTTCCCCAGCACAGGTGGGTGGAGATGTCTGAAGACACAGCAACAGAGATTCCTTTTCCCGCGCAGGCTGTACCAAAGAGAGCTGGAACAGGTGCCTACCAACATTTTTTACCCAAAGGGTTCAGAGCTTTCTGGTCTCTCTTAATTTGTTTTCAAACCTATATCTGCCTGTATTTATGTCAGGTTCTAAAAATAAGCAGCACTGTTAACATTTTGAATTTTAATTATCTGCTGAATATCTAAAAAGATAAGCTGGAACGGGAAGCCCCTCTGTGAGCAGAAGTACAACCTAGTTAAATGAGTGAAATTTATCAGAAAAAATGAGTAATGAGCAGTGAGAAAGACTGTCTCATTTTGATAATTTTACTTTATAAATTATCTGATTTGACATTCTGTGCTAAAAATCTGCTTATGAACCAAGAAAAGTGAGGCATGTGCTCCACTTGGTCGAAGCAGAATCTGCGGCTGCAAAAATTTTGCTGCATTGGTACTGCAGCATGAAACCCTGTGCCACCAAAACGAAGACTCTTGTGCTTGTTTCTAGATCACCGTGTATTTAGAGATAAGTGGGTACACCGGGCTTCAGGTTTGAGTCTATGCTGAGCCCCTTGGTTATCTGCAGTCACATCAGAACTGCAGTAATTTCACCACACAGGTGTCATCAAAGCACGGAAGCATGCAGCAAAGCTCTCCTTTCCCCTACTGGCACCCCATTTCAGGAATAAAGGAAAAGATAATTCTTAATCCTTAACTTGTATTTAATGCATTTTTCATGAGCTATATTGAGACCATCAGCCCATTTTATTTGTGCACTTTTGCCTGGGACCAGCAATGAACTTTTAATATTAAAGTTTTTTTCAGAAGAAAGAGGTGAAAGGCTGCCAGAATAGGCTATAAAACTAAGCATGTGTTAATAGCATCTGTTACAAATAAGGCTGGATTCCACTTTCCATTGTCTTACTCCTTTTTCCTCAAGTTGTTTAAATTTTCCAGTTCAAAAGGAATTTGGCTGAAGATTTCTCTTACTTGGTCTTGAGCTCAAGGAGGGCTGCTTGCAGAAGAGTTGTACAAAACCGATTACAAATAGTGGGGGTATAAAAGGAAAGGAATATACAACTGTCTTCTGGGATGTTCAGACTAGAAGTAATTAGCTGCAACAAAGAAGCCCACCCAGTCCCCCTCTTTGTTCCCCAAAAAATCCCACAGCAGATCTGTCGGTGCTGCTGCTCCAAAAGCTGTTCCGTGCAGTGATAAATGTTGCAAACTGTGGCATTTAAGTTACTCACCAAGGCACATTATTTTAATGGACTTCAAGGTTGCACTGGTGATTCTCCAAAGGAAAGCCCCCTTGGGTTGTCATGTAATACTGAAAGGAGTATATAATTTACATGGTAAACACCTTGTTCTGAAATAAATACACCATTTTGGACCTGCTCTCCTAATACCTTCATTAAAGACAAGGTGTAGATCTCTGCAGCTCAGTACAGCACAAGAGAAATGGAGCTGACCTGCACATATCTCCTCTTTAACCCTTGGCAGCACTATATAAAACCAGAACTTAAAAAAGGTGAAGACAGAAATGGCTATCATGTTCCCTTATGAAACTGTGTTCCCTGTTACTCCCAGTTTTGCCTTTCATTTCATGCCAAAAAAACTTTAGTAAGTGATGCTAAGTCAGAAAACAGCCTGCCAACCACATGAAGCCAAAATAGTCTTAACACGTAACACAGCTTGTGCAAAATTATTTTTGCCTATAATGAACCATCTAGCTCCCTTTTTTACATCTCTCTTTAAGAATGTTGAAAGAAGCAAAGTGTCCTGTGCTGGCACTGCAGAGGCATTCCTAACTACAGCCAGTCTCATGTGTGCACACTTTGTACCAATGTTTGATACAGAACAACAGGAGAACTAATGAGGACATGGCAGGTAAATTGAACCATCTCCATATCACTATATGGACAGGCTGGAATGTAACTAGGCACATTTTTATCCTTGAACAGTAAACACACCAAATTCTCTCCTAAAAATCTTTTAAAGGAATTTACAAGTTACAATTATTTTTTATCTTCAGATGAGGGTAGTCACCCGGAACTTCCCTAGTTACACAGCTAGACCAGAAATGCCAGAAGTCCAAAGTCGTATTTGAAGTCTGTCATTATGTTTAACAAATTCCCAAATATTTCAACCTATCTGGAAGCCTGACTAATTCAAATCATACTTGCATCTTACAAGTTAAATAATGCATGTGCTGTGGCTTGTTTTGACAGTAGTCAGAGTCTATTACTAACTCCTGACTGATGCTAAAATTTTAAGTGCCACGCAGGAACTACAGTTCCTAAAAACCAGAAACAGATTGCAGATACTGTATATCCTCAGGGGTCTCTCCTTCTATCCCTGGATGAGATGCACCTGATCAATCAGATCCACAGAGCCAAAGCTTTACAAGGTTAAAGATCCAGATATGAATTCTGAATCTCAGGCTTCTGCAGGGGCACTGCATTCAATTTTCAGTCTCCTTCTAATTTCTACAGATATTATAGAATGAAAAGAGCAAAAAAGCTGTTATGTTTATAGTGTGGAAAACATGTAAACCCCCTCATTTCTAGAGAGTCTAGAAATCTGCTTGGATACAGACATCAGTATTTGCACCCATTGATACAAAAAATATTGTACTATTTAATATCCTCAGGAAAAACACAGTTAAGAGTATTTTAGCTGGACACAGCCAAAGCTGTTGTCTGGAGTTAACTATGGTCTGGCAGTAGGTTTGGAAGTATAAATCCCCTGTGCAGGACTGCCTCTGATGATCGTGGTAACCATGGCAAAAGATTCTTGAAGCTTCCTTCTTCATGAAGCCAAAACTGTATCTAGGAAACTGCAATCTTCTACCTTCTGTTAGATTAGAAACAGAAAATGTCTATCACTACCATCAACATTAAAAAGGAGTTGAATTTCAATACATTGAATGTTAAAAAGGAGTTGAGTTTGTGAGTATTTTTGTGATACATTTCCTAGGGCTTTGCACAGCTAAGTGTTAGCCTTTTGCAGGTGAGGGACTTTTTGTTTGTCATTTAGTAGGCTCAGCAGTCAGAGCTCCACAAAATTCTTCCATCATGATTTTTTAAAAGTATTGCCATTACATCTGCCTTTATATCAACAATCCTTATTTTTTTTCCGGAACAAACATAAGAGCATTTTTAACTAAAGTAGAATCAGAATAAGCAATAATGAAATTTTCCCTTTTTTTCCAGCCTTTTGTTCTGTACAGTGTTACACTAGTTTTAATGGGCCTGTTCTATCTGCATCAGACTACTTACCAATAGAACAGGGAAACACGCTATTGCTTCAGAAATGTTTCCTTTGTTCTGGATGGCAAAAGGCTGCGTGTGTAGAAAACAGAACAACAAAAAAAAAAAATCTCACCTTCACCATACCGTACTCTCTCTTCAGGGCGATGCAATAGCTTTGGCAAAGGTTGAGAGACTGGACCTGTTTTTACAAGGCCAACAGTCACATGTTATTGAGCAGCCTAAGGCCCCCTGCAAGCCCAACTGCTTCTTATTTCCTTCTCTGTTGCCATACAGTGAAATCAAACTGGTCAGAGTCCTGGGAAGATGCAAGGGGTTTAGCACACAGAATACAACCTGCCTGATCCTCAGTCATCTCATGCCTATTCTTATCCTTAAAATTCAGCACAGGCATGAAAAGTAGCAGGACTGTGGCTCTTTCTATATTACTAAAACAAATGGCTTTTCAAAAGCTATAGGAAGATGTTTAACTTGGACAATGACACACTATGAGCACATTTCATAAATGATTTCTAAAAACATCAATTAAAAAAACATTTTGTGAGTGAGATGGAACAGGATTTCTTCATTCTTTCAGAACAACAAAATTCTATTACTAATTATTTGAGCTACTTATTTGAGCTATTCTATTAAGTTAACCCCCAGATATGTAAGGATTTTTCCCTACTTTTTCCCATAACTTTTCTGTGGGATTAAAGTTTTTTTTCCTGTGTTGTTCCCTAATTACACTGATGCAGCAATTGTTTATTTCCTCTTTGCCTACCTCTTGAACTACTCATGACTATTCAAAATACATGTCAAAATACAGTAACAGAAGAATGCCTCAACATCTCCAGAGGCTGAATATCTCAACACAGTGTATTATGGTTGAATTTTCCTGTAAGTCTTTACCTACTTTTAGTAAGATACATTTTACAGCCTTATTACTTCCTAAATTTCTCTCTTATATGAGAAATAACGCACTCTAGGTTTTTATTTCAATGACAATTTTTTTCCAGATTGTATCTATTTTAGATTTTTCTAGACATTCAAAGTTCATGGAATAATTCACTTTATTACCCCTTGTACTGTTTTCAGCATTTACCTTGCTTTAAATGTCAGAGCCTTTCACTTCTGTTACTTTGATTTCCTTGCTGCATTTCTTCTCTGCAAGCCGTAAGTGATGGTGTATTCTGGTGTGGTCTCCCCGTCTTTTCCCACTTCCAACAATATTTTTTAAACCTAATTGCATCTTCTAACAGTTTTTTATTGCAAAACCCACACTGACCACTTCTTGTTTTTTGTAATCTTCTTTTCAGAGGAACTGCAGCCTGCTGTACATTGGCTATGAAGCCTCAGCAGTCCCAACTCCCCTTCCATGCAAAGGGATTCCAATACCTCCTGTTGCAGCATGATGCTCGCTGACTTCCTTAATCCACAAAGTGGATTTATTCAAATGCACTGGTCTGACTTGACTGTGAACATTTATTCATATCAGATGGAATTCAAGGAATATTTTGATTGATTCCACATTATTCTCTTTGCCGTCATTGAGATGTTCGGAAGCGTAAGTTACTTCAGAGAAGCAATTACACAGAAGTCTGACTTCAGGTTTTAAAGACAAGCAACAAGCTGTTGCAATAAAAGATGAGTAAGAGAATGACCTTACAATAAAGAGATGTCTGAATGTATGTTAATCCATTACAGACAACAGAATAGGTTTTCAATACTTGGAACATGTCTGATACGAATAGAGAAATTGTACACTGGCAAAATTCAAAGAAATCCCATTTCTTGGAAAGTGAGGAATTCAAGAAAAGCTTATGACCATATTTCTTAATATTTTATTATTCTGAAGTGAAATCTTTTACAGAACTGGATGACTATTTCAGTTAATATCAGCAGTTGGGACCATGACCACTCTAGAATGGACAACACTTAAAACACCATTGCTCCAGGTGCTTAATGATAATAACATATATTTGAAGTCTCACACTTTCATTCAACATGCTGCTAATACTTACACAAAACTTTTAACAAGTGACTACATGTGCACCAAACTTTCTCCAAAATTACATATTATAGGAATTGTACACTGTATTTTTAAAGCACATAACTGAACTGGCAAAAAAAAGAGATAACATTAAAAAATTGTTTGAAAACTATGCACTATTCCTGAAATGATTTATTTAGAATGACTGTAATTACAGAAAGAGCATATCATTACTGCATTATTTAATTCCCAGCCATGATATCAGTTATAAAATTAAACCCATTTGTTACCCCCCAAAACAATGGCAGCAAAACTGTTCTTCTCTCCTGAATGCCTATTTCCCCCCATACAAATCCAATAACTAGTGGTGAACAGAGGAAAAGAGGACTGACTAACAAGAGGAAGACAGTGGTAGTAAGCCTGTAAGAGCAAGAAAAGAAGAGGAAGAATCAAAACAAATGATATATTGTGCTCCTCCTTACTACGTGAGAAGCTATGAACTATTCTACTCCTTAACACCAAAGAATATTTTACTTGGACATTTTTCTACTCATCTTATAAAGCTGGAGTGCTTTTCTATTAATTGCCAGTGGAAGCAGAGCTTATTTCAGATGTGAAGTTACCATCAATATTCCAGTTGAAGGGAGAAACATGAGAGGCAGCAACATGTTTAATTAAAAATAAGCAAGAAAATAAAAGCCCTCAAGAAACCAGATTTACAAACACTGAAACTGTAGATGAGAACAGAAAAAAAAAAGTCATCATTTTTAAATGCAAAAAAAGCAGTGTACTTAATATGGTATCTGAAAATTATCAGATCTAGGGAGCAATGCTTATTACACACTTCTCAATAGTTTATAGAATTTGAATCTTACAGTCACTCCAGCATCACTCTACATCTAGAAATTACCAGACTGATACACTGAACAACATGAGTAATACTCAAATTTAAGGTGACATTTGCTAAAAATACATTTCAATGTATTTTTAACAAGCGAAACTGAGACTGCAGAACAACGATGAATATTTCTTCATGAACAAGTGTATGTAAACAAAATTGACTTAACTGCCTCCACAGAGTGAAATACAGCAGACAGAAAACCATTTAATCAAAATATCTAGGAACAGAAGTCTCACTCAGCAGGACACCCCATGACATTACTGAAAAAGCTGTATCTCTGTTTATTTTCCAGTGGAATTATTTTTGTTTTCTTTAGGGTGTTCAAAGGTATTGAAGTAGTCCAGAAAAAATGTGTACAATGTTTAAGCACATTTGTCTCCATTGTGCTGTTGTCTATGTTTTCATCATGGCTGAAGAAGAAGCTTGAAAACAGGTCAGCTGCAAGTGCATGCTGCTTTTGAATTTGTTTAGCAACTCTTCTAGTAACCTGTAAAGGGAAATTTGTTACAACTTTAGGAGAGTCTGAAAAGGGAACAATTACCGCGAGTTTTGACTATTCTGTCTGGGACTTCAGGTACACTGTCTGCTTTTCTTGTGTAGCTGAATTGCAAATTTCAGTTCTCAGCCTTGTCTTTGGGAGGTATTTTGTAGATTTCTCTTAAGTATCACGACTGAAAGATCAGAGATAGTATGATTGTTCTAGGAGAAACATTAATTCACCCCAATCATGTGGTTTTGTCCCTAGCAGATAAACTGTGTACGAGTTCATTTGGGGGCATAAAAATGGTTAATTTAGATCTACTGAGCTGTCAAGAAGGTATGTGTTGCAGTGGATAATGTTTATTATAATCCACAAATTACAGTTGTAGGAGCAATGGTGTTGATGGGCCCGTCGTTGAAAATATTTACTGTAACAGCAGAGATGCGTTAAGTTATTTTACAGTCTTGGCTGGGTGTTCTAATTATTTGAGATTCTAGGGATAAATAAAAAATAATAAAAATGTGATCTCTGAATTTTCTGCCCTATTTCAAAAACATGCCATATAGGGCAGACATGTACCACCTGAACTTTTTGGCATGCTGCATTATTGAACAGCCGTAACAGAAAACAAAAAATTACACTGTGTGGTAAAAAAACCCCCAAACTAGCCCAAGAATAACAACTTAAACCAAAAAAATCAGTATCTGCTTCCTCATCGGGTCCTCTGGAAGATGACCATGTCCATATTCATCACTCAGCATCATAGTAGTGGTTGTGAACGAAGACACATAAACAGCTCTCAGAGCACAAATGTGTTATTTTACACAAATACATGTAGATTACAAGGAGCTGCCTGGAACAATGACAACTGTCATGTTGTGACCTGGGAAACAGAACAAGTTCTGCACTGTCTGGGGCTCAAAACTCTGAGGCAGATGTAACAGTGATGCAGTTCTTGATTCTCATCTGTCTCATGAAGCTCAGATGCTTGTGACTAAGTGAAAAAAAAATTTCTACAGGTGTTTTGGAAAATTTGAGTTAAAAAATCTCTCCTTACTCAAAACTGATTTCTAACTTTAATAAAGCACAAGAACTAAGTAAGATGAGGAGGTATCTTGAGACTTGTGGCTAGCGAAGAGTAGGTTTGACTAAATAGAGGACATCTGGAACAAGGCACAGCCCACAGACCATGAGCTGCATAAACAGTCTCTTTATGTGTCAACAAAATATTCTAAATTCTGACTGCTAAGTGCAAACTGAATTGATGCAGGAAAGTACAATGAAACCAATCTCTAGTTCAAACCATTTATACTTACACTACTCTACTCATTACAAATCTTTCCTAGTTTTACCATACTACCCTTTATTAAGCTGTGCTTGTAAAATAGACTACCAAATACTGGGCTGGATGCAGCAATGCAACCTGTTTGTCAAAGGTCATTATGGTGGAAAAGGAAGAACCCAAAATTCCTCCTCCTGATGTTAAGAAAGAGCCAAAGACCTTCCTTATTTGTTTTTAAAGCAAAACACACCTTTTGTGAGTTCTCCATGTATCAGCTTGCAAAAGCCTGAACTTTGTTCTCGGCCATTTGTTTAATTGCTGCTAAATTCAGTAATACAGCACAATGGAACTCACAGAAACCTGAAGACTAACAAGGAAGGCTAAAATAGACTGATACTACAAGACAAATACAAAGCTACACTGAACTGACAAGACTAGGATGGGCAAGCAGGATATAACACAGTGCCATTGGCTCTTCTGGGTAATTTAATAGGCCATGAACAAGGCAAGGACTGAGCATGTTCCTGACTCTTTCGAAAGAGGCTTCTGCTCTGGAATTTGGAAGGGTCAAATACAGTGAAAGTTAACCCTCTTATAACAAAGTTTTCTTACAAGCGTAAAAAGCAATGGCTCCAAAGACCATAAAGGAAACAAGAAGGGGCATTGTACTCACTTTCTGTCAGTTCCACTTGAGAGCTGAGGCAAGGCTTCCAAAGCTTGCTTAAAGCTTGATCTGTAAGGAAAACAAAAATACTCACATTCTGCTAGTAAAAGACTCAGCATCTACAGTTTCCCTCTATAAATTCTACAGAGAGATATTATATTTTATCCATTCCTTTTTTTCAATAAATTGACAAAATATTTACCTGAGACCTGACATTCATGTGCAAATTGAACATAAAGTAGTCATGGGGTCAAGCAGGTATCTTGACATTCCTAATATGATGTACATCATACATCAACAGGAAATGTTAAAAGAGCAGCTGATTTAAGACTGTGCTTGACATCCTGGACTGTTCAAGAATTAACAGGCAGTGGCCAGCCTGCCTTCTGCCTCAACCTAAGTGACCACCAGTGTATGAAGAACAGATGAAACATTGATTTTGTCTTTCTGTGCTTAGTAGACAGGCTACTGCATTCTGCCTTACAGAAAGGTGCCGACAAAGAGAATTATAGTAGGTTTGCATTGAGGTAACACAGAGTCATACAATAATTTAGGTTGGAAGGGACTTTAGGTCCAACCCTGATCTCAAAGTAGGGCTGATTTCAAGGTTAGAGGAGGATTTTTTGGGCCATTATCCAGTCAAGTTTTGAGTAACTCCAAAGATGGGGTTCCCATCCCACTCTAGGCAACAGATGTTGAACATCATCTAAAGTGAGGGAACAATGCAGGACCTGCACAGATAGGTAGAGAGAGTCTTGTCAGCAAAAGATTAATATGGTGACTTGTGGCAACTACTACTAGTGAAAAGTCCAGGAATAAAAAAACCTCTACAAAGCTCCACCTTTCAGGGTTCACTGTGCTTTGCCCTACGATGGTTACAGACAATATAATTTCAATTTTATCCGACCCGAGCTAGTGCCAAGTAGTTTTCTTTTAGAGGCCTTTGTCACTATCAGACACTTAGAATAGGGAAGTGAGTACTCTGAGTTGGAATGCAGTGACACCACAGGACACTATCTATGACACTCTGAAGACACATTAAGACTTGCAATGTCTCCTACAAAACTGTTGATTAGGTAAGATGACCAAGTTGCCACCTGCAGGGACAGGTAATGCCAATCTTAAGTGAAGGTAATTAAAAGAATGAATGAATCTGCCCATATCCAATCCTCACCATAATCACCTAGAAATTTCAGTCAGTCAACTTTATTCAAAACTGCTGACAGCTATCATAGCCTGTTTAACATGCCTTGGCTGCATCAGCCACTGATGGTGTTAATGCTTTTCCTTCTCCCTTTATATTAATATGTGTGTGTCCCCCACACTATTTATCTTTGGTCTTGCCTCAGGGAGAAATGATAAATTGCTGAAAGCCTTTTGAAGGTGTTGATTCTAGGAGACAGTGTGAAGCTGAATTCCCTTTCCCTGATTAGGTGTGTGGAGAAGGAGTAGGGTATTATATAAGCCAATGGAGAGCCCTAATTCTCCACATCCCTATAAGGGGACCCTGCCAGTGTCTGGATCCGTAACCTCTCTCATGCATCTGGGCAGGTTATTTGTTTTACACTTTATGAGACTGCTGTAAAAAACTGGATAAAACTCATCAACATCTGCTTGTGTCTGGCTTTAGCATAATTATCCCCAGCAGCTGTACTGCTGTTAAGAAGTTTTACAACTTTTTTTTGGTGGCAAATAATAGTTTGTGTCTAAAAGTCCAAGTAAAAAACAACAAAAAAGTAACTATTTTCTTTCAACTGATAAAATCTTGCTAGTCATCTGTTTTTCGTTTATTTACCCAGTAGATCACATATTCTATTTGAAGCAAAATTTCTTCATTCTAAATTTACATTATGTGTTTTTTGCACGTTTACCAAGGATTCCATCATGCTGCAAAAAGTGAAATTACAGCGCATCTTACTTGCTTTCAGGTGTTAGGTATATGGCCACGGTATCCCTCAATGCACAGATTTCAAGTTTTGCCTAAAGACAGAAACACAAATATTGAAACAATGACACAATGTCCTTTCACCAAGTATATACCAGTATCCCAGAGCTTCACCTTCTTGAGAGGCAAATACTATTGCACACCGCATTTGTAAGCAGCCTTGGCTTTTAACAGTTTTATTTCCTGTAGTCTTTGTTGCCATGCTGCTCTGTCAGAAGACTGCTCAAAGGAACAATTTCATACTTTTGATTCAAGTCAAACTGTTTACATGGTCACTGTGTAGCAGTAAAAACACTGGTTTGTCTCTCAGTAACAGTAATAAATCTTTGATTCTGTTCCACCTTTTCTGTACTGTGATACAAAGATAGAAGGATGCAACTTTTTTTTTTTTTTTTCATGAAATACAGTGAGCTTAACTTCTCACAGCACTGCTTAGCCAGGGAGGAAGGAAACACAAAAGCACAAAAATCTGTCAATACACATTTTATGCTTGGTTCTTCTGTTGAATTTATTTTTTTCCATCAGATGAGGAAGTAGAATGATTATACTTTGTTTCTTGTGTGTCACCTGGTGGGCACAAGAGCTTGGGGATTTTATTCCTGTACTGTACTATGTGCCCAGGTATTAATTTTCACTTAAGCAAACTGTGAAAGAGACTGAACGCAATGATTAAACAAACTTCATAGATCATCCTTTGGTCTTTGAAAAGCAATCATTATCATCACAACTTTTATATGAAACAATCTGCAAGAGATCAATAAGTAATTTCATTTAAAAATATAAAGTGAACCTCATAAAAATTCACATTCTGTTCTTTTAAGCAGAAAGATGAAATTTAATCCAGTTAGACATTACAGTAACTGATCAACAACCAATGACATTAACGTTCCAAAACAAAACTTTTAACAATGAAACACAGACAACTAATTCCAGTTCTAATGAAAGCCTCTGACTTTTAGGTATTTCCCTCACCTCTCCCCTAGGCAGGAAGACAGCTAAAATTCATGCTTTTTTGGAGCCAGAACTTTCTGGCACAAAGTACAACATAGCCACCCACTAATTTTATACTCATAAGAAATGCTTTTCTCAACACAGAATATTTTACTTCTTTTTGTAGAGTGCTCCAACCTCAAGAATTTTGGACTTTTTGAAGTCCTACACCTAAGATTCTGGAGTCTTTTCTACATTTTAGGAGGCACCAGAACCCCATTCTCAAGTACCACAGCCCAAGTAAACCCGGTGGAAGGGTGAGCCCTGCAAAACTGTGGGTCATGGGATGGGAATACAGAGTGAGGCTTGAATGAGAATTTTTTGTTCAGCCTCACAAGGCTTGGGTGACTCTCACACTGCTGCTGTCTGTCAGACAGGATTTTCCATGTTCAGACGAACAGAAAATGACCATGAGCGACAAACTTACAGTAAGGAGAGAAAATCCATTCAATTATAGGTTTAGGCAGCAAGTCCCTACAGTGGGTTGTTTAGTCAGACAAAAGGGATGTATGCATAGCTTTGCTGTTATTCATGGATTTGTTTTAAATAGGGAGTCAATCTTACTCAGCTGTAATCTTCCTACACTAATTCTCTGTCCAATGCCATTACTACCAGCAACTGGAAAATAAGGCTTACAACTGGATAACTATTTTCCCATCATAATGCAAGAATGCTGTCATGTACAATGAAAATAGGGAGTTCGCTCTTTTTCTGTTACAGCCATGGCAATCTGAATCAAAGGGATTTTTAAAAAAAGGTGTTTTTCTTGGAGTCCTTTAAAGCTTACCCAACAGCAAGTACAACTACCAATCCAGCTGTAAATAAAGAAAGCAAAGGTATTCTACCCATGTTACAACAACATGGTATTGTAGAGAGGGTATAACAAGTGACTAGTTCTGTAAAGTCTTACAAGATCCTCTTGCATCCTGTTTTCAAGATTTTTAAATCTCAAAATATCACTACATTGTTTTTTTATTTTAAAACGATTTTTTATGTTTGGCCAAAGACAGTATTTAACAACATTTCGAAGAGATACCATTATGATGCTTTTTATCTCACAGGATACAGGTAGCCTTTTAATGCTGTCTGACATAAAGATAACCCTAACATATAATCAAACCCAAGAACCAGTATCCCAAAGGGTATTCATCCATAAATCTGAAATAGGTTGTAAACTAATCCTTTTTATCTCCTTGCTTTCACTGCTACAATAAATCAAACAAGTACCCAGATTATATCTCTGTCTGTTGTTCTTAGTTTTCTAGATTCGGATGTTTGACAGCACAAAGTATTCAGGTACCTGTAAAGCTCCATTTTTGCTGAAGGATGAAACACACTGCATCAGTCGACTCAGTTCTTCAGAGACTGCTTCTACAACCCTTGACATTACCCGAGGAACTAAGTCTTTGGAGATGGTAAACACCTAAGTTTTATGAAAGAAGAACCATGAGCAAAACACCTACATTAACAGAAATATTTTCAATACTAACATTTCAATAAAAGCCATAAACCTCTTCAACTGAAAGGTCTCCTTCATTTTATCAATGTACAAAAACACTTAAAAAGCAACTAGAATATGAAGGATGTCTTTTGATGATTGCCCTGCACTTGGACCAATCCCCTCTGTTAATAGCAAAGTTGGCTATGTGATACCCTTCTTGCAGTACCAAAAAGCAGCTAAACTTCAAAATATGTGCTCTTGGCTGATGGATGCAGGTTGTCAGGCGGCTGTAGATAAGACTGCTGTCTTGTAGGTAGCACCTTTAATTCAGAGTTGTGTGACTGACTGACACAATTACACATTCAGCCACTATCTACCCATATATTTTATTATTTCTTCTATACTCCTTTATATTTGACGACTGTTGAATGGCTACTGTCGTTATGCTCTGTGGCAGAGACAAACATTTGACAGCCTGTGAGGGTACAAGAGTGTCAATGGATTTTCATTTAGATTCTGCCACTGCTGTCATTTATTAGTTCCCTGGCAAAAAAAAAATAAATCTTACTGGTTTTCTCATGCATAAAGGCCATCTTTTTAACTGCTAATTTGTGTAACTTTTTAAAGTGGCACTTTCAGAATAGTAACTGAAACAAAATTATTAGTTCTATGCTTGAAGCGAAGTATGAGGAGACCAATCTTCCTTAAAGGGAGCTTTACAGAAGCGAGAAATTGTTGGTGGATTAAAAAAAAAAAAGGTATGATTTTTCTAAACAAGACTGTGGAAAATGCAGGCCAAGAGGTTGGAATATAGGGGGAAGTGAGATTATAGGTTAGACACACTAAACTTGTGTCAAAGCTTGAAGGTGATGATCAAGCTGCATTAAACTGCACAGGGCTGGGAGAGAAGATGACACAAGAAGCTGAAGTGGTGTATGGAGTGGTGTGTGTAAGCTGAAGTATGTGACTGGAGAGGTGCAAGAAGGAAAATGAGCTCTCTAAAATTTTGAAACACTTCTCCAGTTTCTGCTTTGAAATGGTCTAAAGAATTAAGTAGTGGAATGATTGTTTTGCTAGAATGCCTTTGCTTCTATGCAAAGTTTAGATCTCATGTCTGACAAGGAGATTTAGTAACTCACAGAAGATATTAATACATATGTGTAAAAAATTAAGGAAGAAAACCTGAAGAAAGCAAGATTCCTACAGACTTTTCAATGATTTAAATAAAGAACTGTGCACCAGGCATTCCATAAGGCTGACCATTCCAAAAGGCAGGTCTGCACCACAGGCCAAGTACGCTGATCACATAAATGTCAGCTACCAGCTGTTACCAGCGCTGGAAAGAGGTCATCTTACTCAGCACCAAACACTGCTGAGCAATTCAAGACAAACATACCAGGAACATGCCCAAAGATCATCGACTGAGAAGAGAATATTTCTGCCTGCAATGAGCACTCTTGAAGTTACATTACAGAATCCAGGAAAAATAATTCTCAGCAAGGGTGAATCATCACAAATTTGCAATAAGAAGCCCTTATTTTGATTTCAGCTAAATTTGAATTCAGCGGCATAGAAACAATTTTCTTTCCATTTCAGTCTATCCTTGCTGTTCACCTGATGGTTAATTTTTGCTGTTTCAAACTACAGAAACTTGCAGCCTTACTAACTAAACTTAAACCTGACCCAGCTTACAGAATTTCACCAGTGGAAATGGGAGTTTCATCTTGACACAAGTTTTCATATTTCTGTAATATTTCACATCTAGAAATGTATGAGGCAGTGCTATTTAGGCCAGAATCAGTATCGGTCTCCATGAAGAGAGCACAACAACGCACCCTTCTGCTGCAGCATTTTAACAAGTATGCATGTTTACAAACCTTGCTCAGTAAGTCACAAATGCCTTTGATTTTTTAAAGCACAACCTCTAATTTCCATTTTAATCAAATTTCCACTACACTGAAAAACAATATTAAAAGTTGGTATCACATTGGTCTATGTTTTTAGTGTTTCTTATTCCCTCATTTGGAAACATGATGCAACATCACAATGCTTCTGTGAAAGTAAGTTCTGCTATAATTTAACACTGAAATTGTATAAAAAAACCTGCAAGTCAAATTTGAAGTTCCTAAAAGTATTTTAATTTATATGAATCCTTAAGAAGGAACTTAAGAAGGAACAAGGTAAGTAAAAGCCTCAAGTGAATCTCATAATTTTTTAATTACAGGGAAAAGGTAGAGCAGCCATACTTGTGGTATTTTGGAAGGTAAGAGTAATATTACTATCAATACTTCTACCAGGAGCAATAGTAATCTGTTAACACTCTTGATGATTAGGAGTGATTATGTAAAACGCAGGCTCTAACTTAAAGAAAATTCCTACATGTAATCACAAAAGGCTAAGTTATTGCAGCCCTTCCAAGCTTATTACGTTATAAGCAATGTTTTAACATGCACTACCTAGCCTAGTATTTCAAGCAGTATTTGTGCTGTACAAAGACCATAAAACTTTCAGGGTTTAGCTTTCCTATTTCCATTGTATGTAGAAGACTGACATATACTGGCTTTTCACTCTGAATGGCATGTATTGAACATTTCTTTCAAGGTGAAACAGAAGTGCATTTACAGATGTTTTGGAAAATAAAGGTAATCAGAGAAAGAGAGCATCATAACTAGCTGTGTATCTATATATATTATCTGCATGGAAAGGGAGAATTTAGCTTTAGAATTTGGCTTTCCTCTTTATCAGATAATGGAAAGAAAAAGGTGTAACAGAGTGCTAGTGAGGATAAACAGGTACTGCTCATCTCCTTCTGCCAATAAAAAAGAGTTATCAGTTGCATAACAGGTTGGCTAAACCTAATCTAAAACACATCTATAATGAAGACGTTTCAATAAAAGGGTGAAAAAACCTGGGGAAAGGCAGGATTTACCAAGAAAAGTACACTGAAATCATATGAATATAAGCATGAAACAATCTGAAGTTTCTCCCCACCTCTGCATGCACAGCAATGATATTCACTAGTGCTTCTTTCAAATAGTTTCTGACACCTGAAACAAAACAAACAAAATAATTACTTTCATTCTGTTGTCTCAAAAACACCATAATATTCTGCTGTTCAATACTGTACTTCTTATTTTCATTTTTTACTATTACTTTTGCAATCAGAGGCAGAAAGAGAAAGTTCCATAGCCACACCACCAGCCTATTTCCTTTTTCAAATCAAATGGAGAAAGGCACGTTTCCTTACAGCAGAAAGTTAAAAAAAGTCAGTAGGTTCCTGTTTTAGTATTCTTCTCTAGCAGCAGAATTTCACCAACTATGCAATTTAATAAAAAACGAGCATTATTAAAAAATATATTCTTGATATTTTGCTAGAATACACACACCATAGCACAGAACATGCAGCACAGTTTGGTAAGTTCTAAAGAACAAAGACAAGAGGTTTTGTTTGTACAACAGTCTTCAAGATCTTACTACTTTATCAGCTCCTCTATCTGTGAATTATTATAGACAGGAATAGCAAGGACACTTGTTTCTCTGAATGCGGTTCAGAATATATTACTCATGGCAGTTTATAGGAGATGTCATGCCTTAGTAGAAATTTCCTTTTGGGGAAGGTGGAGAAGTCAAATAAACATTTTCTTGCCAAGCTTATGAAATGCTTGTCAATTCATACTAAGAAGTGAATTCTAAAGAGAAGAACATACAGCAGGGTGTGCTTTAGTTAGGACAGGCTCTTAGTACTCTCTGCTGCTGTGATTCTGTAACTTTCCTGTCCTGTACTCCAGTCATCTGAGATTTAAAATAGGCAAAAATCCAAAACTGCCTCGCTTGTTTCTATGGCCAATTCACTTTGTAGGCAAAGGAAAATTAGCAAGCATTTAACTCATTAAAGTATGTATAAAAGCTGGAAGTACAAAGTAATGAGAAAGGGTTACGGATCCACATGACCTCACCTTCTGATTTTGATTACTCTAGCACGAGTCAGAGAAAGTGCAATGACCACATCACTCCCTTCAATATATTCAATCGACAGTAAAATATGAGAATCACGGACAAAGACTGGTGAAACCACACAGCTCGAAGATCACAATGTGATTAAGGCTGCTGCTATAAAAATTACAAAGTGAACCTTTAATCAGTTCATCTTACTTGCTCCACCTTTCCTCAGATAACACCAATGCAGCAACTTAGTCCTGCTACAAAAAACAGCTTTAAAAGGGGTTACCCGACATCATCAAAATGAGCTGTTCTGAGAGAAAAGTAGTGTCTCACAACTGCCACTTCAGTCATGCTCACATCTTTAACCACTGGTCCCACAACTTGCCTCAAGATCTAAAGAGGTGACACTTCTCTTTGTTAGACAATTACGGACAAACATTTTATAACAGTAGGACACGAGGACAACAGGACCCTCTTGCATGAGGAACAAACATCTAGAATGTGCAGTGGGATACAGCCTGGGGGTTAGAAAAATACAAGTCTTTCTCCATACATTCCAAAACATCTCTAGTGCCTTTTCTCTTTACCTTTATTCTTCTTGAAAAATCTCAGTAGTTTTTTCTGTTTAAATTAATCCAAAGACAAGTCAAACAGCATTGTATACTAGGTTGCAAACTTAAAATTTCTTTTATCTTAGCAAAAAAGTGAGTGGGGAATAAAGCAATACCAGAAATTTTATGAAACTGACTTTTTTTCTCCTGCTGTGTAACCTTGCAAAACAAAGCAAGAATGTTACACACCAATACTTGAACCACACCAAAAGATCACAGGTATATGTGGAAACGCAACACCCCCTTCCTTTTTCCTCTTCTACTGTTTTCCTTCTTTTACTTCACTCTGCCCCTGTTTAAATCCCCTGTGCACTTCACATCACAGGGGGCAAAATTTCTACCACATCCCAGAAGCAAATATAACTTGACCAGACCCTGAATGATGGTATGCAAATCACATCAAGAGGTACAGGGTGAATTTGGGAGCTGGTTTGCAACTAACCTCAGGGTGCAAAGTGTTGCTTTTGGTCTGCAAACCTATGCGATATTCAGCTTTTGTCTGCCTACCAGCCTCATCTTGTGACTGGGATCTTTCATGTGGAAACTGTGATTTTAATTTTTTTACAAATGCTGCACAAGATTAAGACTTTCACAGTCTCCCTTCTCCAGGGACACCTGAGCGCTATCATGGCATGTTCCTTAGTCAATCAAAATTTCAGTCAAGACCTAAGCAGCATTTCTTTGGCACAACTGAGTGTTCCCTAACAAAGCATCTCACTCAAACCCTGCTACTGCTGGGGAGCTGTAAGGAAAGTACAGAGAGGGGGCTGCCGTGTCAAACAGAAAGGGCACATGTGTCTCCTGCAGAGGTGGCCAGCAGGCTGAGCTGGGAAGAATTGTTATCAAGGAAGTAAGCGAAAAGCCAGAGTGGATAGACACTGAAGTGGGTTGTGTAAGAGGGTGATGTGATTCCAAGGAAGAATCCTCATTTCCCACTTATCCCACCTAAACCCCTGAGGTAGCGTGCCTTTTCTCATGCATTCATGCAACTTGGCTCAGGGTAGGAGCTGCTAGTTCTGCCTGCTGCTGTAAGCACCCAAATTAAACAGCTTTTGACTGTACTAGTAAAAGTTGGCTATCACTATGTCTGCAGAAACCTTCCATAACATATTTCAAAAAGAGCTAGCTGCTGAGTTGCCATAACTGCTATACCTACGTAAGAACTGCTAATTTCTAAAAGCATGAAACACTAATATCAGCAACATTAGCTCCAGGCATTGAACGCCATTGTCTGATGGCGCACAGCTCAGGTAAAATGGTTATTTATGTCAGAGCTCAGAATGAACAGAGTAAATGGAATGGAGATGGATGCTATGGTAAAAATGAAGTGAGAGTAGCTTAGTATTGCATATTGTTAGCCTATCCCAGCTGCATGATATTGTTAACTTAAACCTCAGTGAAAGGGCATAAGCAGACATATTTTATCTTTCATCCTTGTACCACACACAAGGACAAATGGATGAACTAAGAACTTAAAGGAGATTAGTGCTACTGGGATTGCAAGAAATAATTAGGTGTTCCTGACCTTTCATAGAAGGCTCAGTCCCGCAATGACTTCAGGATCAGGGAGCTCAGTACCAACACAAATATTTACTCAGTTTCTTAGACAGGTTTTACAACTTAAGAGCAAATAATTCAGCACAAACTGTGCAAAGCTATGCAGTTTAGAGACAGTCCATGTATACAAAATTGTAGTTGCCTTAATTGCAGCATTTAATAACCTGAAAGACCTTGTCTTGCCAAAGACTGAAAGAACACGCAATTGCACTCCAAAAATGTCCGTTAGTGGAACCAGACAGGGAAAGAAGGGAGAACTATGCATGGTGAAGAACAACATAGGCACAAGAAAGAAAGAAAGGTATAAATTAATTGACCATCAGCAGAGTTAGGTTGGAAATTAAAGGTCACTGTGTAATAGGTTTGCTCTAAGTAAGCTATGAAATACGTAGTTTTATGACAACCATTGCTGTCGGGGAGTCAGTTTCCTACCATGAATAGAACATAAGTAAAAAGGCTATTTCCCCCCAGCCCTTCTTTTTGTCTTATTTGTGAAGGATTTAATTTTTGGATGTGGAGACAAAGCCAAACATATCAGAATGTCAGGACCTGCAGGCATAGTTAATAACTGTACTATATTTTGAAAAGTTACAATTAAAAAATATCCAATTTCTGATTTATATCACTGCACTGTTTGTGGCAGTCTTTGTTGAAGCGAAGTATTACTTTTCTGGAGTATGATTCACTGGAAACACAAGCAGTGGCATCCAGCTGTGAATTTGTTGTGAAATTCATTTCAAAATGAAAAAATTCTGTCTAGAATAGAATTTTTGTACAGCTTTCTCTACAACTGTTCAGCAGCCCACGCAATTACAGTTTTTGGGACACCATGCTGCCAGTCCTATTATACAGCACTGAAAGCTAATGCACCATGTAAACTGTAGGTTGCAACTATTAGGCTAATCAAGTGAAACATAACATTCTTAAGTCTAAAATACCTCTTATTTAGCATATTGAAGCACAAATACAATGCCTTTCCATTGCTTCTGACAGAAATGTGTTAAAGAAAGTCTCAACAAGCCCTTGCAATTTCTCTGAGGAAAATGTTATTATTCTGTTACAACATAAATGCATTCCACTCCCACTCTATTCTTAATACCAAAGACTGACTTGCTGGAATTTTAGCTGCCACTAACAAAGCCCCAGCATTGCTCTAAAGAAAAATGGATGAGAAGACTCAAGACATAAAAATAAAGGACAATTTAAGCCATCAAGTATCACAATGGCTGACAGAAACTTTAAAATACTATCTTCCAATTCTGGACCTTCCAGTGTACTTTTTACTGGAGAGACATATAACAAAATTATCCATTAATCTCCAGTGTACACCACCTACTAATTTTATCCTTTTTTTTTTTTTTACAACTTAAATGTGTCAGTCTACATTTCAAAGCAATTTTAGCAACACTGTAAAGCTGTAGCAAGGATGACTGTGTGAATGATGGGAAAAGCAGAAGGGAAAATGGTTTGTGGTTCTGAGGAGTAACAGAAACCAAACTTTTAGCTTGCCAATACAGGAGTCATTCAGGAGATCTTCAGATGGTGTAAGTGCTACCAGTTGTCCCACTTGTTCTCAGAGATATGTTTCCCCCAAGTACTTATATGACATCGTTATACTATGAAACCCCCAGAGTGACTGAATAAGTGTGCAAGAGCTGGGACTCCAATACCACATGTGTAACTCTAAAACACAGAGAGGCTACAAAACCTTGCATGCAAGAAAAGAGCAAAGATTGCACACACAGTAAAACTGAACTCATCAGGCTGCTTTTTCTGTGCCAGAAGCTAACGTGGGTCTTCAAATGCTCCCAGTCCTTCTATAGTAAATTGATAGAGTGAGGGAAGATAGGAGATTCAAACGTTTTTTACACCTTCTGCAGACTCAAGAGTTCAAAGAATGAACTGAAGTTCAGTGAGGACAACTGAAACCCACAGGAAATTTTGACCCAGGCAGACTGGGTTTGACACACTTTTAACTCTTGTGAGATTGGAACCTTATTTGAGATGGACAGCTGGGAATCCAGCCTTGCTGCTGCCTCTCACCAAACCAGCCTTTTAGCTTGCCTCTTGTGCAAAAAGGAGGAGAGGTGATAAATGCACTATAGTTATTTTCTAAATAACTATTTAGAAAAAGCAGGTGATATCAGCAAGTACCTCTGCTCATCAGCAGTAAACCAGAGACGAGGATGAGAGGCTATGAAGGGTTAAAAGAAAAGAAAAAAGTTCTGAGGCAAGTTTGGTTAAAGAGAAATCATGCAGGATTATTGAAAGAAGCTACTGCTCCTCTGTGGAGGAGCTAGAAAAGCCATCCACAGGAAATTTTACAGTTTGACAGCTGTCACTCTTTTTTTTTTAAATAAAGCAGAGAAGAGTGAACAGTTCTCAATACATTGACTAAGCTACCAGTCCTGTTTCACGACTGAGTTGACTGACTTATTAGAAACCTAGGCTGTGAGGGACTGAAACAGAAATGAGTGTTGGGTAGGCACAGAGCCACCAATTTAGGGAACAACAGAGAGCATTCCGTAGGAGGTCAGTACTTAAACGGGCAAGTAACTGCTGCTGGTGGTAGCAATGTTTCTTAGTGCTTCTGAAAAGAGAGCACTAAATTTGTTGGCCTTGAGGCTTGTACATGACTTGGTAGAGATAGGAAAACTGATGCCTGGGAGTCTGAAATTTTGCATTTAAAAACATATCCAATTGTATGCAATATTTTTTACAATTTATTGTTCTGTTTGGTTACGCCAGTAACAGTCAATCAGTCTGAAACCTCTTTTTTTCTTGATTACTTTTTAATGAAAACTTTCCTGAAAAAACAATAACATACAGAATTTGGTGATCCAAACAGATCAATATTTTTTATACCTAGCTGCAGAACACCAACACTTGCCTGTTCCTGGACACTTCATTTGCTACTCTGATAGTAAATTTAGAGAAGGGCAAATAGAAAAAAGTATTTAATCTGCTCTGTTCTAAGGGAGTAACTGGCTTTTTAATTTTTTAATATATTCTTCTCAGTTACATGACACCCTATTGCCAGATTTAAGCAAATCAATATTGGAAATGTTAATTTCCAAGCTTCAGATATATCATGCCAAACTTTACAGCAGCTCACACACAAAGTGTTCTGAACTGTATGTCAGTTAAGCTCCTGCAGCTCTTCTGTAAGTTTTTAATCTGCTATGTGAAACTGTTGGGAAAAAAAAGCTGCACACATCTACTGCAAGTCGTTAATCAGTGCTGCGTAGTGCACATTAAAAAAGAAACTAATGCACGGTATCCACAAAGCCATGTAACTTCTTTAAACAGTTTGATTTTAACTGTTACATTTCCTCTAGGTTCTGGCTGCATCACAGCTGCAATAGCAGTATTTAATACGTGCTTTAACTAAAATTATCCTGGCACAATTTCTAGTGTGGTCACACTCTTCCTCAATGCCACTTCTGTTACAGAAGCAGTGCTATGGGCTGGCAGGATTCCTATTGGGATGGCAGACAATTATTTGTATTTCTGCAGCTCTTGAAAAGGCAGAGTGTGCTCTGCAACACACCAAGTGAGCACCGTCCTGCCCCGTGCAGTCCATGTGGGAATTTCAAGCTCAGATGGATGCCTCCTGACAAACCAAGCTGCCCAACACACACCAGAGAATTTCACTCTTCAATCTAACCTAAACAATAACTTCCAGCTAAAATCAAGTAATCTCTTTCTGAAAACCCAAAATATAAGGTAAGGCAGAGCAGGTGGAAGGAGGAAGAGGCTCTATAGAGTAAAACACTGTCTGAGGTCACAGCAGGTCAGTAGAGCAGTCAGCACTGCCTCCATCCAAAAGCTGCTGGGACAACTTTAAAAAAGGTTATCTGTGCAGATGTGTCTTGGTATAAAAATTTTAATTTAAGAGATCTACAGATAACTCCAGGCTTCCCATACTTATGGATGACTGCCTGACACCTCCAGCGCATGGCAAAGATCTAACAACTACCTTACCCCAACAAATGAACAGGAAGCAGCACAGACTAAAAGTGAAAATTCAAATGAACACCAAAATATTTTTATTTTTAGGGTGCAGGCTTCCAAATAAACATGACTTATAACGTACCTTACAGGTAAAATATTTCAGGACTCAGGCTACTGGATTGTGAAGTACATACAGCAAAAACCAGTTTACACTATGTTGGTATTGTGAAGGTATTTATGAAGGAATATTCCTTATATGAAGGAATAAATGTATTACTTGAATTTTTCCAAGCACTTAACTTGGATTTGAAAAAGAAAATATACAAGCAATTTGGATTTAGAATCAAGTACCCAGGATGACATGAAAAAGGGTGACATCTGCCATCTATGAGGACCAACAGCACAGCACAGCACACCTGAGGCTGCATTAAATGCATTTGAAAACAAGTGTTGGCCCCCAAAACTGTTCAGAAATTTAATATTTATTTATAATATTTATAATCAGGGAAAGTTTAATGTGATTGACAGTCTGTTTAATTTTGTATGTTCCCAGAACAACAAACTCTATTTGCCTCATTAGAAAATGCCCTAAATTATTTAATGTTTCTGGAAAATTTTTTTAAAAGCTAGCAACTATTTGCAATTACTACGGTAAATGTGATACCCCATTTAGAAAAGCAGTCTTTTAATTTCCAAGCAGCCTCCACCTCTCAAGATAGTCCCCTAACCATGGAATAGACAGAAACCTAACTTGTTTGCAGGCATGAGCCTTTCATGAACTACAGCACTGGTACATGAGTATGTCATGCTATTTTACTGAAGTGCCCCCACCCACACAGTGATATCATCTAACCTGACATCCCACAGATGTTAAAAAAACATATATATATATATTAAAAAAAGTAGAGATGTGACTTGGAATTTCCCCATGGACATAACAAAGCAGCTCACCTCCATTCTTTATAGCAGCACAAAGGTTTCTCCCTTAAAAGACAGTTGATAGGAAATCAGCTTCAGATAACGGTACTACCAGTGGCCTGTTTTCTAAATTAAGGCAGAGACAAGCCTGCTTGTTTCTTCCTAATTACTAAAAATACATTTGCTATCATGCTTTGTTGTTTGCCCTGGATAAAAACATTTCCAGAAAACTGCTTGCAGGATGCTAAGAGCAGAACACATATCTAGCAGTAGCTCTAAAAATACAAGAGCTCCACCAGGTCACAACCTCTACCACCACCTAAGTGGCTTTATTTGTTTATTATATTCCCTCCTCATTTTGACTCACTAGTATTTTTCAAGTTGATTTAAAAAAAGTTAATAATTAGTAGCTGACAAAAACCAAATAATAAGCAGTGCAAATAATAACTTTCATTTACTTATTGCTTCCGCTTTGATGAAAGAAAGACAGACACCACCTCTTAGAGAATTAAATGGACATTATCATGTTCAGTAAATTCCTTACTTCACAGTAAGATTTATGCAGTCTGATCAATAACACTATTGTTACAACCTTCAAACAGGATTATATGTATTTTTAAAAATGCATGCATAGCGTATTAACAAATAAATACAGCCCCATATAAAAGAAAAAGGTAGGTTATAGGAAAGTAATTATTTAAAACCAGTCTAGAACAAAAGACATAATTACAGCATTCACAGAGTTTTATGGATCCATACGATACACCTGAGCCAAGTTAAATGTCACACAACTGCTCCATTGTCATTAAAGCAGAAAAACCCACTTAAAAACAGGGACTCCAGAATCTCATTTCAATTTACACAAGAATGTAAAATTTCTCACTAGGCCACTTCCTGCTATTGCTGGAAACATTCCCTCGTTTAAACGGAGATGGATTTCAAGGTACTGTACTTAATGTTGTTTTGAAAGTACATTAAGAAGAAAATGTGAACGTGTAGGCAAACTGGAAACTCTCTGGAGAGATTACCCACTTATTTAACCACATTTCCTGTTTTTTAACCCGTTTGTCCTAAGTCAGTCCTTAGACTACTGACAAAAATAGATACATGTGTGCTATAAATAGTTCATTAGCAGGTTTTTCTCGGTAAAACTGAAAATGTTTTGATAAATCTATTGTTCTTACTAGCTCCATACTAATTAAACTGTGAATCAGATTAATGTTTTCTTGAAATTCTTGTCTGCACAGCTCACGGTAATTGTAAATATAGAGCGTCTTAGGAATCTGTGAAAAAGTCCCAAGAACTAATAGTGACTGAAAAAATAGCTATCAATAATTGAAATTTAATGAAGAAATTACTGGTAACCTATGTGGGAAAGTTCTGAACAACAGTTCTGAAGCAAAGGAAGAGGCTGATCACGCAAAGCCAGAACCTTCCTAAACATTTTGAGACCTGAAGGTCAGAACGTTACATCTTTGTCACCTTGCACTTAGTTTCAGCCATGGTACTATGTTGATCTAACACAGTGAATGTCATTTGAAGGACCTGACACAAGTAGCCACAAAACTAATTTCTAAAAATATTAAATGTGAAGGCTTTTCAGACTTATGTTACCTTTAGTTTTTGAACTATTTTAATTCAATCAATAGAAATTACGTCATGACATACAAAGAGCCTGAAGGTTTCTGTTTCAGCTGCCTTGGAGTAGCAGGAGCTCTAAAGACTGCCAATACTGTGATTAATACCTTTGCCTATGCATGAACTTCAGTCTACAAGACGAAAACACTAAGAGAATAATACTGGTTCTGTACCTTCTTGTATAGGCCAAACCAAGATGTCATTAAAATTGAAGCTGCTGAGGCTGTTCTGAACTTTCTGCTACCCCATTCAAACCACAAAATGATCTGAGGGACAGTTGAAGAGGTCTGCTGCTTTCCTAAACCCCATGGCCTCTGGGATGGGATAGAATATAATTTCCTTTATTATTAAGAAGGAGCAAAATCTGTAATTGTGAAAGACTACAACAGAAAATACAAAGCCCAACAGTGCTTCACTTGGGCAGGAGAGGTGTTAGCTAGCATCAAATATTTAAAAGAGGTGCAGGTAGCTGAAGGCCAGTTGGATATGTACGCATGTTTTCAGGAGGGTTTTGTTACAAGATGGATTTATTTTCACTTCTTCCACCAAACACAGTAAAAAAGCATAAAGGGTATTTTACCAATCCAGACCTGAAGGTCTTGAGCAAAAGATCCCAAATATCACACTTAGAATTGAACCATAAAGACTCTCAAACTACTCAAACTGTTGCAGAACCAGCCAAATTTCAACCCACTAACCTGGTAACAAGAAATGTAGATGCTGAAAGAACAACAAACAAAAAAGCCCCAGACCCCCTTACACCAAAAACTCCAATGCACTAATGTAGATAAATGCCTACATCAGAGGTTACAGCCATTCATACCGCTTCATCTAAGCATACATGGGTACCAGCTCACCCAAATCACCACTGGTAAAGAAATGCATTGATGATCCTTAGATGAACCCAGTACTTGAGATCTGTGACCCACAGAAATTTGTCTTTTTGTTGTTGTCATTTAAGTAATAACAACATGGTCTGGCAGAGTTACAGCCTTTACAATGCTCTACAAGTGCAATTGGCCCACCAATGTGTGGCTGTAATCCATAAAAACAAGCTGGTGTCAGAACAAGAATACAAACACTTCACCGCCAACAGTGTGTTGCCCTATAGATTTAGCACTAGTTAAAAAACACCTTTCCACTTCTACTTCAGCATTAACAGCTGTGGGGATGATGAGCATTTTTTTCTTTTTCTTTTTTTTGTTAAATTAAAGTGGCTAGATGTTTGACTTAAGGGGAAACCTAACAATAAAAATTAATTACAACTATTAGATATTAAAGTAGGTGGTTTGAGGTAGATGAAGAAAGAATTGCACTACAAGAAAAGACATTTCACCCAACTAAAACATAACATCCAAACCAAACCCATTTTTCTTCCTGAATGGAAAAAAAAAAGGTTCTGAAGAATGAAATATATGCGTGAGACACTTAGATATAACAAACCCTCCTTCTTGACACGAAAATGAATACATCTAAGGATGACTCAGTATTACCTGAACTTTATCTACCAACAATTCATTTGCTGTAGGCTGCTGCTTCATTTTCCAGAAGAAAAATTTTTAACAAATTTCTTCCCTCTGCTCCCTTTGATTTGCAGCATATAAAAGTCATAGCATTATGTATCTCAGTTCTACCATCACTAGATTTCCACTGTAAGAAAAATTTTTATGCTACAGGATTTTCTTTTGATAAAACAGAGACTACTAATAGCCAAAAGGTAAGGTGCTGAAAACAGGGCACAGTCCCTGGGATGACTAGGCTCCCACTGATTTTAGCAGTTTGTAAGACAGGATTGTGATCCTTCTGTGTGTATCCAGGAAATGTAGCAGAGTGGAAACTTAATGGCTCTTTCCTGGTCACAAAATATTCTTAAGTTTCCAAAGTCTGTGGGCAAAAGAAACAGAGGCAAGACACGATATTGCACATTAAGAGGGAACAGACTACTAAGTGTATATAAATATTTGCTATGTATTGGACAGATTTTCAAATAGCCATGTGCATCAACAGTTTTTTCATTAAATAAATTTAGATTATGCTGACCAAGAAACTGCTCTGCTGCTTAAAAGCTGTCTTCCTATTTTTTTTTTCAGATTTAAGAATAATGGAGAAACTGTGAAACAGACCAGCTGGTGGGTGGTAGACATGAAGAGCATCATCATCTTGTTAAACTAGTGCCTACATTCTTCTGAAGCTTGGCACTCATATAATTTCCAGTATTGTAACCTGTTCGCCATTTAATTCTTCACAAGTGTGACTCGTAAGAAAAAAGAAACCAATTGTACCCCTTCAACATAGGCTTCCAAAAGCCTGAGTGTGATAACTCATCACATTGGGGGTCCTTGCCACTCCCAGACCTCTCTCACTTTACAGAAGTGAAGTCACACATACAGTGGTCTCAGTGGGGATCAAAGTCAGCAACACGGACTAACCCCTTCAGACTGCCCCCCAGAGGTCCCCATACAGGAAGATTTACGTAACGACAAGAATGCCAATTTAAAAAGGTGTTTCACAGACAAGAGAGTGTAACTCTATGCACTCCATAAAGATACAGGATGACCAATTCAATGGGAAAAGCAAGTCACTTCTTTAACTGTAAGGCAGACTAAAAATCAACATCTCTATCAAAACTAAGAACAGTTGAATCCAAAAATCTCAAGAAGTATTTCCTTTCATTAACACAAACCAAGCATAGTCTGCTAGAATATTCATTTATTTCTTTCAAACACATCATTTTTAAGGCACCCTGAAGGTGTCCTTTCATGATTTTATAAAACCTAAAATTATTAAAACCTTTCAAAACACAGACTCACTCAGGAAACTGTGTGTTCTTCTCATAATTCCTGAAGTCACTGGTACTGTAATAATAGCCTGTCAAATGCAAAATGACAGCAATTTCATAAATGAAGAATGGGCTTAGAGATATACTATGTTTATGAATTTACTTTGGTTGTCACTCAAATATTATTATCATAAGAAATGAGAAAACTGAAGTCAATTGATCCAAAAGAGACTAATTTCACAAATAAAGTGTTTGGAACAATACAGACACTAGTAATTTTAGTGTCCAGTTTTGCTCTGCATCTCTCTAACCTTCAAGTTACTGAAAAAATTTTAATTACCCATAAAACATGTCCTGCATTTATTACAGTGATTTAAGACAGATATACTTGGGCAAGTAAAAGAAAAGGTAAAATTGGCAAGAGAAAGTAGAGTACGGACATTTCAAAAGGTTTTTTAATTTAAGTAAGCAACTTCAAAAGTGGTGCTTGGAGTAAAAGCTTATGAGCAGCCTTAAGATGCACAATTTTCATGTTTTTTACAGTATGTTTTGTTATTAATAATGATGATTTTTTTGAAAGTTGCTATTTCTCTTGAATGATACAAATGTACAATGGTAACAAGCAGGTGACAATGCATAATAAAAAAATCCCAGTACTTTTGGAACCTGATTCTGCAAAGGTCTGTGAATGTTCCTAACTCAAAAAATGCAAGTAGTCACCACACTGAAAGCACAGAACCAGTTCTAAGTATTTTTACATACTTTCTTCCAAATTGCTTTGTGTACCAATTGTACATGAAATACATGAAAGTGCATGAAATTTTTATTTGTCTTTAGTAACTAAATTCAGCAAATTGGCAACCAAATCAAAGCCACTGTATTAACTCACAAACACTAACAGGGAGCAGTATTGAGTAGACATGACGGAAGTATCGAGTCACGGGAAAGGGCTGACTGAAGAAAGAGACTGATTACAGACACAGTGGATTCTTTGGAAGATGTAGTAGGAGGTTGTGCTCTGCTTCATTTCACAAAATTCTCAAACTTGATTTCTATGGTAAAATCTACTTGTTGTTTGTGTGGTTCTTTTTCCACAGACTTGGCAACTTGAGATGACCTTGAAGGGGTAGTCACTCTTTTAACCTTCAGCCAGTCCTTACTCCTACTAATGCACGTATTTGAGAAAGCAACATGTACTGCAGTCAAGCGTATCAGGAGTAATTACTCACAAGAGTATACCTTAAATTTATGGCAAAAAATGCCCCAAGTTGAACTTTATGTATAGCTTTATTTATCTGTGTGCTTAAATAACCAGTGAGTTGGAACCAGAAAAGAGCAGGTCTTAGAGATGCTACTGCAGAAAAAGAAAACAAACTAAAACCCCAACAAACAAAACCACCCAACCAAACCCCAACAATCAAATAAAACAAAAATCCCACCCTACCTTACTATCTTCTAGTCTGCTATGAAAAAGGAGAAAATGAGAGAAAATTGTTGCAAGACACATACAGTATTTGGTGAGATCACATATTAATCCTATTTATTAGTGTGAAGGTGAGAACTTGCGCTGACTTCCAGTGTTACTATTTAATTTTTTTTCACTTCTAAGCTTTACTGAATCCCTACAGCATTTTGAAAAGGGCATGGATTTGAAATGAAGAATGTTTCTGCATGACCTGAACAATAGATTCTTAAAAATTATTTAATCCAAAATCAACATTTGGAAGCTATCTTGACTCAGGAGTGACCAACAATAACTGGAAAGTTTAAGATTTTTCACAGTTCAAAGTAAAGGCTTTTAATATTTTTGAATTACTTCAACTGCTGAACAAGCCCAACACTAATTTCATCCACACATCAATAAAGTCTAAGTGTTTCATTAAATTTAAATTGCTATTCCTTGTGTAAAGAAATTTAAGCTAATGAAATGTTTTTTATTACAATGGATCTGCTGTACTGTTAGAAGCCGATCATATTTTCCCACTTAAAAAGCAAGAGTTCAAGGGCTTGATAACTTGGCTACTGAGAGAATATGCTCCAGGCTGGATTTTGTATAGAAGTTTTGTATAGAAAGCTGAGGCTTTTTGTTACGCTAGAATTTTTCACTTAAAAACATGCACACATGCCTGGGCAGAAAGTGTTATAAAGTACTGAGGAGACAGCTATTTTCCCATTGTGTTAGTAGGACTCTGCAATTCTGTCCAGTGGCAAGGTTCATTTCGTATTTTCATCAGTGTTTTTAAAATGTTAAAAAAGACGGCATCCTTAACTACTGCATACATTCAGGGTTTAGAAAATAATAGCTTTTACTACTCCTCTTTCATCTTGAAATCGGTATTGTTTTATGCTTGACCATAGACCCCTTAGGCGAAACTTCAAACCACAACCAAGAATGTGAACTGACCAGTCAAGCCCACTAAGGATATCAAGGTTATTGGACCTCCTCTGCTGAGTTGTCTGGGGCAAATTCCAGATGTTTTAAGATGACTGTCTGCATCTGCATAGGAGGTAGTATAATGCTGTATTTTATATGGCCCTTGAAGAACCTCCAGCACAAGACACTAAGCACCTTTATCGGGGGAGACCACTCGCTGTTATGGATTGTTTCTAATGACTACCTTCATGCTAAATGTTAATAAGACAAAACCATTCTCTAAGCACAACACTGTAAATTATAGGAACCACACAGGCAGGTGCATGCACAGAAAAGTCTGGTTATTTTCACAGAGCTGAGTTTATTTGGACCAATACCAAAGTTTTAACTTGGGGCTTTCCATCTAAATATCACACACAAATCTCCAATCCTTTATAAAGTGAGCTAGAGGATTATGACTTAGCTACAAACAGCAGCAAACCAACCTCTGCTACAGATCAACCTTAAATGAGAGCTACATTTGCCTACGAATAGGTAACAACAACACAATTAAGTTTCCCAAATATTAATCATGACCTGTAAAGGCTTCTTGATCTCACAGTGCTCCCGTGCACACTGCCTTCTGAAACTGTGACGATGACCCCAGTATGATCTGGGTAAAGACCGCCAAAGGGACTTGGAAGTAGTTCTGGGTACAAGAAGAGAGCAGTCCCAAGATCTTTTAGCAGCTAAGACTACCCAACAGCGTATTCTGAGAGAAAGAGAATAGCATCTACAATTAGCACACCTGTGGAAATTAATCTTTGAAGGAAGAGAATAAATTCAAGCTAAAAAGCCTAACCAGGAACTCCAGAACAGACCCGATACCACAGTTTGGGACTACAGGTAATTCTACTTTTCATATTATTTACTTTCCCCACTCCACTAGTTTTATTACACCTCAGTTTGTTAAAGACTGCCACAGAAACTACCTTTAGCATTACCAAGATAATAAAAATCTGGTTTCTTAGGGTAACAATTGAAGCAGCAGTCTAACACAGCCCACTCAAACACCTCATTCACAGCCAAGGTTCAAATGTGTTTTGGCTTATAACCCAACTAGTAATCAAATAAGACCAAATAGTAGTAATAGTGACTATTGACTTGGAGTTCTAAGCTTTTTGGCCTATGATCTTCTCATACCTCCCTCACCTCCCCAGTCTGAAGTTCTGGCTTCCAAACCCATCTGAACCAACCCCACTGAGTCCTTCCTCTCACACAATTCCATCCACTCCTTTCTGTTCAGTTATCTAATCTGCAAACCCAACCTGCCTGTGCTCCAAAACTGCTCCCTGCACCATTCCATAACACTGGGGAACCCAAAGTAATCAGTAAACCAGACAGGAAACATAAAGGTGCCATTTGTGCCTATCAAATACAACACAAACATGAAAACATTCACCATGCCAACATGCTAGAGCATGGAGTATTGTTTTGTTGATGACACAATTTATTACTACTTTTGCTTTATTGAAAGGGTTGAGGCAGTACAAAACTTGTGTGGATATACCCTCATTCATGCTTGTAAATAAGGGGTGTGGGAAGAGGTGGGAAAAAATGCTTGCCCTTTCTCCTGTATGCATTATCATTGATTCCAATCTCCAATTAGCTTTCTGCTTTGAGCAATCCAGGGATTAGATCCTATTATCAAAGACAGTCATAAAAATACTACATGTTATTAGAAGACCTTAAGTGTCTCTCAAAGAGTATGCTTGAGGGGCTAAAAAAAGTTTAGGTCTCCTTATAACAAATTCAAAAACAAAACAAAAAAAAGATTGTTGACATTAACACGTCCTCACAGAGACTGACCATATAAACCAGAAAATGCTGAACTGATGACAAGTATCATACAGCTTCCTACAACTGGCTAGACAACAGAAGAGACTTCTGAGTTGTCAGACATGTCTGATAAGCAAATCCTCTGAAGTTGCAATAACTATCATCTCATCCAGGTATTAGAGTGATGTGTAATACCATCAGTTAGAACAGGTATGTGAGCAGACACAATTCTCAAGCTACAAGACTAGGCTGCTGCCTGACCAAGGAACCACAGCAAGACTTCATTTTAGAGATATAAAGCACTCATGCTCTTTCCATCCTTAAAGCAATATAAATGAAGTCTGGTTTAGGTCTTCAAACTTTTCAAATGAGACAGATGCTCTTCCCAAACACATTATTTCCCTTTTTAAAATACACCTTGCTTAAACAGGCAATTTTCAAATTTGCTGACCACTTAATTTTGTAGTTTGAGAAGAACACAGGTTTTCCAACTTTTACTGAAAAAATACTGAAGATAAAATGTTTTTGGAGCTTATTTCATGGAGCTTAGTAGTCTTTAACAAACCATAGACACATAGACAGAAATGCCACAAGGTATCCTAGCAAGAAGTTTGACAGATAAAGCCAAAGAAAAGCTGGAAGAGTGATGGATAGCAGTTTAGTTAACAGCTACTGGTAGGCTTAAAAGCAGAAAATGCCATAAATCAGAACTGTGAGTGAAGGCAGACGTGAAAAGCAAGAGGAAACATAAGGTGTAAACCAGTTAAGTTGCAGATAAACTCCACTGCATGCTTGTACATGTGGAGTCTAGAGGCTACTGAGACCAGCCAACAAAAACTTGAATCAAAATTAGCAGCAGAAAATCTTGCATGCAGTAAGCTGGAGAAACACAAGAAGATATCTAATAAAGTCAACATGCAAGTGGAACTCAGTGTATGGCAGGTAGGAAGTGAAAAATGTGATGTCTCTCCAGGACAGTTTCTAATGGGATTTCCATAATAGTCAGAAATTAAAGATAACGTGTTGGCAGAATCTACAGGAAGCTGAAGGGCCATTTTCTTCTCCTGTTCTCATCTTCTGCAAGGACATAGAGGGTATAATGTGCATTCCATTTCACCAGCTAGAATAATCCTTAAAATTTATAATTCAGACACCAATATAATACGACAACACAATGTTGTCAGAAGTGAGCAACAGAATGAAACCTGAATGTCTGAAAGTGAAATTGAAGAAAAATTTCAGGTTAAGATGAAAATACACAAATGAAGGGATTTTGAAACATGCATTGAAATTTGCACTTATGTTTCCTTTTATGTTTAATTTTTTTTTACAAAAAACGGCAAGGCTACAATATAACGGCCCTGACTTCACAACTTTAGTACGTGATTCTACTCTGTGAAGAATTATGTGTAGTAAAACAAATGCAAGAACTGTAGTCATTCAACACATGGATTGTTACACTTGCTGATTGATCGGGTCATTTAAGGATGAATGAATTCAACTCATCCTAATACAAACTTGATTGTTATACAGTTGGTATTTCCCTACCAGAAGCACAAAACATCAACTGACTAATGTATGTTGCAAGAGCAGTTAGCTTGAATGAAAAATAGCATATTTTAACTGGACTATGTAAAGACTACTGTATGTCAGAATCCTCTTGTGTCACAAACAAACTACTGGCATTTTGTAATAAAACCCCCCAAACTGACAAGTCCTTTAGAAACTTCATTTGCCAGTGCAGAATGGTCTTTTCCCTTAATATTATATGCAATAGACCTGCAAAACATCATTGTTTTCTTTCTGTTCACATACAGGGCATATTACATCCCTGCATCAAAATACCAGAATTTGGCCTTACTAAAGCATAAAAATTCAGACAATTCCTAAAGAGACGACATCAACAGCTTGAGGACTGTTGGAGTTCAAAATCATCTACTTTATGTAAGTAAGATAATTCTGAAGCCATCTATTTGAACAGTTAGGAGAAATCTAAAGGGTTACAGAGATTTCAAACAAAACTATTTTGCACATTTCAGTCAAAAAGTAATTGCTTATTTCTAACAAAAAAAAAGAAAGAGAGAAAAAGAAAATGATTTGTACTATATCCAAATGTTTTTAAGATGTAAATGCACTTGTCATCTTTCATGTAAGCAGGGTGCTGGTGCCCCAAATTAAACAAAAGAAGAAAAGTTAGGGTTGACAAGTATGTCGCTGCGTAACTACAAATTAAATATGCCTTTTGATATTTAATTTTTAACTGTTGAGTACCTTTTCATCAGGCTATTGCCATTAGAAGCTTTTTATTAGATTAATAAATTAGACAAATAACAGATAAAAGATGTGACAAGTATAACAAATCTGATTTAGCAAATCTGACGCACTTAATCTTTTACTGTAATAGTGGCATTTGATATATTTGAAATGTTTCAAACAATGATCCCTTAACACACCAAAGAAGAAGAAATTCAGATTTAACTCGGCTATATTCAATTTATGCCAAGTACAGAATAAATACCTAAAAACCACAATCAGCTTTCAGTTGAAAGTCCAAAATCACCTAAAACTTCCAAAGCTACGTGAAATTTTAAATACTACAACCCCCCCAACATCTGACAACATTAGTGAAACACAGAAGATACATATTTAAGAAAGATTGTTAGAATAGCAGCTGAAAAACTGCATGCTTGTGAACTCTGAGTGAATGCTGGCTAGACTGCACAGCAGCCAGCATTTCAAAACAAGTTATAAAGAGATATCACTGTATCTGAATTCCTCAGAAAAACAAACTAACATCAACCTTTTGTGTGGTAAACAAATCCACACACGCTACAGTCTTTCATAATTTAGTATAGTAGTTGCATATGTAAACAATTTAAATATAAACTTGCCATATTATGAAAAGTAATTTGACATTTGCATGCAAAAGCTCACATTAATAATCTAAAAGACTGAATGCCCACATACTACAACTACCTTTGCTCGTATTGCACAAATATTAATACATAGAAATCTCTTCTACCCAAATTCAGAGCAACCGCCTCATTCCTCCTCCAAAAGTCTACAGCCTTGCAAGTCAAAAAAGATCAATTTTTTAATAGTAAAAAAAAATACGTAAAAATAGAAACAAAAAGCTGCCTAATTTTGTCACATGACTAAGACATATCTTATGTTTTTTAAACTAGAAATAAAAAACCCACAACAAAACACAATTTACTACCAAAAATGAGAAGTCTGAACAGAAACAAAAAACCCCCTTGTATGTTAAACTATCAGACTGACCAGTATACACAAAAACCAATCTAAAAACATACTTGGCAACTGATTAACACTATGTTTCCTATTGTTCCTTTCATCTCTTTTAATTATGTTAATAATGTAGAATAAATGAGAACAATATTTCAAACAAGAGAAAAGAACTAAACTATATTTCACTGTTGCTGCATGTTAAAATTGAAGTCTGTGCTGTAAAGACTCAGAAGTCTACATTTAAATTAAAATGAAAACTTAAATGAGTTACTTATTAAAATAAATCTAATTAAGCTAATAAAACTGCCTTCTAATACCAGCAGTCACACCTTAGATCAAAATAAAGAGCCAAATATAAAATTACTTTGTGCACAAGCTCTGATATTCAGATCTTTCCTATTGAAAAGAGTACATATATTGAAAAACTAAACAATAAAAGTTTTAGCACATAGGCTAAATGAAAATTTGACCCATGCAAACAATTTATCCTTTTTTTATATTTAAAACTGTAACAAAAAGCATATGTATAAGGAAATACCTAATAATTATAAGACAATTGCCTAAATGAGCAAGGCATAAGTTTCCTCTACACTGACAGAAACATGGTACCACACCTGAATAGTATATACGTTTCAAAGCTTCCTCAAAAGACAGGCCTCTTAATTTTATTCTAAATTCTTCTTCAGAACTGGTCATTTAATACAGTTCTTCTCATTCTTGTATTTTCCTATGAATTTTATGATGCAAGGAAGTGTTGTCCCCAGTACTTACAGCCAGACGTCTGCAGAGCTGTCAATGATAAATATTGTCAAGGTTTTGGGATAAGATTTTTCTCAATGTTCTATACCTTACAAGATTTTAGCTACTCAAATTAACTATGAATGTTCATACTGACAGGACTCAAAGAAGGCATTTTAAAGACAAAGAAAAAAATGCTTAAGTGAGTTATTTACATGACATCGCAAACTCTGTGGACAGAAACCTACCTGCACCATTTTGTCCCACCCAGATATCGCTTCATTCACTTCTCAAATTCTGTAACAGCTCAGGATAGATTTTTGCCTGTATCAGTTCCACTTAATATAAAAACCAGTTGTATTTCCAAATCAGCTGTCATTTTATGTAGCAAGTCAAGTGCACTCACGTGGGAAAAATATTAAAGATGGAATTATAAATTACTGCATTTGTGTAGTTTTTCTTTGTACATAATTTTTACTGACATGGAAAAGAAAACAAACAAAAACCCAGATTAAAATTCCCTTACTGCATTGGTCTACATGGCTCAACAACAATATTGGCAATAAATACATGTAATTTCTGTAGCGGAAATTCATGTGGATTTGATTCATTTTGCTGATGATATAGACCTTGACTTTTGAAGCCTTGATTCTCAGAAAGAAACAATGTTGATAGCACTGTCAAGGCAAAACATTTAGGCTATTGCTGTGCTACTCAGTCGTATTGCCTATATATAGCATTGCCTGTAGTGATACTCCAAGTATACAGCAATTCATACATAACTTCTGTAAGCTGTGCAAAGAAAGTAATCAGTAATATTAATGGGCTGCTATCCCTAGGGGGTGAAAGTGCAAGATTGAGGGGATTTCTTCAATTACACTGCAGCCTCTGGTAAGCTCACTTATCTAGTGAGTATCAGATTTCTCTGTCCTTTTATTTGCACTGCAAGCCTGTCTCGTTTGAATAATCTTGTGCAATCCATTTATATTTCTAAATAAAAATGGATTAATTTTATTTAATTTCATTTTTAAATCCTACCCTAATTTACATTTTTAACTTGCTCATCCACTCCTGGTTTTCCACCTTGCTCCACCTCCATTCCTTACTTGATACCAGTATTCATCACAAGCTTTTTGTTCCAGTCTCTCCCTCTCTTGCAGTTACCTTATTTCGTATCTCAGCATTAGAATCCTCACCCTGAATGATTTCATCTACCCAAAAGCATTACTTCCAATAGTCCAGATCAGGTGTCCTCTGCAGAGAACAGTTCAGAAACAGCTGTAGTCTTGAAGCTCTAGACTGGACAGCAAATTCACCACCACCAAATTCTTAATCTTGTTCCTAACCAAATCATGAGTATTTTCACATGGACATTTGCAAAAATGTCCTTTGCAAAAGATGTATCATGGCATTAATATGCCCCCATTGTAGTGAGATTTTCAATGGCCAGATGGGATATTTGAAAGTTTCAGACTGAATCAGGTAAGTTATTTGCCTTTACCTTATCTTTTAAATATGTGTGAATTGATGTTTTGACCACTTCTCTCCCTTCAGAAAAAACGTGTTGTTGTCAAAATTAGTCTTTTTCCTATCATTAGTACTATTTGAAATCTAATGCAGAAAACAGCACATAAAGAAAACTTCCTGCCAAACTCTAATGTCCTAATAATCATCCAGTGAGGATGCAACACTATACACCACAGATAGCACTACTCAGGAACACAACTGAGGTCTAAATAGTTTGCCTTGCCATTCCTTTTTTTTTTCCCTTTTTTTAAAATTAAGGCTATGAAATTCATGATCCAAACCAGGCAAATGAAACAAATAAAATCCATAAATTTTGCAGTCATAAAGATTACTGAAAACAGATAATTTTTGATATACAATTTTTCCTTAACAAATCAATATGTCACTCTTTAACAAATCCTTGAGTGAACAATGTGTTTGGCTCATTGACACTCCCAGTCACATGTATGCTATTTCAATTTAACAAAGTAGGTATTCTTCATGCTGTTGGAGATTAAGTGTAACACAGAGCTTTGTTTGTTTTGGGTTTTTCTAAGAGGAAAATAAAAAAAGATAGCATGCCTACTGCAGTATTAACTGCACTGTTTAGATTATGTACTAGTATATTTTCTCAATTAAAATCTTACTGTACAATTTAAAGTTGTTTGTGAATACCAGTTTATTGAAAAAAAATCAATTAGATGGCTGTTGGGTGAGCTTTTTTCTTTTTCAAATTGAATACTGGAAAAAGTCTGACTCTCATATGCCCCACAAAGAGACTTTTTTCCCTCCAGCCCTCTTCAATAATGAAGTTCCTCTACCTTCAAGAAGAGCTTACTTATTACTCATTAATTTTATCTTCAGAGCACCAAATATTTCCAGGGTCAATGAACCATTGCTATAATCAAACAAACTGAAGGTACTCAAAGTTACTCTTTGTCCAGGTTTTGGCTGGGATAGAGTCAATCTTCTTCCTAGTAGCTTCTATAGAACTGTATTTAGTATGAGAATAATGTTGATAACACAACCATGGTTCAGGTGCCAGTTTCCCATGTTGCCCTGCCAATGAGTGGGTGGGAGTCCACAAGAATCTGGGAAGGGACACAGCTGGGCAGCTTTCCCTGACTGGCCAAAGGATATTCCATACCATATGATGTCTTGCTCAGTATATAAATCAGGGGGAAAGCTGGCTGGGGGCAGACTGGGCATCAGTCAGTTGGTGGTGAGTGACTATTTTTCATTTGCATCACTTGTTTTTCTTTCTTCTTCCTTGTGGTTTATTTATCTGTTATTTTCCTTTTCATTAGAATTGATTATAATTTTATTTCAATTATTAAACTGTCCTTATCTCAACATGTGTTTTTTCACTCTTAATGTTCTGACTTTTTCCCTCATTCCACCAGGGCAGGAGAGGAGTGAGAGAGCAGCTGTGTGGTGCTTAGTTGCTGGTTGATGTTAAATTATGATACAGAGTACATTTGACAGAGTTTAATTAATCAGAAGGTAGTTCATTAAGGTGGAGAAGCACAGAAGAAGTGTCTATACGTTCCTTTTTAACATGTCTGGCTTGGGGATTAACAAAAAAAACCCAAACAACTTTTCTACTGTTTTGAATTGGCCAACACTATGATACGTAATCCCAAAGATGTGTTTCTAATATTCACTGTCTTCACTTCAATTTTTGCCAAAAAGTTCCAGAGAAAGTACATAAACCAACAATAAATTGGACAACAAGAAGGCTATGGCTCACCTCTATCAGAAATTCAATATTCCCTTTAAACAAAGAAAACACTACAGAATAATCCGAAAGGCAATGTGGGCCTAGTAAGCACATGCCAATGCACTAGATCAATAAATGAGCATATAAAAAAGCTGACACAACTTCTTTGTCTTGGTTAGCTGGTGGGAATCCAAACGTGCCAAGTGAAAACATACTTCAAATATGATGATAAGTTACGTATTATTCAGACACATTTTTGAATGTGCAAGATGATATCTAAGTTATTTCCGCAGTACGTTGTATCACAGCGTATATTCCGAGCACAAAAATACTAACAAGAGATGGAAGAGGCAGTTTACTGCAATAAACTCTAAGATCCTTGTGCTTTTAAGCAAACAAGCACCTACAGCTCTTGATTCACAGATTACCAGTGTGCTTCTTGTAATTACCTCCATATCCAAATTTAAGTACCACAGAATTTTTACTAAGTCTGCCATAGACAACTCTATGAAAAAATCAAAACAAGAATGCACAAATTGATTAAGACAAGATCATCTTCAAAATGCCATGTACTGTGTCACTGCAACTAATTTCTACTTCTTTCTAACTTCTAATTCTTTCTAATTTGGTATTAACCAGGCATATATGTGATAGGGGATTTAAATGTATCAGTTTTAGATAGGACAAATTACATGTTCAAAGGACCTAAGTGTGCACAGCATTCACTACTGTGAAAAAAAGGCAGACTCATTTATATTATGCTTCCTCAAAATAAAGGATCTTAAAGAATCTAAATAATGACTAACATCTCAGTCATTTTAAACACCTTACACCCGTCCTTCAGTGGTTTAACATTCTTTGCTGAACCACTGTTGTAATATGTATTTTCTCATAATTTTACCTTTTCAGAACTATAATTACATCTATTATCAAAGTAGCCAGATTCTATTGGAAAATATCCCAAACTACCTCAGTGAATTTCATAAGAAAATAGCAAAGATGGCTTTTATAATTCTTTCTATTATATATAAGCAATGAAGCAAAATAATCACAAAAAACAAGTATTAAAGAGATTATCAAAAATAAAAGCAGCTTTAATCATTTGGGGGTACTTGAAAAATGATTTAGGAATTAAGTAAAGTCTGTGAGAAAGAACTCATAATGAGAACATGTCAAAAGTTAAAAACACAGACTAGAAAAAAGTTTTTAATTGTACAGTATATTTTAGCTCCTATCAATCACTGTTAAAATAATTTGAGTTTAATAAGCAGATACTTACCTGTTGGAATGAGACAATCTTTCCAGTCAAAATATCCTGCATAAATGCCAGGTTCTAACGACCCAACTATTGGATCTGCCTTGAATTCAATGTACATTTCAAACAGTCTTTGATCCAGCTCTTTCAAGGATTCCATACTAACCTAAAAAATTAAACAAAAAAAGGAAAGAGAAAGAACATAGTAAATAGTCATTAACTAAAAGAATTTAATCACATACCCCAAAAATTTCCCCATGTCTTCTTTAATTTCAGCAAAAAGCAGCAATTATTGACATGTTTCAATTAATAATTACATATATAAAAAACTTAAGAACTTCCATATTATCTGTCCATTCTACCCAGTACAATTTTTTTTCCTGATTATATTCAGCAATAGACATTTTCTTGAAAAATACAAGGAATGCCTAAGCAGGCAGATCATGCAGCAACTGTCTACTGGCATGATTTTTTTTCCTGCATGTCAGGAGGTCTTTATCATGCAAAGTAAACAACTGAACTTTGTGAATGCTTTAAAATATGCCCATAAAAATTTCTTTCCTTAAACATGAAGATTTTTATATAATACTTTAGATCTATCAATTTTAATTTTACAATTTCTCAACATATTTTAAAAATACATTATTTATTAGGAGTCTCTGTCTTCTGAAACTGAACATACGGACTTCCCCTCTCTACTTCAACAAATCTCTGTACAACAGAAGCAGAAGCTGCATCTCATTAACATCTGCACAATTCTTCTCTTTAACAGCCCTCCATGCATTTTTTTGTAATTCACACAACTCAGCCACACTGAAAGCTGAGGGGATATAGTTTGTTCACAATATCTGAACAACTTTAAATTTTATACAGGCTTTTTATTAAACATAGGCACCCCCTGTAATTATAGCTTCTACAAAAATTCTATAATCCAATGCATATCATAAAATGTTGAAGTATAACGCCAGTATCTAAACATAGTAATGGATGCTACATGCAGGTAAAATGAAATTAAAATTAAGATAAAAATATGACATGACTTCTGCTGAAATGTATTTACCTTTATAAATAAGAGCTTAAGCAATACAAAAATAAAGCTTTTAAACTAGTGTTCATTTTCCTCAACAATTAGGGGAAAAGGCACACACATATATACATGAATAATAATTTCCTGAAGTAAAGGGGTTTAAAAGTGAGGTCTGCTTTAAAAGCAGGTCTCTAGATCAGATTGGGAATTCAGAAGAAGAAAAGACTCTTTATCATTTCTTTCTAAGGATTTAATACTGCGAACTGCAAAATAAGGGTTGAACCTTATTACTACAGGGACGTCTCTAAATTGTGCTCTATTCTGGCATGCCTATGTTATTAAATGAAGAGAAAAAGGAACTGCAATATTTGAGCCAGGAACAGAGGCAGAGAAGTCTTCAGGAATGAGATCACAAGTGTAAGGGAAAACAGTTGTTACTGAGGACAAAGTCAATGTTAGGAAAGTTGGGATGAAGTTGGTGCTCAGAAACAAGACACACCACAACTTTCCTGCTTTTCTACGTGATGAACCTTCTTTGATTTGTCACAAGAGGATCTCTATCCCAAAGGCAAGCTTTCTATGAGGCATGAGAAGATCAAGGATATTTTCTTCCTCTTTTCCTTCTACCTGACTGCCTATTTTTAAAAAGAACAACACATTTTAAATGGTACAGAAATCTCACTCTTTTTTCCTCTTACACAGGCTTCACGACATTTTTCACTTCAATTTCTTATGATTAGGGAGAATAACAACCCTTAGACCATTCCTATTTAGCTTTGAACTAGGGGGAAAAACAAGTTTGAGTGCAAAGTCCCTGCAAATATGCACCCATTCAAAGAATCTGTGAAACAACTGCTTCAACAACACTTCCTTAGCGAAGTGTTTTAGAAGTAAGTAATTCCACCTTCCACTTCTGCAGTCATTCACTACAAAAGATCATCTGCACATTCAGTACAGGTTTTTTGTTTCATACAAGTTCTCTTCAACCTATTTCGAGTTCAATACACAATTAAGATAGTGGTAAGCTGGTTTTTCAGCTGGTGGAAAGATTGCAAGAAAGAATGAACAATTAATCTGAAAGTAATTTTGAGCCCAGGACTGTAGGAGGGAAGCAGGAGAAGTCCTTAACATCCACTGTCTACACCCATTTTCCTGACCCTTAAGTGGGCTAAATGCTCACAAAAAATATACAATTCTCACATTGCTGGCTTTCTGCTATGAACATCCCTGTGACTACAGTTTTCAATTCTCACATTAAAGTAATTTTGAGCCTCTACCCTTCCACCTTATCTAATTATCAGAACTGTGGAAACAATTTTATTTGGAAGCTTAATCAATAAGCTTGGATGAATTTGACGGAATACATTTTTTTTCCCCACTTCCTAATTGACTAAACTGATGATAAGAAGTTGAATTAAAGAATCTCCACACAGAAGTACAACAGTCATGAGTAGGTGCCAAGGTAGCATGTGCTAAAAAGCACAGCGTAATGTTTGGCTGCTTTACGTAATTTTGTATTTGGCACACTAAGAAAAAAAATTGAAATAACCATATAGAATGTAAGGAAATGTTCTTGGCTACCATTTTATAATTTCTTCAGAATATCAGATAATAATGATTTCCCTACTAACAAAGGCAACTTTAAAAAAAAAACAACCCAATGTAAGAACAGATAGTTGTTTCCTAAAACACACTACAAAATTCACTTTAAAATTATATTTATAAAGCTGACAGAATTTAAAAGTATAATTTAATTGCGGTCTTCTCAGATAAAAACTAGTCTTTAAAAAAGTTTGCCAATTCTTTATTACAATTTTTAAATCAAATATTTAAATAAATTAAAAACTTTCAGAATTTTAGGTGACAGAACAAAAAACTGAAACAATCAACCCACCCCTCTAAACATCTGTGAGCTTCCATTTTCATTTAAAATTAATAAAGGGCTCAAAATTTGCCCTCTTATGATGACTATCTAATTATCCAAACCCTCCCAGCTGACTTTACCAACTGATGTGTTCCACGCATGCAGTATTGCATCAGTCAGAGCTTTCAAAGGGTTAATGCAGATTGGAAATTAATCTGCCATTTCAACACCTGAATTTGGTCACTTATAAACGTACTAAACTTTTAGTGGCAATACTTTGATGTGGCTGTGCAAGGCAGGGTGTTGAACCCATACACAACAGATGTCTCAGCTGCTTATATACACAACACTAACTGTACCGAGCTCAACTCAGTAGCAAAAAATGGCAATATCCAGAGTAATTTTCTATATTGTACTAACCATACAAATCATAGCAATCCCTTTCAAAGGCTATTCAAAACTATTTAGGCTGTAGAAATTCAAGCAACATTCAGGCATAATGGGACTAAGGATGTACGACACAGTTGAACAATCAGTTTGAGTGAAATACTGCACTCTGTACTGGAAAAGATAACATTTTACTTCCAATCAACAAATATTTCTGTAAATAAACTAGCTTTATGGTCCTAAGGATTAAGTCACAACATTTCTCATAAGAAGTGATTAATCTTTACAAAAAGGCAGGAAAATGAGACAGCTACTGCCACCCACTTTGACATTTTCGTTCTTTGAAAAAGAAAAAACAACAAAAAACCCCCCCAAAACACAACAAAAAACCGGTGAACTAGTTTATGAACAAGAGCTATCAGTAATGCAGATTTCCAGATGAAATAATTTATCAAGTATATTCCTGAGATAACAATCTTTTACTCTCTGCATTGAGAGAACAGTGACATTAAACAGCCTTACTAAGAAATCTGATAAGCTCTGCCATTGAACACTCAAGTCCTGAACAAGAGCTCACATTTTCTATACCAGCTACTTAAGCCCTGTGGGAACACACAGAACCATATCCTTGTTGTTGTTGTGTCCAACTGATGCTTGGAGTCCCACCCATTGATGGAAGGCTCACCCAAGAGTCGTTTTGGATGTCTGGACACTTGCACCTACTTTCCACAGAAAGTAAACCAAAAAAAAATCTTCAAGCAATGATACTTCGTTCCAGTGCTCTCACTTACTTGAGTTATTTTATCAACACCTTGGAAGCCATGTTTCTCAAAGTGTTCAGCTATATTTAGGAAGGTATGACGTTCCAGGTAACGGCAGTTACTGAGCGCAATTAAAAGTCTCTGCTCCTAAAAATTTCAGGGAAGAAAGAGTATACCAGTGAAAAAAAAAGAAGTATCAGCATAACCAACACTGTAAATGTATACCGAGTATTTTACTGACCCTCGTGCATAATAAACATGCTCATAAATAAAGTGGGGTTTACAAATATTTTTGTCAATAAACTACTGAGAACTGAATGAGTATCAGATATGACGACTGAACATGCTGCCTCTTACAGGATCTGGAGTATTCATTGGAATAGTTGTGACTAATACAGAATTGTGGTTAAGACTTCTTTACAAAAATTAGGTTTGGACAGCTTTCCAGGAAGCTGTGTCTGGATTTTACTGTTTCAAGAAATATACTAAGAACTATGACCATCATAAAATCAACTGAAGATCATCTTCACTTTCACATGAAGCTGGCTAAAACAAGGGAAGCAGGCACTGAACAAATGCACTCAATGACTCTAAAATACTAGAAGGTTCTGAAGCACATTATATAATTTCAGCAGTTTGAAGAAGTTCTAGGTGGTTTGTAATTTATGTCTGTTCTTCAATGACTTTTTCCAACTACAAGGGAGTCAAATACATTCTGGAGTTGAGATACCACAATTGCCTTTCCCTGATCTTGATATAAGAAGATATAGTTTCCAAACAAAGAACCAAACAAGACAGAACTACTATTTAAATAGGTTGGGTCTTCCCTCTTCCCCTCTCCTTCTTTCAATTGCAAACTAATTTTCTACCTCAGATAATAGTTAAAAGTCAACCGAGAAAATACTTTGAAAACAAAATTATCTGACAATGAAGCCACCATAACAGCACTGATCTGATTAAAAATGGTATTGGTTTTCAGACCCAGAACTCCTGACAGGTTTGTATTTCAGCAATATGTTGACTAGGACTGAGAGTTGCTTTCTACGCTAAGTTATAATCAGTCAGTACGCAGACTATTCAAAAAATGAGAATTTAAAAAATGCAGTGACAAATCTTACTCCGATCACTCACTTTCTCTGTTCTCATTCAAGAAAGAAAAGACAAAATGTCTCGTGATTTACATAAGAAAATGATACCATGGAACCATGGAAGCCAGACATGGTCTAAAATGAAAATTTCTCTCTTTTTTTAAGTGTTTGTACCTACAACATATCGGAAGAAGCCCCAGCCAAGGGGCCCAAGTTAACAATTAATATCAAATCTATGTGTTGCAAGAATAAAACTATATAAAGAACTAGTTATTACAGTCTACAATTCAGAAACTTGCCCCAATTTGGCAATCTGTGATTCTTTATTGTAGCAGAAATGCTTATTGCTCTTGTAAACTAGGCAAAGTAGGGCTTCTGACAACATTTAAAACCTGTACTAAGGAATATCAGTTTCACGAGAGCTTCTCATAGGTTTCTTGCAGGTAAAACCTACAGTTTTTCATCAGCTGCTTAACTGGAATAAAGTACATTCACCGAAGTGTCAAGAATATTAAAAATCTTTTTCCAACTTCCTAAAAACCCAAAATCAAACAAGCCAAACTAATAACCCACACTTACTCCCAGTAAATTTTCTGGGGAAAACTGTATTACTGAATATCTGCATCTTCGTGGGTTTTAAAAAGTAACTAATAATCAGACTGATCCTAATCTAAAACAAGGTCATAAATCAAAAGTCAAATCCTCAGCTGACTTAATACCGGTGCTATTTTCACTGATTTCTGTGATGCCATTTTAGTTTCTGAGGACCCACTTTCAAAAATCATTTTCATGAGTTACCTTTACTTGGTACACTAAGATACCATAAAAATCAGTGCTTTCAATAAGAACCTTACATCCTTATATTTTCTCATGCTGATGTGTCTAGGAAATGCCTATAGAATACAAAATTGTTCTCTATAAAAAAGGAAAACAAAATAAACAATATTTACAATAGTGCAACAATAAAAAAGAGCCACATTCCTGTATCTTTGAGAAATATTTTCACATCAGCTTTTAGAAACAGAAGCCAAACTTACTGAAGAAAGACTTGATTCTTCATGAATGCTTCCAAACAAATCTGGAGACGAAACATCGACTGAAAGACTAGGAATATTGTTTAAAAAGTAAGTAGTATAGTGCTTTTGATTATTTGATGCGTAGTGGATTCAAATGAACAGGAATGAAATGGAATCTTGCTTCAAACCCCCCTTATACCAGATAACAAAGCAGCCCATGTTCAGTTTTTCCAAGATGCCCACAAAGCCTGCAGGAGGAGCTTGGCGGTCTGATAGTACTGTTCTAGCTACAGACCTTTCCTTTCCTTCCTAGCATTTTCCCTTCCTATAATTTCTCTGTTTTGTCACAGATTCTGTTTTTACACCTATCCAGCCACTGGTCATCTGAATAGGAAAAAAAAGAAATTGCATTAAAACCAGAGTTAATTTGCCTTTTCCAGTGCATACTGCTGTATTTGCCGAGTCTCTGGCTTTTCACAAACAAATGCCTGTAACTCCTGGAAGCTCTGGCTACTCTGAATTGTGTTGGTCTCTAAATTAAGTGGCTCATAAGCATTTATTGAACAAACAACTTTCATGAATTTAGCAGAAATACCAATAGAATCAGTAAAAAAATAGAAGGGAAGAAAAGAAAGGCAGGGGATGTTTCACCATGACTGGACATTACTTAGTGACAACTGATTCCACGTACAGTCATGTCAAAACCAACACATCTGCTTCAACAGCACACAACTTCTGTCACTGAATAAAATGGTATAAATAATGTAATATTAATTATTTTGTACAATCTTTATTACACGATGCCATGCAACTTTTTTGACATAAAAAGTACCTGCTCTTATTTCAAAACATCACTATTCAGAGGCAAAAGTATTCACAAGAAATATGAAATACAGAAGGGATAAAAAGACACTTCCACTGAAATTTAAGACTTGCACCCACAATTTCAGAATACTACACATAAACCTTATCTCTTTTTACTTACTGTGATGTATCTATGTCACCATCAGGTTTGGTGCTCAGTTGTTCCAAGCAGTCTATAAAGCCCTAGGAAATAATAAAGCATTATCTAAATTTTCTGCCGGAACTAAAAAAGTTCTCAAATTCACTTTTACTATAGTCAATAAAAGCAGAACAATCATCACCTTTTTTTGTCTTAAACCTTACATAAAGACAGTAACATTTTAGTTACAACTTTTGAATGCATATTTTCTATTTTGTATGCATCATAGTTTATGCATAGGAAAACACAGTAATTTTTAATCCTGATAAGTCATTTTCATGGTTTGCATGTCTAAAACAATGCAGTGATAATCTGCTGATTAGCATGGTTAACAGTTTTCATGTGTTCAATCTGAACAGTGGATCCCAAGCAAAAATTGCAGAAGCCTTACTATATTCCTTTTATTGCTTTAGCTCATGATTTCTTATTTGAGGACACTATTAAAATGGTTCAAAAATCTAAAGAAGGCTATTATCTAATTTCAAATCAATTAAAAAAAAAATCAGACTATACAAAATACAAAAATTAAAAGCTAGATCTTCAGCTGATGAAAATCAGCATTTCTCCTCTCACTGCAGTACACAGATATTAGATGGCATCAGCTCAGCAAGTGTCAATTGTCAGTAAAATCTTGAACAATCACATTCAGTAAAATACTTGAATATATCACTTACTCTCTGAGGATTTGCCACCACCAGATTTAGCTAGTAAGCTCTACCTACTTTTAAAGTCAAACACCTCTCAGTATCCAAGAATGTACCAGAGGAGTAACACAGTCATCAACTTAAGATGCCTTTTGGGAGGTGGGTAGGGTACAACTCACACATTTTTGATAGTCACTTGTTTTGACAATTTCATACTTCAAAATGCTAAAGTTACCTGCATGATCCCAATGCTTAGCTGGCACACATCCTCCTGTGTTTTCTGCTGCTGGAAAACCTGAGGATGCAAGCATATTATTTCAGCAGAACAGCTTCACGCAGCCTTATTCTCAAGGAAGGCCTGAGCAACTTATCCCTAAAGAGAAGACACAATTAAAGGAATGGCTGCTGGGACACTGTTTTCTTATGGATCAATTTCAATTTTTCTCCATCCTAAAAATGGGAGAAAGAATACAAGTCCCAGTGAACAGTTTGATAAGCATGAGGAGATAACACAGCAAAAGGAAGGAAGTCCTAGTACACGTGATATGTGTCATTGTAGGCTAATGGAATTGCAGCAAAAGCTCTCAGGATATTTCGAGGTCTTTGCATCCTAAAAAGAAGGATTCATCACGCAGGTGAATTCACTGCAGATTCCATTCAATAATGTTAATTAAGAAAATAGACAAGCTAGTTATAAAGATTGTAAGTGAGGAGAGAGAAACAACACCTATACATATGGCCCCAAGGGAGTTTCAAAAAGTGTTAAACTCCCTTACAACACTGAAACCTGAAGGAAAACATCAATGTTTCAATCAGGGCCTCAAGGTACTGAGTAGATGGGGACAAAAAGTTTAGTTTAAGTTCTTCAAGTAATCTGGACACAATACTGAGTGAAGAGTAACTCCTAGGAATGGCCTCTCCCTTTTTTACTTTACATGTAATGTCTACTGCTATCTGAAAATAACATGAGTAGATTTTTTTTTCAAAAGAACAGCTTTAAGGATTCAAATATAGATTCAATCTGCCCCATACACACAAATTACCCTTAACAAAGGAAGCACAAACAGAAGTCTAAAACCTAGCACAAGTGAAAAGGTGTACATGGGAAAAAAATAAAGAGGAAAGTTATATCCTTGGATCATTCTCTGAAAGTTCTTTTAATGTAAATTACTACTGGTTTCAGAAGAAGAACAAAAATGAAAACATAAATCAAAACTTACACTGGCTTCTCCAGGTTTGCAGTCCAGCACAGTTTTAAGAGATTGCAAGGAATGAATAATGCACTGTTCAAACTGAGATGGCTGAAAGTCAAACAGGTTGTTAGCTGTAGATAAGCATGTTAAATATACACCACACAAATACATAAAAACTTACAAGCTATATGGTAAGCTCTTTATTTCCAAATTATCCCAAATAAGGAGCGGGGGAGGGGGGGGAAATCACTCTTCATATATTATCAGAGGACCCTTTCATAGTATGTAAGTTGTCTACGGACATGTCTATTACCACAGATCAATGTACATTTTTTTATCTGAAAGAGAGACTTTAACACCGAACAGCCTTGTAAAAAAGGTTCACGAAAGTTTTTTAGAGCTGTTTGTAGCATTACAGATGCCTGTTGGTACACTCCCTCCTCCACTTCTTGATCCAAGCTGGGACAGAATTTCACCAGGGATGTCCAATACTTCTGCATTATATTTCAGCAAAAGATTTCTAAGAAAATAGGACTGAAGCTGCTTTCAAATGGAACAAAAAATGGTTTGAGGGGCCGTTGTTACCCTCAGGTTTCCAAACCTGAAATACAAGTGTCTGGATAACATGTATCAATTTCATCCTGAAAGTGCAAACAAGTTCACAGCAGAGTCATTAGTCACTTCCTTGTCTTTCTCTCTTCCCTGGTAAAACACACTTTATTTTTTTTAATGCATCTATCTGCTGGTATTGGGCAGGAATCTGTTGTGCAGGGCAATGTGAAGCAGTCACTGCTCCAGAAAAGAGAGGCATCATTGTATTGGATTTGGGTCAAAGAAGTGGACAAAAAAGTTTCCAAGTCCTGTAAACCTGCTTTTCACTCAGTAGACAGTTTATGGCACGCCACCAACTTCAGGCTTAGGAGTAACTTTTATTTCTGTAAATGGTAGAGGTGGATTGTGAAACTGATGCTCATATGGCAAAATGAAAAAAGCCACAGAGACAATCTGTATTTAGTATTTTCGCATCCCTGAAAAGAAAAAGGCCAGTACTGAAGTGCTACTCTTGGGTTTTTGCGTCCACACTATAAAACATCACATCTCAAGAGAGGAAAACTGTTTAGACATGTGATTCTTTGGATATTATTAAGCTGAGAAAACCTGGTTCTGTGTCTCACTGTATCTTTTACCTGGGATATAAATGCTAAAGGGGTCCTCAACCAGTATTTCCCGCAAACTTAAAATACAGCTTCTACCTCAAGCCTAAAATGTCTCCACAGAGACTGCCAGGCCCTTTTTTATATTGTTGCTCTATTATTACCACAATGAACTCTACTTTCTTGCTGTGACAAAATACAGTCAACTTCCACCATGAAAATTTGGCAGGTTTCAAACATGGCCTCAAAAGGTATCTAGGGAAGTGCTGTATACAAGCAATGAATGGGTGATTTCAAAGTACAAAAAAGACTTAAGCAGTTTTTCAATAAAGATGGGTTAGGATACAGCACAAGCATAAAGAAACAACACTCCTCTGAAAGAACTTCCGCCTGCCTTCATTCAGCAGATGAACATAGTGAAAAACAAAAAAGTTAAGGGACTTGCCCATGGCAGCAGCAACTGAAATCAAGACCAGAAGCTGTAAATCTGGTTATAGTACTACAATTGACAACAACACTCCTTCCTACAGTATGCATATTGTGACTGCTTAATGTCCTCCTACTCAACTTCAAACACGTATTTATAGAAGCAAATAAGAAGAACTAAAAAAGTCTGTGGAGCAATCCCTTAGATAACATACACGAAGCAACTCTCCCTCCCACAGGCCTTTTGTGCTTTCGCAGGTTGTTTTTAAGTCACACCTACAATGCACTTACTGTGTTTTAGGCATTACTCATCACTGTTTATTTCCAGAAAGCATCTCACTAATTTATCTGAATTTGGTTTCAAGTGATTGGTTGTTTGCATGCAGGCAATCTCCTAAATTAGTTGCTTTTCAGTTCAATTTCTCATTATAACATATAAGTGACCTATTTATTTAGCTATAGACCGATTCCATGGTAGTGTGCCTACTAAGCTATGAAGCATTTTGATGTGAACTGAACTTGTGACCTCAAGTATTATTTTTTACTTCAGTAAACCATTCAAACAGGTAACCATTCAAACAATTAAAAAAACCCTTTTAGCTTCTCATATTTTCATATTTTAATAAAAATACAGACACTAGTCTGCATGCATACAGACGAAGTCCAAAGTAATTTAAATTTTGGAGAATATAGAAATTATTACACATGCAAAAAACCCCAAAAAACAACCCAGCAATAAAGTGTCTACAAGACACCAAGTATACCCACCAACGATGTCAAACCTTCATTGTCAACAACCCAGTCCTCCTTTTCAGCTAATCTCTTTATATCTGTAAGACAGAGTAATAGGGGAAAGATGGGATGGGTGGGTGGGGAGAGAAGGTATATATTTTCATTATTAAAAACTCCTTGAACTTGAAAAGATAAACCACAGACTGCAATGGAACTGCAATGACTAGGCACACAAGCAAATAGCACTACAAGCTTCAAAGCCTTCAGCACTCTCAAATGACTAAGAATGGAACTCACACATAGTGTGCTGGTGACTCCGCACAGAGAAGCACATCTGTGATACATGGCAGGACTTGCACGAAGCCCATCGCTTACTGGAAAGCTTAGAATTAAAGGAATATTGTGAAGGCTTTGGGTTTGTTTCTATTTTGTAAATATTTAATCACAATATAAAATACTTCATCTAAGAACCCAAGACTCCAGTCTATTACACTCTAGCTCTTAATTAAAAATGAAAGAACAACTGCCTAGCGTTTTAGCAAAGACAAAAAGGACAGCATATAATTCATATTCAGAACTATAAAAGAGGCATAGGGTCCCCACACAGGGTCAAGGATCCACAGTGCCAGATTTTCTTCAAAAATACATGAAGGCATATGCAAAAAGCGCTCTCTTCCACTACCCAGAAGGTGTTAACTTACACAGGCTTACTATACAACTACTTATTGGGATGTGACTCCAAAATTTATATACTATAAAAACACAGTTCCTCTATGGATGGCATACATTGTGCATCATCACTGTGTTTTGGGCTTAACTGGAGTGCAAACAGAACAAAGATGAACTGTGTGCAGTTTGTGGGGCTTTGATATACAGTTTTCCCACACACAAAATACTAATCAGAAGTGCCTGCACACCATGAAACTCCCTTTTAAACGAGCAAAAATTTCAGTGAATTATCATCTCTTCTAAAAATCCCAAGAAAATAGGCTAACTAATGCATGCTGAAAGGCATCTTCAAAATCTTAGTGCTTTCTGTAGCTAAATTAAGAAGCTTAGTTATAGTGTCATACTCTGCAACTCCCATGGAAGTACAGGCTCAGTAAGGATAAAAGGCATTAAGGGATTGTGCAGAATAATTACGCAGTTCACTTTCCTATGTAATTCAACTGATATTCTTCTAAGGGTTTAGATTGCACTGGTCAGCCTTTACATGCTTTTGTGGCTGCTCAGTTTTGCATCCTGTTCTTAGCTAATACAAATATAAATCCCACCAAATTTCTTTCTCATATTTCATTGCTCATCAAATTCCAGTCAAGCACATTCACGTAAACCCCCTGTCTAGTGTGGCATTCACATAATTTCTCTTTCATGACCTTTATGACCAGTGATCACATAATGGGAGGGAAAGAACACAGACTGCCTTCTCAGGGCCAGTGTGTGTATGTGGTGTTTATCAAAAGACAACAAAAAAACCCAGTGTGTGGGCAGCTTTATCATATTTGAAAAGCCAAAGTGCTCTATTGAATATTTTAACTACATCTGAATATTTTAACTACATCTGAATGCCTTTATCAACTTACAACATACAGCAAAAGATGAGAATGAAGTTTATATCAGCACTTATATTTTGGAGGTATTTAGAGGGGTGAAATTCAAGTCCAGGAGGAGCTTTTTTGTATTGCAGATACAGCTATATTGCAGATATAGCTATATTTATGTATTGCAGATATAGCTACTTCTGAAATACATTTACATAGCTCCATGAGAATATCCATTACCTGTTCTTTCACTTGTTCCCCAATAGTAAGAGTTTTTTCAAGGACTCAGTCAACCTGGACATGTGGAGAAAAAAAAATCCCCACTATCTAAATACATTCCAGAAATACAATTTTGCTTTAGTAGGCAAAGAAGAAAAAAACAGGCCCCAAAGATAAGGCATGCAATGCCTGGAATGAGAGTTATGATACAAGCAGGCATCCTCCTGTTTGATGCTACAGCCAACACACAGAACTGCTTCACTGATAGGGGATGGAAGCAGCGGTTGAGGAAGGCTGCTGTTATGGCTAGACAAAAGAGAGTTACATTATATAGCCAATAGCACATACCAGCATCTCTAGGGATCTGATTTCTTTTGATTCAAGAAAGAAAAGTATGAATTGCTTTTATTAAAAACTAACGTGCAGACTACCACCAGAGCTCTTCCTACACAGAACGTGTACCCAGCAATCAGAATATGCAGAGTAGAAACTGCATCAGAACAAAGAATTGGGCTATTGCCATGATGCAACAAGTAGGCAAAACCAGTAAGACAACAGATTTTTTTCAACACTGATCACATATTGGAGCTCTCTGGACTGTATCACAAAAGAAAAAAAATCTCTTTCACCTATCATTAAGAAAAACCAAACAACTAAACTCAATTGTGCTAAGGTATGAAAAGTAAAAAAGACTTTCTTATACTTTAAGTGAAATCTGAATTAGTAGTTTCTTTACGGAGTTTTAAGGAGACAAGACAATGTATGAACTTATTCGGCTGGCCAGCTTGATATTAATGCAGAAAAAGAATGTTAATTGTGAAATGGGATTTAATAAAACAAGAGCCAAGAATGCAACTCAGATCAATATTGTAACAAATAAGTCATAGATACCTAATGATTTGTTGTCCTCAAAAGTTTAAAAACTTGCTTAATATAGCCACCTATGCTTGGCACACTTAAGTGTAGAGTAAAACTCTTAGCTTCACGTCAGCCTATATAAAAATCCTATACTAAATATCAAAAGTTAAAATGTAGTATTAAAAAGCCCTAATATTTTTTTAACATTGAGGGTAAGTAGCCTTTTGGAAAAAAACCCCACAGCCCTGCTAAGAGAACTAGTAGGTCAATCTGCCCTGATTTTAGGAGAACCATTTATTTCTGGAAGATCTACTTCATTCAAATTTAAGTTTCAGAGTTGAATACAAGACAGCAAGAAGAACAGCCCCTGATGGCATAGAGTCACATTAGATTTAGATAATGTGTTACTGGCCTTCACAATCCAGACATTTATGGCAAAAGTTGTGTACACAGCAGGAAACCCTGGAGATTACAATGTTAGCAAAAAGCCCTGGAAACCACACAACTAAAATACTTCATAGAGGGCTGTGGATTGTTTTTTGTTCTGTTTTTTTTTTTTTTTGTCCTTGGGGGTGGGACATAGCCTATTAAATTATTCGTGTGATAGAAAAACTCAAGAAAGAAAATAAATTTTATTTCCAACACGCAAAAGCTGCATCATGAAATAGATCACTTGTGTTGTAGAACTGTCTCAACGCAAAGGACACAAGTCTAACCTACTGTATTTATTAGACCAAGGGAAGAAAATACTCATGATTCTTACTTCTGGTAGAAAAATGAAGTATTTGAGTAACTCTTGTGAGAGACTAGAGGATCAGATGAGTCCACTGCCACTACAACATCTGTAATAAACATAGTTATCTTTCAGGACATGGTCCGGCCTAATTAGGGGCAAAAGAATGACAGTAAGCAAGGAGACCTGCAGCCTTCTCTTACCTTCAGCTGTGTGTTGTAAGGTCACGATAATGCAACGTACACGAAGGTCCAGAATAAGATCCTGGATGATCTGAAGCATGTCATTGGGTATCTCCAGTGCAGTAAGAGACTCAGAACTAAGCCTGGAAAACAAATAAAGCTAGATGGAAGTGTAAATCTGAAGGGTTTTTTAAGCTGATATAACTACATTGAATTTTCCAGACATTTTCTGCATGTATAAATACACAGCTGCATTCTCTGTGTATCTTTGAAAACTAATTATCCCATTCTGAAAAGATTAGGTATTTATTTCATTCAGAAGATTGTAAATGAAGATTTATTTTTCTCTAAGATTACAATAATGTCATCAAAGCAACATGCCACCTTTTTCTACCATCTTCCTGCACTTCCCTGCTTGTCTTTTTGCATCCATATCCTGTCCTATGATCCAAGAATAATCCTTTCTGAGCAGAAGCAAATTTTTTTTCTTTGGTTGTTGTTTTTAGGTGAATGCCTACATCAAATACAAGATCCACAACAGGGCTTCTGAGAAATTTTTTGCTTGCATGAAAACAGTAACAGTGATTAAGCTGCCAGAAATGGTGATGTGGCTGTGCATCAGATTGCTACGAATATACAGATTCAAGGAGCCAAAATACAGCTACTGCACCATGTGCAGAGTGAATTAATTCACTGTTTTGCTTCCAACTCTGACCAGGCACAAATCACCAGTACTACAGGTGAAGATGGAGACATTAATTTCTGTTTTTTTCCTTTAGAAATAGTAACACAGCAGCTACTTGCAAGAATTAGCATTTCAGCTTTCAACGAAGAAGCTGCAGTTGTGCTCAGACTTAGTCAGGGCATAGAGGGAGGTTCACTGCTTTTATCCAACTCCTAGATATGTAAGCAAGGACTATTCAAAGGCAGTCACTGCCATCTGCCCTAATGCTAATACTCAGGAAAGCTCAGGTAATAGAAAGTGCCAAGGTGGAGGAATAGGAAGGTACAAGCAAACAAGTGGAACATTTCCAATCATCCACCTGCGGTCTCCCGTTCCATACCCCTGGTATTGGGCATAAACCACCAAACCCCCACCATAAACCAGACTGCTCTCCACCCAGCACAACTACTGAATTGGTAGATTAGAAAAATCTGTACTATCTCAGCCAGCCAGGAAACAGAATGTAAATACCCATCTGTGAGAAATTTAAGTTACTTTAGACTGCACAGAAGACCTGTACTTTAGAGTTGATTCCGTTGAGCACACAGCCGTCACATCCCTAAGATCATCCTTTTTCTCATATAATACACCCTAACAAAGATATATTTTTACACCTTTATAGGAAGGCAAAAGTCTTGCAGCAATGGCTCAACTTGATTGCATAGTTCTAATTCACTCTTTGGAACCCATTCATACTGGGCAATGACACGATGGGGTACAAGAACAAGACTGTGCTACCACCTGTGATACATACAAATATGTATGTGTGATATCAGCTACGTGATACATACAAATGAGCAGGAAAATAAAGATCACACAGATGTAATGGCAACTCCTTATTATCTAATATTGTGAGCTTTATCACTCTTAAATACAAGCAGAAAGCAGTAAATCATTTGTGAATTGAACTGACAGAAAAGAGTAAAATTCTGTCATGTGCTTCACAGTGACTTTTAGTTACAAACTATGAAAATAAGGCTTAAGCCATTACATAACTTTGCAACAAATAAAGGTCTTAGGCAATGTGTAGACTCTTCTTGGGAACAGCCCACCTTCACAATTAGTGTGAGTCACAAGAATTTTGTCTGACTGTCAAAGTGTGGGGGCTTGAAAATTAACGTACTTGCAGCACCTTGCATAAACTTCTGACCTGGTCATCACTGATCAGTATCCCGTGATAGCATGTTTCATTCCTCTTCTCCAGATGCCCCTTTCTTCTCTACTTTCGATCACTTTGCAGTAAAGTCTAGCCCACTTTACTCAAGTGCCATTGCTACGAAAACAAGGTGGGGAAAGGAGTAGGAGGGAGAGAGGATTTCCCCAGCTTTAAGTTCAGTTGTTCATCACAAGGGTAGTGCCCGGAAAGCAAAAGGAGATTCTCTGAAAAGAGAGACTTCATATAGTCTGTAACCTCAGCCTGGATCTTATCTCAGAAGGCAGGAGCACAGCTAACCTTTAGAGAATCTGCTGGTTACATATCCAAGCCAGTATTACAGATATGCAAGTGCTAAAGTCTAGAATTCTATAATTTAAGTGAAACTACTGGCTTGCTTCTCATAAAAGGGCAACACTGGTGGCCCTTTACACCTTTTCATCAAGTATCAAGTCAGTTCCTTCTTAAATTGAGAGCATTCCACAAAATTCAGCCAGAATAACCAGCTTCACATGGAAATATTTTTCTACATGGTTACAGTACAGAAAATTGAAGTGACAACAGACTGAGAGAAAGTGTTAAACAGACTTGACAACAGGTGCATATCACTCCATCCTCACTAAAAATATCTGTACATGATTATACTCCTTTCTTTTCTTCACCTGTGCTTTGCCTGTTACTTGCTTTGAAAACTCTAGATAAAAAGTACAGTATCATACCCAGGTACTACTCAAAAGGAGTAGTCACTTTTCAGAAGATGGTGACAATTCCTATAGTCCCAATAGACAAATGCAAGCAAATTCTTTATATTAGCGAGTCATTTTGCAATTAATGAAATGTGCATTATTAATTTTATTAAAGATATAAGCAGAATGACATTATCAGCAGGAGTATCACCTTCCATTAAACAGCTGTAATGGTAACTTATGATCTAAGAATGATACTACAGTGAGAAACATGGTATTTTCACCCATTTTGGCTAAGATGGGAAGACATGTAGCAAATGCAGCAAATAGTTGCTTTCTACCCTAAAGAATCAAATCCTGTTTCATTCACTGTGTGTCTATGCTGTGCCAGGTAAATATTTTGTTCAAACTTTTTAATAAGATGCTATGGGAAAAAATGAATACATTATTATGTAGTAAGACTATATAATGAGACATCATTAATTACACTTGCACATAGAATCCTAAACGTGACATAAACAATTTTTTTGCAATCCTATTTTTGAAAATGTTAACATTCTCAAAACTCAGGCTACTTAATGTAATGAACAAAACATTTTGTCTTAAAGCACACATATTCCAGGAATAGAATGATTTTATGGGTCCAGAGATTCCAGAGATCCATTTACCTTACAGTCTGGATAACATGTGTTAGCCACTGGCCAGAAAGTTCAGATTTCATCTCCCAGCCACCATACTGTCTCAACTCTCCTTCTCTGAGGCTGAATGGAAGCAAGGCTCCACGGATAAGTTTCACCAGAGAGTGCATTACTTCCTGAATCATTTTCTGCATCAGAAGAAGGGAAAGAAAAATCAAGGAAAAAGCTCTACCAATATGCTTAAGCAGCCATGTACTTGCTATATACAACAGGTAGCAATGTTAGATTTACAGGTGGCTCCACATGTAGGGAAGAGAGGACAAAAAGGTATGAGGGTACACAAATGATTTAAGAAATCTTATTTTTCAAGGTGACACTAAAGGATCATGCCAAGAAGGACAAATGAAAGAAATTAAGGTTCTGCCCACCACATCTCCCCCAACTACTTACCTTGAAATCATTTTGTCTTTGCCTAGCATTTTTCTTTGATCTTTCCATTTGGCCAGATTTTTCAGCAGTCTTGTGAAAATGAGAAAATTGAAAAGTGTAAGTATCTTATAACCACTGTTAAAATAATTCTGAAAAAGGGGGTTTCAAAGTGAAGAAGTGAAAACCGATGAGTTTATGATGTAATTACAAAAACTAACTCAGAGCATTTCACTAAGCAAAGACCATACATATCTCAATAAAATCTACATACTGCAGGTAAATACCCTAATGTTTAGTTCTAAGGAAAAATGTGTGCTTAAAACAAAGTCAGAGACAAGCACAAGAGTAGCTCAGGCAGTACAAACTTCCTGAGGTCAAAGTTTTCTCAGTGACTAACACTGCAGTGTTAGTGAGATCTAAAACATATGTAGTCCAATTGTGCATCAAGTTTACATGAAGAAACTATTTTTTCAGCATGGAAGCTGACCAGAGAAAGACATCCATGTGAAGTGGGAGACAATTTTTGGAATGAAGGCAATTTGGAAATGCAAGATGTGAGGGGGAGGGTTGAGGGGTTTTTGTTTGGTTTTAGGAGCAGTATTTTGTTACAATGCTCTTTAAATAATTCAATTAATTGTAAAAGAGACTCTGCAAAATAAGCAGCATCTTCATTTTCACTTCTTTGAGAACACAGGAACGTGAGTACACTTTGCATGAGACAGTTACAGTTGAAGAAAAACACGGTTTGACTAATAGTTTTCCTGTTTGTAGTTCTACTCTTCTGTGGAGACTACTGAGATCACAGCAGAGTAAATTACATTGAAAAAGTTATTTCAAATCCTAGGTGAAGTGCAGATGCCGAATTTTACACTTAGAAAATCTCCTATTTTATGTTTGTACAGCAACATCTACTGGACAAGAAGTGCAATAACATGACAGGAGTGTTCTCAAAGAGAATCAGTTTATTTTCAAATAATTCACTTGAAATGTTGTGTTTTTCAAAATCCCTCTTTAGTTAAAGCATTTAAGATTTCTAAGATAAATTAAATAATTTGAAGTGAGAAAAAATTACAGAAAAATCAAACTGCTTTACAGTTTTGGAAAATACATAGCTATAAAACCCTTGTACATTAAAGCTCTGAATTATACCATTTCAGACAAGGAGAACAACCTTCAAATTATTGCTGCATTTAATTCCCACTTCTCTCTTCTATGGCATTAAAAAGAAAATAAGTTGTATTGCTTGAAACTTCAGATAGCAACTTTAAATTCACACTGGTTTACAGCTGGATTAAATAGAGCAATTCATAGACCTCTGATATACTTTTTTTTCTTTAGTGGTTGTGCTGAAGACCAATCTTAAACCTTTCCTGCACAGACAGACCAAAACTATCTTGTGGTAAGATCAACGGTTACTAGTCACATTTGTGACTTCACCTAGAGTGATTCAAAGAACTCAACTTTTCAAACTGTTGAAATACCACACACATTTTTAACTGACAATGTTTTAAGGCATATAGCTAACCTTTCAGAACTACAAAGAACCCCTTCCCCACCAAAACCCTACAAACTGAACAAGATTAAATACGTCTTGAAATGCATATGTAGAGATTTTCTTTCTACATTTTTAAAATGTCTTGAAGACTTGAATAAGCTAACTGAAATAACCATTTATACCATTTTTCATAGGATATTTCTTTAAAAAAATGTAGCAATTGCCTTGCTTCCTGAATGATGATAAATAGCAAGCACCTATGGTAAAAGAATTTTCTCTGTGGACAATTAAAATATTTATTGCTTCTGACAGAAAAACATAAACTTTCAGTCTTGAATGCACTGTGATGACAGATATTCTCAGGTGTTCTAGAAGTCTTCTAGCTTATGTCACCCCCTCCTCTTGCTCATCCTCAATTGACTGTGGCATGCACAACATACAGGAGGAATGGAGGATCCCAACCTTCCTACCTCCCCAAGAATCTGTGGGGCTTCTGTAACGATCAAAGGAGCAGAAGAAATCAAATGCATGGGGATTAATCTCTCAGAAGTTCAGAATTAGGTCCAAAAAACGAAGAACATATGTACCTCACAGACTAACAACAAAACTACCTCTTTTGTTTTTTTAATATATTGAAACAATGTTTTGTTCAGGCAGGACAGAAGATCACTACATTTTCCACTTGCAGTCATTTTCATGAGCAGAATTTCTTAACCTTGTTTACAGTTCAAGTCTCCATTTCTCTAGAAATTGCTTTCTTTTTCATTGTACACAGAAAAAAAAAATCACAATAACTTAACAGGTGAATTTGTAAAGTTTAATATTCAACAGCACTGGTGTCAAAAAGAAAGGTTGTCATTTCCCTTATGAAATTAATTATTTTTGTTGAAGTCAACAGTACTAAGGTTTATTCTTGATTTTACTTTCTTCACTGAACATTATGAGTAAATGTCATATCTTTTTTTTGATTTTTATCATGTAAAATGAGGATCACACATAGCACCTATTTCACTTAAGCTATAATGCTCTGTACATTGTGCTCGACATCTAAAGGACTATAGTACCTATTAGTATCATCATATGAAAACAGTACATTGATTTATAAACAGTGGCAATAAATAAATTAGTTCTTTAGTTAGAGAAATGGAAAATGAGAACATAAGCTTTCAAATGTTCTTTTTTGAAGGCTTTTGTTTTTCTACTAAAGATGCGAAGAATAGTAGATAGATGTGCTGACTTCAGAATTTAAACACAGCAGAACACTGTATACCTCAAATTAATTAATTTATCAAAAATTAATTTTGAGAGGTATCCTTTCAAAATCTGTTAAGACTGTGCATATCAAACCAGCATGGGTCATAAATTATTACTTTTGTTTTTCCCCCTCTTCTTGGATTATCAAGATTATATTTTCATGATTTGGAACAATCAGATCATCGGAGCAAGAAGGAGTTGCAGCATAGGTAGTTGCAGCTGACTAACCTTCCAGACTAGACTCCCTATAATGTGTCTGTGAATTCTGCTCTGTGCCTTGGTTATTTTGCAACTCTTGTCTTGAACCTAACCTCACTTCCAAATACTTAAAACTGAAGAAATGAGCACTCCTTTTCCAAAGAAAGGAAACAATATTTTTTCCGTATGACTGTTTTTTATGTATCTCTACCCTTCATGCAATGTGCTATTTCTCCAGATCACCAGTGAAGGGCCAGCTATGAGTAAGAGGTGAAAGTATACAGATATTATTGAGTCCAGCAACTGGAACACAGACACACAAACAATCCCCACTGTCAGAATGTGAAGTAATTCCACTGTATGCTTACGTTCTTTTAAAAAGAAAAATCTCTTACTAAAAAGTCGTTACTTCTACCAGTGAAATACCAGTGAATATAAGACCTTTGTTACTTATGACTCATTTATATAGAAGAATCCATACCTCACTGAATAAACTTCCATTCACATAAGAAACCCAGAGCTTCCAGAAGTTGGGCAGCTGACTTACAACAAGTTTTGTCAACTTTTCAACAAATACAACTTGCTGAGGAGCTTTGTATCGCCAAGCTAAAAGGGAGAGGGGGAGAGAAAAAGCAACATTAGCATTTTAAAAAATAACAGTAGGAATGTACTAGTAGCTTGCTGCTGCTTTGTATTACACAACTGACTATAGAGTATATATAAAACCTTTTGGGTAGAAATAAAAAAATTTAAAGCCCAGTCCATATACGTGCACACAATTTGTACACAGACAAGCTCTTTCTTTTCATCTCATATGCTTACAAGGTGCCAGCACTAAGACAGCATCTACAGAATTGTTCCCCTTGCAGGGGTATCTAAGGCAATCCACCTAAAAATCGATTCAGTCTTCTGTCTTCAAACCACTCTAAAAAGTAAGGTAGCATGAAAGCAATCAAGACATTAGAAAAGTTTCAAATGAAATTTTGGCAACAGATAACTTTTTTTCAGTTTCCTCTGCAATGGGCGAAAAGCGGTAAAGAGAAAGCTGAACAGAGGCAGAAGTACTCATTAACACAGAAAATAAAGGAAATCTTGTGAAATATTCTTCCATAACCCTCTATGTTCTCCATTGAAACCTTCGTGATTACAATGGTTTAACAAAACAAGGTATCAGCACAGCAGTGATAAGAGACTTGTATTTGACTTCAAGAACTAGAGTCCACTTTGGAACACTTGGACAAAGAAATCATATATTTTTTGAAAAAACACAAAACAAATAGCCAAAGCCCCCAAAACCAAAACAAAAACACTTTAAAATGACATATTTCTTGGTGTGGTGGTTGTTTATGTATAAACTCAGGTCTTGTACAAATGATAAATTTAAAAATATGGTATCATCCTATATAACACTGTGGAAATGCAGAAAAACATTGCACGAAATAGCACTTTTTCTATATACTTTGCTACAGAATGTTGCCTGCACACAACAGGATTTCACCAGTTAGGTAAAAATAGCTGCCTAATAGCACATTACTTACTAGAAGGCTTCACCAGAGCCTCACTATTTTATTGTGTTGGTAGACAACCTTGAATCTTCATGCCTTCAGTAGCACCCATTCGTTGAGGTGTGGATCAAGTATTGGTCCATTTCTTTACTGGAGAATTGAACATCGGCACCACTCATTCTTTCTCATGGCCGAAAAGTTTAGGCAGTTTGGATCAGCATTTGAAAATAAAATCATAATGGAAGTGCAAGATTTGGAAAGAGGCTCTGACATAACTCAAGTGCAACTGTGATGAGAGTGATATATCTGTTTAGGAGGCATGAAAATGTCAAAGCTCAACTGGAAAAGCTCCCAGTGTGGACACAGATAAGATACTTTCATCAGCTTGGTTTATGACTGCCATCATAAAGAACTGGTCTAGACGCAGTGGCAGAAAAACTCTTTTTAACAAGCTGTGACTACGTCAGGAAGCTGTGCCAACACTGCTATAGCAGCAGAGGCTCTGTAACTTCTACAAACTGCAATTTCTAACAACAACAAAAAAATTCAGCTCCTTTGAGAAACCATTTAATCTTTGCCAAAAGCTCCAGCACCAATCCAGGGTTATAACCAGGGATGTCTGTTGGTAACTGGAAACATACTGGCAAGATTTACTTCATCTATGAAATTCTTTTCCCCTCAAGGAAGCATACTTCAGGCTTAGTCCCAAGCCTGCAGACAGCAGATACTTAGAATAAGCTACTGCACATCATATCAAAAGGTTAGGCCATAAATTCAGGGTATTTTTATTCTGTTGATAGAGAAAGCTCCAATCTATATTTTATTCCATTGATTCTATTATAATCTCTGCTAAACCATTGTAATGATGAAACTAGAGCTATTGTCTGTTGTTTGCGTATTCTCATGAACACATGCTCAAGCAAGAGCCGAAAGTTACTTGAATGCTGCAGTTTTGAATTCACAGCCATTTCTTTAAACAGTATCTTGGACAATCACTGTCAAACATATTGGAGAAGAAAACCCCAAACACACCAAATCACCAAAAAAGCCCAGCGATGCCATTCCCTACATTTACCAAAAACCAAAAAGATCCACAAGCAAACTGAAAACAGAACACATCACGGCACAATTGGAACGGCAGCTCTTGCACAGGCATCCTAAATGGTAGGTTTGCTTTGTCTCCCCACTCAGAGTAGAACAAGGATGGCAGAGGTATCAGTGGTTGTGTGCACCTAAGCACCAAGGAACTCAACTCAGAGGCAACTCATTCATTCTAACTCTAAGAAATTAGGATGGATTATCATAGTGCTACAATTCTCCAGTTTTCCTCTGAATCTTGGTTTAAATTGGTGTCTACAGAATACGCAAAACTTGCTGAAAACTTACCTTTTTCAGTTTGTAAAAGATAACAGATCCATAACTAAGACTCTAAAAGCAAAATACTGATTGAAGTGGAATTGCCCGCCATATACACAATTAAGTCCCTGCTCATGCAAAAGAATTCACACAAGTTAAAAATAAACTGGATTTTGGATGTTGGTTGCTACATTAAGTATGGCATTTGTGTTGTTAGTGGATGGCATTCAAAAACAACCAGCAATTTACTGGTTTGCTTTGCAACAGTTGTTAATCAACTCCATGCAAGGCTTTGGGCTGAGAAGTGACAAAGGTAATAGTAAGAGTTATTTCAGTAAGGAATGATCTATTCTGCAAAAAGCATGTTTTCTGTCTCCTGTGATGTCACCATTGTAAGACTTCTGAGAAGAAGTTGTTTGGACAAGGGTATTGAGGACACTTACAACACAGAAGGCCTCAGCTGGTTGTGGACAGACAGACTGCTTAAGCTTAGTCAAACATTTTGTTTCCCCTTCTGGGTTTAGAGAAACAGAGAGCCAGATACGTGAAGTCACTGAAGGTGCAAACGCAAGGAGAACCATCTTAGCAAACAGACACGAAAGGTATTAACAAGCAAAAGGCAGTAGGCAGGCAGCGGCTATGCATGCAAGAGAAAAGATCTGGTTTTGTAGAAAAAAAGACTTTTACTGCTTTAACTACTTTCTAAGAGGCAAATTTTAAACTTGAATTTGAATTTTATGAACTGCTCTTAGCTTGCAGAAAACATGGAGGACTTCTTTAGTAAGCAACAGTGATGTATGAGAAGAAAGAATTATATTTTGTAACAATACAAAAAAATCCAAACACAGAGTGTGAGTTTTTGTTTGCTTTTTTTGACTACAACACACAGTGGACAGTGTGGGCTGAAGCTTTTTTTTCAAATAAAACAGATGCCTACCATCATCACGGCCAGACTGAAAGCTGCTGCCCCTTTTCAGTGAAGCTGTTTGACTGAGATGGCCAATCGGTGATGGACGCACATCAGTGTCCAGGTCTAGCATGGGACTGTGGAGCAATGCATTGCCTGGGAAGAGGGGAAAAAACCCAAAAGTCAGAAAAAATTTTGCACATCAGTTGACATGAAACTGCATGCTGCATGTGGAATTCTCATTTAATTCAGTGACACAAATGTTATTTTACAAAAACATTCCTAATCTTGCTTTATTTAGACTGTTCATCTGTATCAGTGCTATTCAATACCACCACTATGGACTCCTGTAGCAAAGCCAAAACCACAAGTACCATGGGGAAAATGCCATTCTCTGGCCTGTATGTTTCTCTGTTTATAATTAATGCCCTACAATTAGCTGCTTGAAAATCATGGATAAATATGTATTTATGCCATTAGTGACATCGCCCATGCTTTTCTTCCGGTGTATGTCCTAAATACACTTTTCAACAGCAAAAATTTCTTTTGTGTCTGGCTGAAGCAGTTAAGGGCAGAGTGTTCAACTACTACTTAGCTGTTTGCTCTCAACAGAGTTCAGGTAGAGAGAATCCATCCATCAGGAATCAGAAGAACTAATGGCCCTGTTCCTTTGTAAATGTCCTTACTTAGACATAACTACAAACCCATGAAATATTTTCCAGTGTATCAAACAATTATTTTTCACTTTGGGTGCCTGCCCACATGTAGGTCACTATTCGCAAGTCTAAGCAAGGATCTAATCTGATGGAGGTGGACACTTGGAATCCAACATGCATTTTGAAAAATAACCATACAAGAGGACTATGATGATTTTTTAACGTACCGTGACACTACCAATAACTTTTTAGAAGTCTAAATTGCTGCTTTATGCATTTCACCTTATAGGTGCATTTCTGAAAGTAGTCATCAAAAATTATTTCAGCATTGCTCAACTGAGCTGTAACAATTAAACTTAAATGAATCACATTTCACAGAATTATAGAACAGCCCAGGCTGGAAAGGATCTCAGAAGAACATCTAGTGCAACCTTTCACGGGAAAGGGAGCCAGGGTGAGATTATCTAGCATCCTGTCCAGTTCAATCTTGAAAATCTTTAGCGATGGAAACTTGACAATGTCACTGGGGAAGCTACTTCAGTGACTGATCGTTCTCAATGCAAAAAAAAAAAAAAAAAAAAAAAAAAAAAAAAAAAAAAAAAAGAAAAAATCTTATATTGAGATGAAACCTCCCCTGGTAATTCATGCTGAATTTTATAGTAAGAATCTCAGCATTTCAGTCTATAGTGTTGATCTCTTCCACTGATACCTACATTCACTTAAAATAACAGGAAGGTCACACAGGAGGACCACCAGCTGTAACACTGAAATACTCAGATTCAGGACCATTTTTGCTTAGGCTCAAAGCAAAAATGATTCAAAGCACGTTTATTCTGGTGTCAGATCAGCATGGCGGAAAGATATACCTAACCCTTTTACTTCAACAGCTGGGGCTTAAAGAGCAAGATTAAGCATTGTGAAACTTATCACAAACTTCCAATAGGTGACAGCATTGGGTTTTGGTTCATTTTGAAAGAAGTTCTTTCTCCTATAATTTTTTAAAGGCTTTTAAAGAAATTTCCTGCGGCCTTTCACCGCAGCATTACCATTACCAAAATAACTGTCAGTTCTTCCATTCATCTTATTAGTGCTCACAGTATAAGACACATAAGTAAATAGATCCAATTTGCTACATCATTCACAATTGTGATTGACACACACTATTAACTGACTTGGCGAACTCATCCCTCCTGTCTTTAGGCTGTGTTAGGATTCTGTTTACTATTTAACTCCTACAGCACATATTAAACACAACTCATCTTTATGACACCTTTAAAACTGATGAGTTTTCAGCAACATAGAATCTGTTGCAATGATTTAAGTGTATTATCCACTGTCACCGCAGACAAGATCTACAGTGAATTTGAACAAGTGTTTGTAGAAAGACTTTTCCTTTTGAAAGAATTAAAAATGCAGAATAATGAGAAAGCAAAAAACTAAAGCTTTGCAGTAATCAGCATCCCAGAGAACAATCCAGTCATCTTACAGAATGAAGTAAAACCAAAACAAATTAATTCCTCTTCAAATTTAAAAAAAAAAAAAAAAAAATCATATATTCAGTATCTTATAGAAATTTAACACAGAATTAAAAAAAAATTGTAGAAGACCCTGAGAAATTTTAATTGTCTCACATAGTTCCTGGGATTTCAGGAGCATTTAAGTGAGATTCAACATATTTGCGTTTTATTTGGAAAAAAAAAGGTACACCAAGAAGGCTAAGTCAAAATTGTCACAGGCACTGCTATTTAAAAAAATATTTCATTAAAAAAAACATCAGCAAGAGTGTAGCAATGTTATTTTCACAAAAACTACAACAAAAATAATCCCTCTGATCTCTCTGCATAGAATTTAAGTTCTCAGCTTTCAGACAGAGTGTTAATATAAGGAATGTCTTGTAAACAGATGGTCTGTAAAAATGACAGTGCCAATTAAACCTCAGAATTAAGAAAAACAGACACACTTACCCAAAACACCTTAATGAGAATTAGTTCAATTAAAACCACTTGCCCAAGGTAGCTGTACTGCTGCTGATGCACTAACCCCACGCAGCCCAAATGGTTTATATGTTCACCAGTAACAGAAAACATATAAAGAATACTCCCTTGTTCCACCAGAAAAACCACATCATCAGTTTGCTGGCGTACCAGGAAAAGAAAGTTTAACATGAACTAATTTCTTAATTGGTTGTCTAGCATTACAAGCAAGTATAACACAGCAGCAGGGAACTACAACAGCACATATACCCTCAGGACTAATAAACATCTGGACTACATTAGTGAAGCTGATCTTGCTTTCACCCTACCAGCAGATAGCGCTTGAAGACTGTACGCTAATGCATAAATCTTGTAAAAAAAGTGAGGGTTAACTTACAAACAATTTTTCTTCTATCTCAACTCATTCCTTCTCTGGAGCCAGCAGCTTAAATTTAGCAGCATAATGTAATACAGTGAATTAATAGTAGTATGGACTGCAGACAATAATATTTATATACCTAAATAAACGAACCAAATAATAATTTAACTGCCCACTCAGTATTTGATTTGTGCACTATTTTTACATTCCTAGATCCTGAATGTAGGACAGCAACAATCTAAAGTTTCAAGAACTTTTTACTGTGCTAACAGGTTTTAAAAAGTATAAACAGCATGAAAAAAAATATTCCTGGTAGATCTTTACTTTTAAAAAATACACTGCATCTTTGAAGCTACAGAAGTATTTTTTCCAAAATACAGCATCTACATGGAGCATATCTGCCAGTGACTCCAGCGCCAAGTGTATATTTAACCAAGGAAACACATGAAAAAAAAATGTACTATATTCTCTTCTTCTACCCAACAGTAATGACAAAACAAAAATATAATTAACACCTTATTACATTTACAACTGCACAAACATGAGAAGGTCAAATGCGAAGTTTTAAGGATCTCAATATTGCTTTAATTTTTTTTTTTAAAAGGATTTTACTGGCTTTCAACTTTCTGTGCACAGATATTTTGAAGGTGCACATTCAGACGCTGTGTGAAATAAAAGTATTTCAGTGGTTTTGTTCACACCTCTTCTGTTCTAGTGCAGTAAGATCTCACCAAAATAAGAATCTAAAGAACACAGTAAAAGCACAATTCTTTTGGATATTATTTCTCTAATTTGTGCTTCCACTTCCTGTAAATCAAAAGCCACCTGTGCTGAACCCCAACTGCAGGTTTATTATACTATAGAGTACTTCTGTTCCTGCAGTGCCTATAGCTCATGTACAAACCTCAACCCCATTTTCTGGATTGTTACCTGCAAGCTCTTGGCATGCAATGTGGTACAACCTCCATTAAAATGACAACTGCCATGAAATCTGCCTAAAATAGATTTATCCATGATATGCAAACCAGTCAATGATTTAAACTTTTAAAAGGTGAGTTACTTTGATATTCCTAAACTATTACCAAACTGAGTGTAAAAATTGTTCTGGAATATCCAGTGCTCCACAACTGCCTGGGTTTTTCTCCCCTCTGAGGTCTGGCAGGTGAAGGTTTCTTGAGGGAGCCACACATCTCTCACCTCCCTCAATTATCCAGCCTCAGCCACTCTGCAACGCTGCCAGCCCGGTGCATCAATTACATGACTTCCAGTCAAGATTTTTACAAAAGCTGCTGGTAATCAGGGGATAATATAGTGCCAGTACTTCTGCAGTGACAAAGAAAAACAAGTGACTAACCTTAGGCTAAGTATCTCTTCAGTGAGATTTTCCACATTAAGTCAAATGTCAGTCATTACACACACTTGCTCACATACAACATGTACACGTACGCACAACGTATACATCATGTATATGAGCAAGATTAATTAAAAAGAAAAAAAAGAGACCCTACAAGATGTGCAACCAGGTGAATACAGCTACTGTATTTTCTCATCCATTATGTATAGTACAGTGAATTTTCTCACAGGCTACAATAGTGAGGGAAGGCTGATCTATAGCCTCCCGACTCTCTGAAGGGCGGCAGACTTCCTTACCAGCCTTAAACACCTTTGAACATTTTTTCCTGTGCACAGCAGGCCCTTGTCCTGTGCTACAGCCTGACCACCCACTGTTGCTTGTTGACCAAACACACAGTGCCTGGAGCCCGCACTGACACAACCAGGATAAGATTCCTTTCAAGGACACCACATGGAGAATTTCAATTGGTCTAGGTAAGAAATTAGGCGAGCAGGAGAAATTACTGAAAAATTAACCTGCTCAGCAGATGAATAACTGCATTTTATTCTTTTTCTTAAGTACTTTTTCTTTCTAACCTTATATTTTATAGTGATCAAGAAGAAAATGGGTTGTTCTTCTAGAAAAGAGGTGAGCGTGCAACATTTAAATGGATAGAAAAAATGTTTTTGGGAGACATTTAAAAATGAATGCTTTTTTAAATCTTAAGGCTAATAATGTAAATAACGTATTAATAATGAAACTACTTTTCAGTTTACTACCAAGGGGGTAACTGGGCCTATTCTAGTGGTGTTCTAAGTATTTCACAGCCTAAGGATACGCCTTATTTTCAGCCCTTCAGGCCAAAAAATTCTGAAACAAGAGCCAAGCATTCAAGTTCAGCACATAAATAAAAACGACTTCATTTTAATATCGCTAGCTCCAGCAGACATTAAGATCATCAGGACCCTTGGAAAAGCTCACTTTAACTCAATCGCCCAAATAAGGACTAAAAAGACTGGAGCAGACACAAAGGTAAAATTCTGGCCACTGTAGAGTTTCACTCCGTCTTCAGCCGAACTAGTCTTTTAAATTTTGCTTGTAAGCTACCTGTGTTGCTTTTTAATCCCAACAGTTATTCTCTTTATAATGCTCTAATATTATTTAAATGATTATATAAAATAAGAATGCCCCCTGAACTTCCGAGCATGCTGGATTGGACTAGAATTTCTAAATTACAGATAAGTTACAAATACAGGTAGTAAAAGAGGAAAATTAATCTGCTATCAGTTCTTGTACTGATCAATTTTTATTCCTTGTGCGACTTTTTTTTCTTTTTTAAATTAATAACCCATTAAGGGTTTGCTTGACATCTGCTGTCAAAAGGGTATTTCTGCTATGGACAGGGGATGTGGTTTAGACATGAAATGGCTCCCAGCTGCAAGAATTCTTCTTCCAGATGTACAGTAAGCAAAGGCAATGGAAGAGAACCAGCTGCTAGGATAACAAATTGAAAAGGCCCTTTTGACACAAGCCTTGCCGGCCTGTCTGATCTAACAAAGATGGATCATTCATTGCAAGGTGAATAGAATCTCAGTGTGGCACAGAAGAAAGAGCAACATGGTCTAAGCATCCATTTCTCTCTTTCACACTAAGTACAGCTGCTGTTACTCTGGCACAGAAAAACCCTGCAGAGTTTTTTACAATATCTGGAGAGCTGTGCGTCATACTCAGTGCTGCAAAAATTATAATTTTTTCCAGCACTAAGAACTAAAATAATAATAATAACAATAACAACAACAATAATTTTTAAAAAATCACAATGACTGTACTAGCATGCTCCTGTTTGGAGAGCTGGCTCCACATCGGGAACTTTAATAGGTTATATATTACATATTTTGCAAGCCAAAGGGCAGCAGAAAGATCACACTACGACCATGTCAGTGTTTTCATTTACAGCTTTAGTTTCTAAACAGGTTAGCTATTAACAGGTCACTTATTTGCAATTGTATTACATAATATCTCAAAGATTTGCATCACAGATGAGTGATTTAGGTTGCTCAAAGAATCACCATCAAAGGTATAGGAAAAAGTGGTTTTAAGAAGAATTTGTAGGAGTGAGACTTGACAAAGTTTGCAACAACCTGTTCAGAAATTAAGGCTTTTTCAGCCAGTTTGATGATAACTAGATGGGAGTCCCTACCCATTTTAGTTTAAAGGATCAAGAAACCTACTAAGCCACTATTAAAGTCTAAGCAAACAACCACTGGCCACACAGAAAACAGTCTTAACCTCCACAGCTTCTATCCCTGATACTTGCATGAAGAATCCCATTGCTTAACTCTTTTTGGCTATCTGCCCAGTGCTTCAGTCAAATTTTAAACTAAACCTCATTTATTTACATTTATTTTCACGTCATTTTATGTCATTATGTTCTCCATGTTTCCTGCACTCCAACAAATCTGGGAAGCATAAACCATAGTGAAAAACCACAATTATGCCTTAATAATAGAGGAATTACCAAGTATAGTTACAATTTAAAAATACGTAAAATCTTAACTGAAGGAAACCATTTAGTATCCAGGTACCAGAACTGAAAGTCCCCAGATTTCTACAAATCATAAGATCAAAGGTCAAAAGCAGCAATTTGGGCTTCAGCCAATACAAGGCATAAAATACCAACACAATTCAGTTTACCATTCAAATACTTCTTCCTAGAGATCTAATAAATACTGTTTTGAGTGAGCATATGCTCTACCATGGTAACCTTTATATTCATGGCTTGGAAAAATGCTCTTTTTCTATTTTTTTCTGTCTCATGCATCTCCTTCTCTTTAACATATCTACATACTAAGTAACAGCAGCAAACTGGGTTTATCTACTTCAGGCCCTCCCAGTGGACAAAACCAGTGGGATATAACCAGATAGGTAACACTAATTCATCTACGCTTCAGGAAAACTTCATAACCATAAAAAAAAAGTTTCAAAAACAATAAAAGAGCACAACTGCCTATTCCATGAGTAAGGCAGATAACAAGTTTTCTATTTAATGCAATAAATCCATATATTTACAAGCGCTACTACATAAGCAGAGCTAGAGCTCCAGGCAGATGCTGGAGGTCTCACATCTACAGCTGCACCTTTAATGAAAGAATCTGAACATCAGAGAAGCAGGAGAATGGCTTAATAAAGGACAGGGGCATGGGAATGTTATGATTCAGGTATCCCCTGTACTGCCTCACTATGACTTTGGCTATGCTGTTTGGTCTCTTTGTCCTGGCTATTTATACTTCAGTGTTGGAGAAATTCTGATCTGCTGTCGTATCTGCACTTTCACTTACTCCTTAAAACATGTGGGCTTGGATTCAAACAGTTTCTCATAATATGAACATCACATGCCTGCATTTATCTTGCCTCATAAATGAGGAAGGTCTGCTACAGCAAGAAATAGATAGGCTAAAGGCAATGATGGGTGAGCAACAACAGCCATATCTTAGCACATAATGAAACATTAATCTACATAATGCAAGATTAATCAGCAAACCAACAGGGGTGTTTAGACTGAGGGGAAACACTACATCCATACACATACAGAGTTATTCCTCAAGGGCAATAATATCACTCCTTAATGCTGCTGTGAAGTACTTCATACACAGGAGTTGAGAGAATTCCCTATCCTACTTGTACCCATTGAAATAAATGCAACCAATTAACTAATGAACAGATTACTGCATCTATTATGATTAATGTCTATTAAAATCAAAGGAAAGATTCAATTAAACAATTTGCTGTTGGCAGTTGTCAGCTTTTTAAGTCACAATGCCAAATTATTTGACAAAGCTTAGCACAGCTTGATATACCCTTTCAGTTTTTGGAAATAATACTAACACAAGTTGGATTAACTGGAAACAGACAGTATTGGAAACACACAGGATTTCTGCTGACCCCTGAAATAAATTCTGAGAAAGAACTCCAAGATCATTACAGTCCTGTAAACTTGCTATGGTTTCTTCTTTCAGGCTGCATCAGAGACTGCACCATGCTATGATACTAAATGATACTTTGCACATCTACAACATCATTCCAATTGCTGAGTAATTCTTACAAAAATGGAGTTCATTTCTGGTAATATACAAACCCAGAGGTTTTTTTACAAAAAGTTCTTGTGATACTGCTGAAGGATTCACATTTAGATCAAAAATACATACTTAGATATCAACCTAAAAAAACATGTATTTAAATATATCTCTAACACATCAATTTCTAGCACTTTCCAATACCTCGGCATCTAAATTACCTCACTCTTCTTCAATCTGTAGACCCTTGGAAGTGCAGCTATTAACAAGAGGGCAATAATCAGGTGAAGACCCCAGAGAGGATGTAGAAAACTAGACTTGCTTCTTGTCAGTATTGGGGATTTTTCCTGACTGCCATTATTACTGGCCTAGGTAAGTCAGAACCTCTTACAGACGACAGGAGAAGATGTTATTTCTATATAAGAAAATGAAATTATTTCAGTTGTAATGACTAATGGATCAGCCTTCTAGTTGTGTGGAGACAACTGAACAATTTTATCCCATATAATATACTGTTGACTTATACTAGAGACTAAACTTGGAGTAAGTTCTCCTTAGAATTCACTTAGGATTGTGTTTTAGCTTGTTTAGCAAATAATTGCTGTGTTAACCTTCCCTTCCTGAATACATCATGGCCAGCAAATAAATTCTTTAAGAATATTTGCAGTTGGACAATCAGCTGCAAAAATCCTGTCCAGAATGTCTAATGGTTTAAAAAATCCAACCTTATTCAGGCAAGAAAAGCAGAGACTTTGTCTAATTCCAAATCCATTTCAAGTACTAAAAGTCATGTGTAATGACTCAGAGCACAGTTCTTCTTTCAAAACTAATAAAATAGCAGCAAAATGCTTTGGCACAAGCTCAGCCGAAAGGTGAAAAATTTTGCAGAAATGTAAAAATAGATACAATCTGCTAACTGAGGTTTAAGTTTACTATGCTGAAAAGTTTTGACTCAATCAGTTTGAACCCACAGATAATAATAGCAAAACAACAAAGGTAATAATAGCCAGAAACAGCTGGTATGCTCAAGGTGGAACTACAATTACTGTCTGCTCGTTCCAGCATTCATAATATGAAGACTGCCATCTGCTAGAAACAATGGAAACCCAGAAAAACTTTAATGCCCTTTTCATTAGAATATCAGTCTTATGAGCCATCTCTTCCTCCAAATGCTTGATAAACAAACAAACAAAAATCATTTTTGAAGCATGTGTTATGTGGAAGACTTAAATGTTTGGAAGTTTATTATTATTTTATCTTAAAAAGAGCCTATGAATTTATGAACATATAAATAACATTTCTAACTTAAGTTGATTAGATCCCATAGTCTTGCATAACCAAACTAAGTAAAACTCCACACTTTCCCTGTTTAAAAAGCATACGCCTATTAAAGTAGATTAAAATGCATGCCATGTCTCCGATCACAACCAGCATTGTTCTACCTGGCAGTTAAAAATCAATCCTTCTGAGTTTTCTTTTTTCCGTCTCCCACATGGTGTATGCCAAAATTAAAGATCTACGGAAAGCAAAAACCACGCTTAGCAACTTTCCCTTGTCCTACTAGATACTAAGTGAGAAATTCAATCAGCTAAGATTGATTCTCGAGTATTTTAAAACCTGTGCTAAAACCTATAATCAACAGAATATCACATAGAAAGCTGGAAGAAAACGACTGGAATTCGATGAGCTGTTAGCATTTCTTTCATACATGCACAAAATATTAACTATCAATATATACATTTGCTGGGCATTCAAGTTATTTAAATTCTTCTGTGAGCCAAACAAAGCTGTAATGTAACAGCACCTTCGATATTAAGGTTGATGTAAGCAGTTTTTTGTTGCAAGAAAAATACCAAACAGGTTGAGATTTTTCAAGACAAATCTAGGAATTTAGATGCATTTTCCACTTATCCACTGGAGCCTGCATATCAAAATTATATAGATTACTAAAACAAAAAGTTTCGAGCACTAAGTGTCTTCATGTCTCTATTTCTCTTGCTAAAAAGGTGGAAAATGGCCATACAAAATTTTGCAAGTGAGAGAAGAAGGAAGTTTAGAATTATTAACCATGGCTGTTTTCACAAGTCAGTTTTGCTCCTGGTAACTGAATGTTGTGAGGCTGGTGAGGATGTCTCATGAGGGGCTTTGACAAGGAAAGAAGACGGGGAGGTTTTGGGAATGTTCTGAATTTCGATCAAGATGCAAGGAAAACAATTTGGCATTCCAACTGTGTACACTACACTGTGTGGGGGAACAAAGATGGTCTGTGCACACTTTTAAGCTAAAACTTACTGACATCACTGTCACAATGGATGCATCCTATGAACTCCATACCTCATGTCACAACCTCTGCAACAGAGAGTTAAAGCCTCCTGCAGAAAAATTTACAGCACATTTCTGCAGCAGCTCCAACTCAGTAAAACCTTTGTGGTTTCTCAGAATAAAACACCTTATTTGGCTTGGGATATGCATGCACTAACACTAAACATGGGAGTTACCTATAAGCTAAGGGATGCCAGATTCCAATATGCCTATTCATTTCAGAACTGGCAGCAAACTCTGTAATACTTCTTGAGAAATAAGGCACTGCTTCTGCTTCCTAATTTGAAAATCCAGTTTTCAGATTTTACTACTAGAAATGTCAGGCCAGCTGCCTTCCACCTACTGGAAGGCTTTTTATATGTAGGCTGATGTGACAGATCATGTTAATTTGTAGCTAAGTTACTGCCACACCTGCAAGCAATACCTATACTTTTCTTTGAGGAGCAACATTGGCAAAGACAGAATACAACTCTGTATTCATATTGGTCTTAATAAATGTACCCTTTGTCCAGCTCACAAACAAAGAACAAGAGGACTCTATAATATCACTCACTACATATCAAGGAATTAAGCATTATTCCACTGTGCCCCAATGTCCTGTGTATCCATATACTAACAAAATATCTTGAGACAAAGAAATCTAACAGGCAGATTCAGAGAACAGTTCAAACTTGATATGACCTCAAATAAATGTTTCAAGAGGACAGTAAACCATGGATAAATGACTGAAACTTCATGCTTTTCCCATGCAAAGAGCTTAAAAGTTATAAGTTAAACAAAAAGAAAACTCCAACTGCTGTTTTGTTTTTATAATAAAGAAAAAATATAAGTCAGTATTCAACTGTGTAAAAAGCTATCTAAATTGATGGGGAATAACTAAAATATCCTCTGTACACTAGAACTTGTAGTATAAAAGGCAATGTCAAATTCCTAAATGTCAAATATACATATATATATAAAGGTAAAATAAAAATGTATCCTTGCCTTTCTGTTCTTTAACATAGCTCTCCTTACAGTTGTGCATGAGCTGCAGAATCCACTGATGTTGAGCACCAATGCACTGCCAAGCTGGGTCCCCAGGCGCATGAAGATCAGAAAGATATCTGTAAAATCCAGTCCAAAAATCACAGCTCTGACTTGCCACATTGAAGGCCTCATTAAAACAGACCAAGGACATACTAAGAAATACTTTTTCTTTTTTCACATAATTTTAAAAATTCAAGAATAGGTCTTAAGATACACTCACATCCACTGCAAACAGAAGTTTTGCATTCTCCCTTCTTCAATCAGTGAGGCAAAGTTCCACCAAAAATTTTTTACAGAAATAAAAGCCCCCATGTATCTTGAATATCGTATTAATGTATTTCCAGTTGTGCCTCTAGTAAAGTATGCAGGAAACCAAACTCTTTATCTGCAAGGTTGCAGTTTAGTGCTTCAGATTTGAGTGGAACCAGTGTTGGCACCGCAAGCACATAAAATATGGTATTTTTCTTCCTACTGTATAAGTCCTGATTGTATCATCATGTAATCTTAACAAGTAATTACAGAAGGAATTAATTTCTAGCAGCTCATTAATTTTAGCACATGCACACACAAACATATGTAAACCAAGCTCCTGGGTTGGTTTTTTGTTTGTTTGTTTTGGTCTGGTGTTTTTTTTGTGCACACAATGTCTGAAAAAAAGAGGGGGGAGAGATAACAAAAAGGATTGGGGCATCTAATTTGCAGAAACAAAACACTGTCTTTAGGGAGAGAGGAGTATTAGAAGCCAGCTGTTGTGATTTCGAAGAGAACACAAAAGGAACGTAGTCTCATGTACGGTATTCAAGACTGTCTGACAACAGCACTTTCAAAAGGGTATTTTTAAAAAGGAGTAGCTGCTCTACTGTTTAAGGCACTCTGTTATATTCTGCATTAATGAGACTTTTAATCGGGACAGATTAAAAAATTCAAGGTGAACTACACTAATACATTATCTTAAGCAGTGCAGGGAATGTTTAACTCCCTCACAAAAGCTGTTTGACTACAATAATACCTAATGTTAAGTAGGACTGTGTTGAATTCTGTGTTCTTCAACAAACGTCTGCAGCACTCGAACAAAAAATAAACTGTCAAAGTAGGATTGGTTGGATGGATGAGAAAATTACACAACTAACCATTCTGACAGGGTGACATTTATAAATTATGAGCTTAAGTCCTTCTCAGTGTTTTGGGGGACTTTAGTCTTTTCTTAGACACAAAACTAAAAAAAAATTACCACTGGTCTTGAAATACATACGTGTACTTGGCTGCTAAGTGCTATGGGAAACTATTTCTGAACAGTATAAAATATTTACCAGTGTAAATACCCTGATAAAATGAGAGGAAAATATGAATTGAAGCCTAATTATAAACATTAAACATCTGAAGGAGAAAATGACAGTATTTTAGGTCTTGCTCAGCCTTCAACTTCAGAGACATACAAAACAAACGTATCAAGGAAGAAAAAACCCTCATACAAATAGCAGGGTTTATGCAAACTATTTTACAATTTGGACTTTGTTAATTTCATTTTTGCTGAAGTCCTCTGAAGAAAATTTACTTCATACCTAACCTTCAGAAAATTTACACTAATACAACCATGTATATTTAGAGTAGTGAAACTAATTTAACAGTTTTGTAGGCTGGGATTCTGTTGATTCATTAGAACGAAATTATTCCACATTCATCCGCTCCTTGCTCTACTTCATTATATCTTCTACGTGTAGAATACATTTGGTTACATTAACACAGTCTGCTTTAAAATAGGCTGGGCTATGTTTAAAGATTCAGCAGTTCAAGGTAAGGCGCTAGAAAAAAAACACACCTTGAAAACAACCAACCCCAAAAACCCAATCAAGAAACAATAAAACACAGTTAACCAAAAAACCCCACAAAAACCCCCAGACAAAAATCAACCAGATTCAAACACATGCACAACTATAAGTCTTTCAAAGAATCCTTGGAAAAGGTGATATGACCTGGCTTAGGTTAAGCAGCTGCTCTTTAAAGTTTTCAAGTGTTGCAGAGGAAAGGAATAGCCAGTGCTGCCTTCACAGACACAAAACGCTTAACTGTTCATCTTAAAAAACAATTCCAATTAATAGGCAATATTTATGTACCATCCAGAAGAATGGGAAGCACTCTACATAAATGCGCACGAGGCACTGAACTCATAAACTCACAGGACGCAAAGGGACCTAAGACACCAATAACGCACTTGGGCCTGCGTGTCTGGGCCTGGTGCACACACAAAACACTCAAGACCTCGTGCAGGTGTCTGAATTTTACAAATGCTTCCCGCCCAGCATATTTGGTCTGCTTCTTTTAAGGTAACTCATAAAAACACTGAGATTGCCACAACACACCAGGAGCCCTAGTAGCATCCAAACCTCAAAAGCTTTCTAAATCAAGCCATCAAATATTCCAGAGCACTCTAAAGTTTGGCACCAAGGACTGAAGGGTTAAAGTCTACATCAACTTGTCTCAGCAGCCCTACAGCAGATATCAGCTTTGTGAAAAACAGCAAATCTATAAATGTTAATGAAAACTGGGGAACTGGTTCATGTTCATGAAATACAAAGGAACTACATTGTTTAGCCTGAGAAGTGAAAGATGGTGTTCAGTTAACCAACAACAATTCCACTTTCAAACAACAGAACAGTCTGGATTAAAACCTCCCTGTTATCTGACTCATAACGACTCCATTTCAACATCAAGTCAAGCTGAAGTGTAAGACAAGTTAATAAGGAATCTATTTTGAGGTATGCAAACTAAGAGTGATCATTTCAAACGTAGCTTGCAGTATGTCGGTTTAGAGAAAGCAACAGAATCTCACATGCCTTAAACATTTAAAAAAATTAAATTCAAATCTCAATTATGGTTCATTAAATCCTTCTCATTCAAGAACTGTTTTTCAGTCCTTCAATAAACAAACCAGTACCATTCCACTGCCATTATTTATATAATCATAAAGTCTCAAAATACTCACAGCTTTCAAATCACTATTTAAACCACAGTAAAACTAGTCACTACCCTATTTAGGAAACATTTAAATACACATCTAACACCATATGTCTGATGAAGGCACTAGTCAAATGATTACCTTATATAACGTTTCTGATCATGCAGTGTTGATGGAGTTTCAAGCAGCTTATCCAACAACAATTCTCGTAAAGCTTCAATTCTGGTTTCAACTTCAGCATAATCTAGGAATATGGAGCAGGAATAAATGCAATGTGTCCTCCAGCAGTGTTATGAACTGAAAATTACGTTATTTTTCTAGGGTATCAGATACTTCTGGAGTTGATGTGGAAATCAATATATATAATTTTATAACAAGCCACATCTGAAAATATTATACACGACAGTTTCACAAAACCAGAGAATTAGACTTTCAAGTCTTTCCAACAATATGTGAGAAAGATACTCGAAGTCACATTTTAATTACTGTGATCTTTTTTTATGCCCAGTAATACCAAGCCTGAATAAATAAATAAAATTGGCTGTGATTTCACATTTTGTAGTATATATCTCACTCAGAAAACTTGCCAGAAATATTGCTTAGAGTAACTGGCTCCTATAAATCCATAATTTGTATGGATGAAAATCCGTATCAAACCCACATAAAGCTCTTTGGTCTCTTATGAGGATTTTAACCTTTAAGCTAAAAAAACCCCAAAACCATTAAATAAAAGAACCCATATCTTACATTTTTTGAACACTTGAACCTCTGTCTTTCCAAAGAGAGACTTGGCTTTTTCGTAGTCATTAATAACCACATCATAATCGCCCTTAAAAACAAAACCAAGCATTTACATTTGTTAAGAAAAAGACTAATGTCAACAGGCTACTTTCAACAAACAGAATATTATTTTTAAAGGATTATACCTTCTGGATATTTCTTTCAATATTTAAGGGAAGATTGAAAAGAAATTTAAATCGCTGAAGAACATTAAGCGCGTTTCTAGTCGAATCAGCTTTGTCTTTGCGACCCAGCACTTCTTGAAACAAGGTATCTGCTGTGTTACTGGCTCCTATTTCAAAAAGGGTGACAGTAAGAAAAAGTAGAGTAAGTAATCAGCTGAAATCACAAACAGCTTTTCTTTATTTCAATGAGTTATTAAAGGTTTTTTTAGAGCAAATGAGTAATTATTGCTGATTTTCATACTTTTTTGTTCAACTGTGTTAATGTTTTACAACTGCTGAAATTCTATTTCAAAGTGAACCGCTTAGCATTTTAATGTGGTAAGACCCCTGTGCGATTAAAAACAATCACTCTTTCCTATTTCAAATGCTTAGCTTAGCTGCAGATATTTTATAGTTTGCTTTGGCTCCAGATGTACATTTTACAACCAAATTATGCATCTCAGTATATAGAAGAAGTCATAGAAAGTTCTATTTTTAAAAAAAGTATAATTTCATTTTGGTAATTAATGTCAGAACTTCTAAAGTTATCACTGGGTTTTGCAAACATTTTTTTTAATATTTTCAAGTCAAGTTTTAAAAATTATTAACAATATCTGAATCACTCAAAAGTACCAAAGGTTAAGACAAAGACAATGTCATGACTAAAAAAGTCTAACTAGCTGGTCACTGTAACAGAATGAATACAAGTTGTCTTCACATCGCATTAAAAGTCTTACTGGCTTCATCATACACAGGATGAAGCCTTGGTCAACAATTTCATGTATTTAAGTCCCTATACTAACTACAAATACTCTTCAATAAATACATTAAACGTAGCCCTAAAACTTTTTCTATCCAAACTAAAAAGCAATCTACTTTCTAATAAAGATTGTTTCCTAACACAGAATAATAAAATTTCATTTATAATAGAGAAGACTTACACTGCATGTGAATATTTGCATTTTTCAACCTATGACTTACTTTTAATTAACCAAAAAAAAAAAAAAAGTGGAGCTGTTTTAGCCTTTTTGATCATTGCGTGTAGAAGTTTCTACATTATCTGGTCTAGTGACTATACTTTAAGCAAAGATGAAAAAAATTACATCAGTCTCGCTGGGTGGCTTGCATGCCATTTTCTCTAGTCAACACTGTGGGTGGCCTGCTCATGTTAAAAGTAGTCTTTGTAAAATAATTGTTATATCTAAATAATGTTTAAACTTTGTTGAAATTTTGAAGCCTTGATGTAAAAAAAGTTTTGTCAGGACATCTATTTCCACCACATACTATTCAGCATAGAATACTTTAATCCATTAAGGAGAAACGCAAAATGAAAACAGTTAGCTGGACATTTAAATACGGATCACTGTTAAAGTATGATTTTTCTCAAGGTTATAAGAAATGATTGTTTTGTAAATGCTTCTAGTAAGTAACATTTTGTTTGTTTGAATTCATATGTTTCCTGTCCATTCTTTTAACAGCCCAGAAGCAATATGCTGTACCCGGGAATTGAAGTTATATTCCCAAAGTTTTTATTTTTTTTTTTGATCCAATGCAAAACTTTTTTAAAAGGTAATTGACAACTGCAGGAAGAGCAGAGTGACTTCTATCTTCATCTCTTTATGAACTAATTTGCTGTACAAATCCTCAATTCAGGTAAATGATTCTACTTTTGTTTTTCCTAAGGGAACTTCTTCTGTTTCATAAGAAACTGAAATATATCAAATTACTTATTAATGTCTTAATGAAATTCAATAGTTCATGCAAAATAGGTCTATTTTTTTAGAATTAAAATATTGCAACATTTCTTCCCTCCTCATCCCTCCAAATCCTTTCTACAATAACTTTATCTCTTGATTACTGATGAAGCATCCATGGATAAAGTTTCAGTTCTTATACTGACTAACACTGCTTTCAAAATGGATGATGCTTCATCTACAGTGCGTGAATTTTTCTACTTCAAAATAAATCTCTAGTTATCCAACAGCTGTCTGTCATAGAGCCTGACAAAAACACTACATAAAGGAACTTGATTGACCTCCTTTAATATACAATTCTTCATTAAATTCATTATAAGACACTGTATGTCTTTAATAATATAAATATAACAGCTTGTTTAGCAATTAAATTTAGCAAAACCTCCAAACTGTTCTTCTACTATCTCATGCCATTTCAATTCAAGAATTTGGAACCCTCTTAACATACATTCAGATGCTGTGGAAAACATCCTCATTGTTAAGGGTTTGTAACCAAGCTCACACAACAGCTTGGTTGAGACACACAATGTCTCTCAAAACATGCATCTACAGTCTGTAAAATGCAAAATTTAACTAAAGAATTGTAGTCATTTTTGAAAGCAGTCCCTGTTACTCATGGATTATGGAAGCTTTTCAATGGTCAGACAAGAAACAAAGCTTTGATCCTAAACTACTTTGCATAATATTATTTACTCTTTTTAAATCCTTGTATTCCTACTTCCCTGCCTCCCACCCATCATGACTTGCAAAGTATCATGAGGAAAAGCAGCCAATTCTTTTCATAGCAGAGCCAAACTTAAAACCTCTCTGAAGTGTCTGGCACAAGTTCCTCTACAGATCTAGCTTGAAAAAGACAGTTTGCATTGTCTACATACAGAGTTCAGCCACCATTTATCAAATGAAACATTAATTACATATTATAGGTAAATTTGTCTTATATTAGTGTATATAGGAAAATACCACAGACCTAAATTTTTGCTTTTTTATTTAAAATCTGTCACACGATTTAGTACAAAGCAAAGTGCTCTCCAAGGAATCTGTGCTTGGTGCATGACATGGCATAAACACAGAGCACTGAGGATTGCACTGGAAAATTTCAGCAAACGCTTCTTTTCCTCCTACCCTAGATGTACCAAATATTCTGCACACATACACACATGCTATGGTCTTTATATAGAGGTGGGAGGTTTTATGTGGTGTTTTTTGGTGATTTTTAAAATTTTTTGGCAGTTTGGTTTTTTTTATTTCAGGCATCAAGATGAGAGAATAACAATGTTCAAACTACACCTTTATTGTGAGCATTAATGAATCCCTACTGAAAAGAGCTAGAGCTGTTCACAAAACCCTCTGCTTTCTTTGTGCTCCCCACACTAACGCACATACAGTCACTGCTTTCTTCATACAAGACAAGAAAAACAGTGAACTTCCATGTCACTTTCTTGATTTCATAAAACATACTCAGACTTTCCAACACTGAGTCAGCTATCTGCATGTCATTCCTGCTTATTGATACAGCCCTAAGGGAAACATCCCTTCCTCTGTGAAAAAAATCACAATGAAACAAAGTAAAATTATCTTGGCAGAAGTCCCAGAATTAAAAAAAAAAAAAAAAGGAAAAAAAAGAGTAACTTTTTTGATCTGATGAAACACACACTGAACTGCAGTAAATTCAAGCCATCTCTCTCAATGCAACCTTACAGCTAATACAGAGAAAGAGAAAACACAGTACTGACAGCTTTTCAAGGTTTCTAGAAAGAATGCTCATGCCAAATAATCTAAATGCCAGCACATTAAGTGAAAAAGATTCTGTCAATAGACCTTGTTACTGCAAACAGCTTATAATTGGGGTTTTTTCTGCTTTTACTTGAACATCTTACAATCCTGGTAATTAGCTCAGCTCATCCTATAGTTTTGTCTGTCCATATAGTTCCTCTGTTTTCCTTGTCCACTCAACACTGAGATGCCACCAAAATTAATCTAAAGCAAATACTCTACAACATCTTTATTTTGGTATTTATTTGCTTTGTTATCACAAACACTGCCAAAAGTCATGGCAAACACTGCTACTTATTTCAAAAGATGCACTATCACACCCTGGAGCCACTATCACCAAACAGGGAAGGGCACGAGAGACTACTATTTTCTACTCTCTACAATATTCCTAGCAAAATATTAAAGCCTGTTAGAAAGTCCAAAGTCCATAAATAGTTGCTGCTGGAAGGACAAAACTTACTGTTCAGTACATTCTCCAGTTTTTGCGTCATGGATCCTTCTACTTTTTCCGTTCCATCCGCTTCCAGTTTTTGATGGATTGCTGGAATAAAGTGTCTAGTTAAAATGCAGAACATTTTAATAGGTGGGAACACATTACATCAAAGTGACACTTTTAAACATTTTTAAAATTAAAAATAAAGTGTTATTTTTCTTTTTAGACACAAAAAAATACAAACATGTTTCATGGCAGCAGAGTCTAGTGGAGGACAGGGCTTAGAGCCAGACATTGCAGAATTTTAACCATTACTTTGACACAGACTTCCTTCATCTTCTTGAACAAGACAGTAATGCTTAAGGAAAAAAACCCACAAACATGTGCACAGAATAATCTATTAGCTATTACAATCTAAATTAGCCATCTTGTACCGCTATTAATTAAAATTTGAATTTTGAAAAGTACCATTTAAACACATAATACTTCTGCTTTGTAAGTCACAGATGTCACCAAAAAGAAATTACCAATAATTAAAGGGTAGAGAGCCACTGGCAATTTGGATGATCCCAAAACCAAGTGCTAGAACATTCCCCCATCACTTCTGTTCATCTATAAAAAGGCATTCCTAAAATACAGCTTAAGAGTTTCTTGGAGCATTAACCATTATCACGATGTTTCTGTGTAATTTTCCTCAAAACAACATTAAAACGGAGAGGAGGTTGCATTATTTTTTTTTAAAAAGGCTATTTTTCTCCTACCCTAAAATGCCAAAATCCTGAATTCTTACTCTGTGTGGTATTACTAATGGATGTGGAAATGCATAGTACCAGCACTAATTTGTTCTTTTACTATAATTTACTCTAATTTCTTTTTCAGGGAGGGAGACAGCACAGCCTGATGACACTATCTTACTCTGAAAATATGGACAGAGAATGTAGTGCAGATAGTCCTTTCTTCTATTTCCCCTCTCTCACACAGCCCTCCTTCTCTCTTCTACTGTTCAGCACAACCAGCACAAACCAGTATTTCTGGGGTTTTTTTAAGGTATTATTCCTGTATATTTGCAGCACATATGAAATATGATTTTCCTTTCAAATTTTTAATCTGTTAATGTGTAAAACCTGCTCTATCCAACAGCCATCAGCTCCTATTACTTTAGATAAATCTGAGGCTTAAAAAAATCTCCTACTGCTTTCTGCTGGTTCTCAGTAGAATGGAGTGAAGCTAAGTTACCTTTGAAAACAGTGATACTTAGTGCTCAGAGATTTTCAAAATTCAGCATTTTGGAACCATTAATCACATCCCATTAACTGCTGACCAGTTCAATATCACATAGCTTCTGAAGGGGGAACACCTAAGCATTTCCAAAAGTGACGTCTAATATCTAAACCTCTATCAAAGCATATATACTAGCAACAGAAAGTTAAACATGATGAGGAATTCCTGTTCGTACATAAGTTTTGAAAGAGCATTATTTACCATGTTAGAACTTTCAAAAAGTCTTGAAATGTAGCTTCTTACTATGAAGGCAGCTTATTTAGAAATTTTATTATGATCTTTAACTAGCTGCTGAAAGCTAAAACACTTCTTCTCTAAAGCATTTATGTTTTTCATCTTGCTCAGAAAAGAACATAAAATAGCAATATACTATTCCCTTCTCTTCCTTTTAGAAGGCAGAAAATAATTTTTTTCACACTGGTAGTTTTGTGCATAGCAACCTGGAATAAAGTATTCAAGAATTCTAGTTTGAAAGTTTGGATGTTGGAAACCCAGGAAGAACAGCCCCAGTAAATCAATTCATAATGCATATTCAGACAGAGAAAAATATGTCAGTGGGGCAAAATACCCAAAAAACCCCAAGGTGTTAAGTTTCAGAAAGGTGGAAAGCATTGCAGAGTACAGATAACAGCATATTAAGCACATGTAACTAGGAGTGTAAACTAAAAGGCATTTTTGAACCATTGTCTGAAATAAGGTATTTTAGGACATTCTGTAAAGTCTAAACCTACTTAAATTACTCTGTGTATGGACAATAAATTAGTTTTATTTCCTTCTTCATGTTTAAGCTACTTTGTGTATTGACGCTATTTTTACACATTATATTCAGATTTAGCAATAGGTACATTCATTGTGTTCCAAGAGAATAAAAAAAGTCTTAAGATTTCATAGTGAAAAATGTTATGAAAAATGCTTTCTAATAAAGTCTGAGCTTACTTTGTTGGCATCAAATGATTTTGAAAAAGCTAAGTGCATGTCCCTTCCGTGGGGACCAGACAAAAAGTGCTGGAGTTAGAAGTTCAGACAAGCAAAACTATATGCAGTCAAGAAAAGTGTCTGTAGACCTCATCTGCTTGGAAGGGATCTAGAGATACTCAAGTTATTATATTTTTCTAAAGTACTAAACCCATCTAACAGTGGGATGATACTGTTTGGGACAACCCCTGTTCTCCTGCACCCAGGTGCTTCCTTTTGCTGGATCTAGCAATCATACAGCTGCAGGGCAGATGTAGTGAGATGGTTTGGTGGAAAACTAACTCACTAAGGAAGAAACGTTTCTTTACTGATCAGTGAGCTGGTCTAAACCTTGCCCCAGTTGCAGCACTGCAGTAAAAGGAAAGGGAAAGGAGCATATGGCCAAGGGAAGGTGGAAAGCCATTGATGCCATGATGATTTTTTGCTTTTTCTTTTATACCCCTTTTTATACTCTCTTATATAGCTTTTATGTATTCTTAGTGCTTTTAGCCTACATAGTTATAATTCTTTAAGTTTGATAACTTCCCTTGGACCCAATATTCCATTAAACCAAGAGACCAAACATTCTGGAAACCCCAGACACCAAAGTCCTCTCCAGAACACATTCTGTAAACAAAGATAGGCCCATCCAGGGGGCGGGTTCCTCAATGAGGGGTCTCACTGGAGTCCCTCATTGGGGAATCTTTGATAGATATGCTAATTTTTGCAAAGGATATAATTGTATACTCATTACATCGTGCGTGACCATTTTCTTCGGTGGGGATTTCGGAGTGCATTTCAGTGCACCTGAGGATCCTTAAATAAATACCAAGGTAAAACCCTTTTCCCCTCTTAACTGTGTTCAGCTCTCTTAATTTTAAATCCAGGAAAAGGCATCACCATCCTACTCTTCCCACACTACTCAGTATTTAAGATTATCATCAAGTGCAACTTCTTACCCTCAACTCATCGCTGGCTGCAATAAGAAGAGTAAGGAGAAAATTTTAGGTCTTTGAAAGCTTGGAATAAAGGATGGATGGGATTTTTCTCCAACTGCCAGTTACCCTGGATTTACCTGATGTAAACTATACAAGCTGGAAAAGCAGTTGGAAACCTAGTAGAATCTGTTCCTCGTTTTTAGGAGCTTTACTGTAAAAAGCATACAGTAAATAAAAATGAGGAAAGGCTAGGTCTAGATGCTTCAACTAAGGCCAGATAATTAACTGTATTTTGTATCATCTTTGCCAGTAAGTGTTCACATTTCCCAGCTAAGTCAAAATATTTAAAGGCTTGCAAACTTCACAGCTGCAGGCAGATACTCATTAGTAACAGTGAAGAAACTAAGTTCAAAACTTATAACCTCTAGGCTGTGACTAAATACACCAAAACACAAATTCAATTTGGCAAATAAGTCATAATACAGGCCTTGTAGTAAAATAAACTGCAATTGATTCATTGCTACTTGTGTTGAAAACAATTCTATTTAATCCAAGAAAGGATATGGGGGTTTCTGTTAGATTTATGGCAACCATAAATCTTCTAAATTAAACCACACTTGCCAGGATCATGCAGTTTTTGATTTGCAAATTTCATACTTGATTTCCTCATTACATATTTTTAAATCATATTTTGAGACAGGCACCAAGTGTGGCATTCTCAGAAGTTCCTCAGCCTAACTCAACACAAAGCAACACAGATGCATATTTTCTACCATTTTCTGACTAAAAGATGGCTAGAAATGCATTGGCATACCTGAAAATCTCATTCATTTTCAACGAAATGCGGTTAAAGAGAAAAGTACCTGAAATAAATCACATCCTTTTAGTCAGATGCAGAAAACAGTATGGGAAAAATACAAAAAGGGCAAGGCCGACTCAGCAAAGTATTTCTGAAGATCTGATGTGGTAACTGTAAGAACCTGGCACCAAAGAACAATAATGGAAGAATGAAGAACCCATGTTAGCACACTGCCAGGATTCATGCCCAATGCATGAACAAAAATGCCTTTGGTTTCCTTTATTGGAAGATTGACGATATTTTGTAATTTTAGCAAAATAAAAGAAGGTTATTGATGAGGACAGTATCCCTATGTAAGGTAAAAACTGTTCTGAATGGATTCAACAGGACTGCATGGCTGTATATAAAGAGGAAAGCAACAAAGACAGCATGCCATGAACAGAGCTCTTAATACATTACTCTATGAAAACCTAAAAAAAAAAAAGTTGTCCATTTCCTATGGCCACTAGTTAATAGCACTAAGTCTAGTTTGGTTTGGTCATTTCCTGCAGCGCCCCTTGAGAATTCTAGATAATTTTGTATTGGCATAGCAAACTTGGCTTTGTTTTGGTTAACATTATTAATCCTAGCAAAAATGAAAAAATACTGAACTAAATGCAGTATTGTCTTAAGTCGCCTTTTTGTGCTTTGTTTCTCTAGCATTTACTTCTTCAAGCTTGTTTACCCAACACAGTGGCAAAAATCAAAGAAAATGGACAGACTTAACATGATAATTTAAAGTAATTAAAGCACAGTGCTATGAAGGGAGGCTTTACTGATATATAAACTCCGAAAATTTTAGTCTAAAAACTTTGTTGAGACCAGACAATTTGTTCTCACATGGGCTTATATGAAAGCAAGTCTGATATCTCTGGGCAAATGTCTTGGAAATAGACAGGAAAATGTGGCTTATTATTCTCCCTATGGATGCATTAAAAATTCAAGGACTGGACCCAGGCCTTTGCCAGAACACTTCAGAATTAAAGAGCACAGAACATGCTATTCTCTGTTTACCGGTGCTAACTTTCTGCATCTGTGCAAGGTAATAGTAAAAATAAAAGCAGCTTTTAAATGTTGCATTTAAAAGGTGGTATGGACATCAAAATAGAATAATATAGAATGAAATTAAGGTAGTTTTACGGCTTGCTGGATAAGTCTGGGCCAAATTTAATCATAGGTAACTTTTTTGCACACTTGCAATCAATTGCAGAATTTGATCTTTGAAAATTGCAATTGCAAAATATATTTCTCTTTCTACATGCTTTACTATTTTTCAAATTCAAACAAAAAAGTTAACTGACCTGAAAAAAAACCTAAGTTCTTAAAATATGACAGCCACACAGTAACCATAAGCTACCAAAACTGCATCACTTTGGAGAAATTCTGCTAGAAATTAGCTCAGATCTCTAAACAATAACTGTTGAAGAAGCTACACGAACAGTCAGCATAAAAGCAGGTACAGGCTTGGGCAGATAATTTTCATTATGGCCTGTGACAATTCCTGCTATTTCACACCTTTTCTGATCACATTTTCTCTTCTTGAGACAAAAAAACCCCAACTCCCTACACAATGCCATGCTAGAATCTGCATGAAAGGAAAGTTTGAGCCTTTTATCAACTGTGATAACTTTTGCTTTTATAGAGTTTCATTAAGATAACAATTGGTTTACTACAAAAGTGGACTGTAGGCACTCCATGAAGAGGACGCATTTACCCGAGACTAAACTATCTCCTGTCACTTATATACTTTATGGCACCCCTCTGTCAGGTCATCTTTCTCTCAGAATACATTTCTCATTTTAATGTCCCTCTTGTTATTTAGCACTGCAAGATCAGAACACAAGTTTTGAACAAGCAAACTTAATGTAAGTTAAATTTAGCATGCCTATTTTTGGAATGCCTAATTTAACACATCTATTTGTTCATTGTGCATGCTGAGAAAGCCTATAAATGTAAGGACAAAATACGAAGCAATGATAGTACTTATCCTCACTCAGCTTTTGTCTGTAAGTGTAGCACAAAGATGATTCAAGCATTCAGACAGGAGCACCCACCTAGGAAGCTAGACAGTGAGCAGAGAGCACATCAGCTATTGCTTCATGACTACATGGAGGCATGATCCTACTTCTTAACCTGAAATAATCTAACTTGCACCTACTATGGGGCAGACACCTGCAGGGGAACTGCTACTCTGAAGTGACTGATATGCTCTCAGATATGTGCCCAATACATGCAGCATCATTCTTTTATTCTTGCCAGTTTGTTTCCATAGCCCTGTTCTTTCTCATCGTCTACTATAAAACTGTCATTTTTAAAATCACTAGCTGTAACAGCAGACAGTTCTTACCGTGAAAAGACAATATTCTATGACTTGAAGAGGGATGAGGAAGACAACATTAATAGACACAATCCCCACAGAGGATTAGACACAGAGCTATTTCAGACATTTCAAGTCACCTGCACAACATTTAGGTAGCAATCATATATTGGAATTTGATTTACCCAAACTCACATGTTTAACAAAAATCCATACTATTTGAAAAAACATACACCAGTGAAGTAAAGCAGAAGCGTGAATCAGATTTGTTATCAGTGACGCGACAACAGCAAAACCTGGTATACCATCCAAAAACCACGCTACCAAGCAAGAACAGTCATGCACTAGCATTCAGTTGGACAAAAGAAAGCCATTTAAAAATTAATCACCAGTTTAGTTTGCAAACAGAATCACTAATGAAAAATTGGGTTGGCTCTCCATAATCTCTTTAAATTCAAACACAACAAAACTCCTCGAAAGTCAGAAGCGAAGGGACACATTTATGACAGAGAAGCATCAGTTTTTAGCTTTTCAAATTCCCAGTCTGACTCAGAATTGAATATAGCTCAGGTCATATTTTTTGTTTTACTTTCAGAGAAAATGAATTTAACAGATGTAATGGCAGCAGCACAGACTTATTCAGCTTGAATCCAATCCTGTATCACTAACATGCTCATTCTAGAACGACCCTTAGAGGATGAACCATAAAAATAGTCTATAACAAGAAAAAAACCAAAACCAAATTCAAAAAAACCAAACAGGCATTGACTAGATTAGGATCATTTCAGCCAGGTAATTTCAGCCACAGTATCCCAGCTTATGTATTAAGAAAGGTAGTGGACAAAAGGCCAACTATAGTCCAAGGTTCCTATCATGCAGGTATTCCTACAGGCCACATATCCGAACAGGAGTGGGAAAAGCAAAAAAGGAACAGTGCTGTAAAAGCCAGCAGTGCTTCTTTTGTACAGACTTCTTCCTGAAAATCACATAGAATGTGTTTTAGTTGTAACTGTAAAAAAACTGTTGTCATGGAAAACTGGAGAGCCAAATCTAAACCTCAAATTTGTTCATGATATCTGTGTTTTAAAGACATCACGGTGTCTTCTTTACCTGCCAACAGAGATGTCATACTTACATGGTTTTGTGTAAGTGAGAGACTGAAGTAGTAATTTCCCTATTTTTTTCCTTTCATTTAAATAAGAAGAAACTTCAGCCTTAGGTTCATTGCAAAGAGCATTTCAGAAAAAAATATATTGAAAGAAAATTAATTTGCTAACTTTCCAATGGCTTCTGTGTGTGACCTGATTTGCTCATGACGATGAAAGACATTTTAACTACAAACATATAAACAGCCACCCTTTCAGGAATGCTACTTTCTAGGCTGCAATTAGAATTACAGGAAATGAACCAGCTGAACTCTCCGATGGCGACAAGTGGGTCAAGTTGAGATAAACCCTGCTCCCCTCAGCTCAGTTTACAGCTCCCTTCAGCTGACGAAACAAACTTCCTGTTGAACATCTCCTCTGCAGAGTCACTGTCATAACGTCAGCCAAGCTAAAAGGCAGAGAGACATGAGGATCTGATAAAGCTATTCTATTTTCCCAGAAATTAAACCAAATAAGAATGGGTTTTGGGTATTTGAGATCGTATTTTCTTAGTAAACAGCCTCTAAATCACAAAATACAATAAACATCTTAGGACTGCTTCTATGCTTTCCATTGCTTATTTATGAAAATATTAATACCTATTTAAATGTGTAATAGAGTCTGACAGAACACTTAAGATCAGACTGAACTTACTCGTCCCAACTAAAAAAAAAAGCTGCACAATAATCACTAATTCAGGGTTTCCTTAATCAAGGTAACATATTTGAAACAAACATTGTTAAATGTCTATGAGTTAAAAAAAGGATGTATCAAAGCTGTAGAGGAGTATGAAATACCTGGAAAAGCAAGTGTTATACCTCCTAATGTGATCCTCCTACAAAAAGTTATCCTGTACTAATCTAGGGAGACTGAAGAGAAATAAGTGCTCACAAGCAGTTCCATTCTATAACTACAATGCAACAGACCTGCAGTTTATGAAGCATAACCACTGGGGTCAGATGTGTTCTAAGACATCTGAAGGGGAAAATTGAGTCTAAATTTTTGCCCTCAAAAAAAACATATCTTCAGAAAACAAATTAGATTTTAGAAATCTTCCCAAAGGAATAGAGTTTAAAAAAGAAAAATCTAAACCAAAATGAACTGAGAAAATTTAAATCATATTGGAAGACAGACAAAATGTATGCAGTAAGGGTTTTCCCTTGAGTCACTTTTCATCTGTGACAGTTGTATGCTCAGCATCAAAATAACAGAAGTTTGCTTGTCCCTAAGACAATGGCTATGCCCCTAGGAGTTTGTGCTGAAACAATTGTTCAGCTTTCAAATATAAACTATTCCTCACATAGGTTTGTTGAAATGCATACAAATTCTAGTTGCACTTTTTTTAAGGAGAAAATAAGACAAAAATTCACCCTTATATGTGTAAGGGCAGAAAAGTGCCATCATATCATCTTGCACAATCACTGTCTAGCCAGATTATATTTTTAATTTAATGTTGTTCTGTTAAAAAGCTTGAATTTCATAACTGCATGCTGAAGAACTAAGGGGGGGGTTGTTTGCTTGGGGGTTTTTGTTCGGTGGTTTGTTTTTGTTTTTTTAAAATCTGCATCTGAGCTGTTTCTCTAGAACAATGCTAATAATGATTACTCTAAATTCTCAGCATCTTTCATTTGAGAAAACTGTAGTAATCAAATGTTCTGGAAAAAGCTTTGACATCTAGCAGTAGGGCTAGATGATGGCACCAAAGAAGTCCTTTTTTTCTTCTTACTACTGTAAGCCACATCAAAGTTAACAGTTGATTGCACCCATCACAAGTCCAAGTCTTTAAAAAGTTATGTGATTTTTCCAGCTATACTCTCTCAAAAATGTCCTGCAAAAGGAGGAAGAATGGGTAATAAGTAGTTCCACATTCAAAACTGAAATTCACATGCAATAAGAGTGGGTTTATTGACTGAAAAGAAGCAAAAACCCTTTTGCACATGCATTTAATACGAAATTTCAACAGAGAAACGTGTATTAAAATGCTACAGAAGGCAGCTGTGACCTGTACTGCATCCTCATTAAGAATCTGGATTCGGAATTTAAAAACAAAATATTACATTGATGATGCCCTTGAACTTCAGTGTTATGGTTTTGAATTTATGATACTGAGGCTTAATTTTCTTTTACAACAGCATCAAAGCCATTCTTCCATTGTACCACTTTAATTCACTGTGTAAGAACGTAAGCTGAAAGTCTGCTTCCTTTTGAGCACTAAAGGGAGATCACTGAGGGGAAGACAAAATCAAGCCATTTTGGTTACAGACAAAAAGTGACATCAAGAACTACTTGAGTCAGCCCAAGTTTAAGTTCATAATTAAGCTAAAGAACTGCACTGATAAACCCTGATTTTAGGTAAAAAAAACACTGATAAAGGTAAAAGATGCAAAAAACTATTACAATATTATATTTTTTTAAAAAATGAGACTATAGCAGTTAATAAAATAAATGAAGTTGCTTTCCTTATCATTATTTTATTAATATTTCTCATATTTCTGCTTGCGTGCTGGCCTTCCTCAGAAAAATCAGTCTCCAAAGGCAAAAAGCCTAAGGCAAAAAGCCACTAAGAGGTGGAACCAGAGAAAATTACTCAGTTGTGCTCAGCTTTTTAAAACCTCACAACATTTATGGTTCGCCTTATCTTTCTTCAAATCCTACTAAGTATTTGCCGATCCAAAAAATAATCTTACAAGGTAATGCTGTTAGCACTACTTTGTATCCATAGCAGTAACTTCTTGAAAACAGAACTCTTGGTCTCTTAGAGTATTTGATATTCCATATACAAAGCAGATTTGGTTGTGAAAAACAAGCCACATTTCAATATTTATTTGGGATTATGTTTCAGATTATTTGGGATTTTGAAATATTTAAGAAAAAAAATAGGATTTCAATATTTTCAAGATGTGTAAGAATTACAAGGAAATAGCCTATTATTTTTCCTAGCATTTAATAAAAACTCAGCTTAAAGAGGTTAAAGAATGCCAAATAATGGTTTTTCTTACTGTCTTTTCTTATGAGTACCATCACATTCTCCAGGTTTTCTGCTAAATTCTTTAACACTTTTTTATTGAACCTAGCTAGATTTTGGCCAAAGGGATCAATGACCAGGACAGATAATCAGCCTCGCGGTAACAGGGATGGTTTCCTGGGCACTGTTGCTTTCTTATCCAGAGCAGAGCCTCACTAGACAGGACTACAGCAGCCCACAATGAGATTTGACCTGAGAGACACTTTATGCTCTAAGAGTGTGTCTGCTTGTGTCTATATACAATAAATATAAAAATGGCAACTACTATAATCTCACTAGTGCGCCACATTCTCCCAATGGCAAGCAGAACAGAAAGGCTCTCTGATCTCCCGAAGTAAGAAGTACACTGAATACTCATGTAAATAGTACTGTCTGACTATTGAATAAGGCATAATGCAATCAATTTTTTTCTGTTGCTACAGTTTGCAAGTCATCTTAGTATAATCTCCAGTTTAATATTTTTTCTTTCCTGTATTTTTGGTCTAAGGAATTTAATCAAATGCCTCCAATTTCTGTGAGATACATTTTGTGACATCTTTTGCAAATATACTACAACAATCAGCTAGCCAGTTCTAGCTTGTGACCAATACAACACAGATTTTGGGCTCATTATACAATTTTAGTACAGACTGTGAAGAGAAACAGTATTTTTAGTATTAAATTCAACCATACGTGCACATAAGTCTTTTCTTTTATACTGTACTTAGTAAGTGCAAAGCATCTTTACCTGACAGAGCATCTTGTGCTTCAAAAAATGTGCTGAGACCTCCTTTCACATAAGCTAGGCTCCCTTCATTTTTCTTGTTGGCTTGTTTCTTCAAATTCACAACAGCCGTTTTGAGCTGATCAAAACTGAAAACAAACAAGAAAACCTCAGTGATGTTCAAACAATAAGGTCAGCTAATGAATAAACACAACAAACTCCTTGGAATACAAAGCCAATTACTTTCAGAACAACTATTAAAGGCCAATTAGTTGCTGACGAGCATGCTTTTCAATAATGACAGCTTATTCTTAGTCCAAAGACCTTGGTTTTTTAGTTTCAACCCTAAATGGAGGGCTCCTATCACTTGTGATGGAAGCGATTTCTTTATAATACAAACTAGTCAAGAAACTTCTTCTAAACGTGCAATATTGCTCTTACTTAACTGTCTGTACTATATTAAATAGGTGACAGTGCAATTCACTACACTTAGTACACCGTATATTAACTGCTGAGATGTAAGAAGTCTCTGTAATAACGACATTTGCTTAACTCTGCAGCTTTGCTCACAACCCTTTCTCACTTTTGTTTCTGAATTCATTCAATATTTTTATGTTGGTTTGGACATACAGTTCAAAATTGAATACAATATTAGTGCACAACAAAGAAAAGCTAAATATATTTCTGCTTTATGGAAGTATGGTTTCTATATGCAATCTACTGAAATATTTTTGAAAGAAACTTCATAGGGTAATATTAATTGCCAACCATCATTGTTTGAATAGAAGCTTTCTTTTTATCCTAGATTCCTAGTATTTCTCAATTTTTTCCAGTTTATATTTGATTTCACATTTTTCGCAAGCACCTGCAATTAATTGAGAAGTCTTATGTTGTGAATAAATCTTCATTAATTGCATATAATTTCTTTTTGTTGATGATGATCAATACGACCTCAGTAGTTGTATTACTGGATTAACTATAAAAACACCACCATGAACAAGCTCAGAGCTACAAATATAGCACATGATTTTCAACCTTAAAGTTTGAAAGGATCCTTTCTCCTTACCTGCAGGCCAAAGCCAACTCCCTAATACAAAAAAATGAAACAAAAAACTGCACTACACCTCTGTGAAGAGAGGGATCACTGAAGTAGGCAATTAAGACATAAGACAATTCCTTCAATATTCTGCCCATTTAAAAAAGAGCTGGTAGAAAAAGGCACATTAAGAGAACAAACCAAAATTTAGCCCAGGCAGTGAGAAGGCTATCACCACCTGCTGGGAGACAAAGAACACTGGTGCACTTCGAAGCACTTCTCTTTTTGTACTGATGATGGCACAACATTTTGCCTAATTTTCTGTTTCCATCTGCTGGACAGAAATCACATTACTCATCACCTGGATTGGTCCACTTCGGCATATGAGAAGTACTTACCAGCAGCATTTTCAAAGTAATAAAAAGCTGAATAGCTCTCCTTTTAAGCACTGTTTTATGTTATCTGATGATCTAACAGAGTGTCAAAATAGTTTATTTATATTTGTCAGGCTATTGCCAGAATTAAAAGAATTAGTAAAAAGGATGTTATACTGATTTCTTAAAAAGAATGTCCTTCAAGGAAAAAACAGACATGAGCCAACCAAAATGTCAGTGCACCACACATTTACCATTTCAAATAGCTAAGGTTATGTAGAGAACAAGAACTAAACCATTGCTGTGTTTCTGGAAAAACAGCACAAATTATATGGGACAGATATCTATACAATTCCATAATATTTTTAAGACTACACATTTGGAATTGGGAAGAAAAAAAACAAACAACCAAAACAGTTTTGCTGATTCTTTATTTAAAGAGATACTTAAAACTAGATTCAAAACATGACTGGACACCCTACCTTTTGAACATTTATTCCTGTTGAGTTTTACACTGCTCTTGGACCTTCAACACTAAGATTTAGATTTTATAAACCAATATAAATGGAGCTAATATGCAAAAAACTCCAGATTTCATTTAAAAGTGCAAATTAACACTTTTTATTCCGTTGGATGGAGGAGATCATTACTTGAAACTGTTGACATGGAAAGACACAAATCGATGGAATTTTTTTCAGCAAGAAGGATGAAGTACTTAAGCTGATACTGGAAAAAGTGTTAAATGTTTTTTTTTTTTCCTAAAAGCACCTAACTTGTTCAAGTTGTGTAGCCACCGATATTTCTACACTCCTGGGCTTGTGGCTCAGCTCTCACATCTTTCTTGTAGCAGTGGCCATAGCTGGGCACAGCACTTCAACTGCAGCTTTAACAATGACAAGCAGAAGAATTATTTCCCTATCTTACCTAACACATTGCTGCTGATACACCCCAGAAGATGATTTGCATTAGACAGTCAACTGCTAGAAACACTGCACTGTCCTCTGTATGACTGCTTTCCAATCCCAGGTGTGTACTCTCCTGCTTGCTTTCCCCACATCCCTGTGGGAATTCAACTACTTCACAATTGCAACAGCCATGGCTGCTGATGGTTATCACATCCCCTGCCTTGCCTGCAAGAATCAGACTTAGTAGAGTAGCACCCCTGAAGGCCCACACTGCAGCTATGTTAGAAGTCATTCCCAGAACTCTTCACAAACCTCCCAGATTACCGCCCCTCCTGTAAATATGAAACACATTGAAGTATTGTACCAGGGTCTGCTCTCCAGAAGTTTCCTCAAGTTGCTTAAGGAAGATTTTGTTCACTTCCTCATGCCACTGTTATGTCACCCATTCCAGACTCCTAAACAAGATCTCAACCATCCTGCTCCATAACAGAGACCATGTATTTATTCCAGCTGTTCTTCACACGAAGGTCAAGTCCCTCTCTTCTTTCCTGGGTATCTTTTTCAGGTGGCCTCTTGCTACCCATCACAAAATACTAAGTACATGAGCTGTCCCACCTTATTCCAGAGATATGTTTGTCTAATTCCACATGGAGCTCTGTCTCTTACTTGTTTCTCAAGCAGCACATGAGTGTGTAAAGGCACTTGAGGTTAGACACTTCCAGCTAGCTTTGTAACTACCTACAGCACTCTTAATGCCATCACTGAACCCCCAGGTAGCACTATGTCCCTTCATTTAACTGCAGGCTGTTATCACCATCCCCTGATATTCCAAATCTGACGTTTTTGCCACCAAAGTGCAAACCTGCTGGCAAAGATGCTCCCACACTCCCACACCACCTTTGCAAATGAATTCCATTCCTCACTAGCAGTCTTTGTCCTTTAGTCATGGACCTGGCTACGGAAGTAAAAAGCGTGTCCTTTGAAACCAGGAATACAGCCACATGTGAATGTACAGGATGCATCCCTATCACCTGAAGCTTTCCCCTTCATGTGTAAATCAAAGGGAATACCTAGGCTCTCACATTTTCCACTGTTGTCTCCAGTCTGCAATCCGTCTGCAGTCATTCGTGATTTGTTCTACATCTTTCTTGGCAGTGTCACCGGTGTCTACATGAATGAGCAACAAAGTGGCAACAGTCCAAGGACCAAACATCAAGAAAATTTCTTTTGTACAGCTACATCAAAAGCTGTTTGCTCTTTATCACTTTATTATCCCCTCATTTAAAAAAAAAAAAACTCAATGATCCCCGAAGTTATCAGATTCCGACAGACAAAATTAATTTGGAATAACTCCTCTTAGTTACTTAATTTCAAAAGATGCTCTCACTACACATGTATTAGGTAATAATGTTCTCTTGCTGTTGTTCTGGCTCTTTAAAGTACTTTTATTTTGACAGGAATTTTAAGTATTTCCCAAGTAGAGCAATGGTTATTTCTGGAGCTCCAAAACCCAAATATCCTCCCACCCCCAAAACCAAGAAGCAACCCATCCCTTCTTCTACCAGTAGGAAACAAATCCATTTGTAAAGTGGCATTTCCCTTTAAAATACTAATTGGAATACCCAGCTGAAAACAACAAAAAAGCTCATCTTCTCTCTTAAAAATGGCTTCCACTATTATCAGAACACAAGCGGATAAAAGTTTTGGAACTCAGTTATACACGAAAAAATATATTTATACAGTATGTTCATGTAAGTACATACTATGAACTATATTTCTAAATTAAGATCTTAACCGTCAAGATTTTAAGGGGTTTACCTCAAAGATCCTACTTGCTTGTCCAACTTCTGCTACTACAGCATTGTCCACAAGTGTTAACTACAACCTAATTGATACTAACAGTTTTAGTCATCTGTTCATAACCTGTGTCTCTGTTCATGACTTAACACCTGGAGTTTCCACTCAAGGCCATGCTAACTTCTTGGTTCCTAAAGTTTGAAGAAAGACAGCTTCCATCTGACATGGGCGGACAGGGATAAACAACCCCCCCACCCCCCCATCATAAATTAGGTCTGGTTAAAAACAAGGTCTTTCTCAGAAGCACATTAAGCGAACTGGTTGATTCAAGTTTCAAGCCAAGCAGAAACACCAGAGAAAATTGTGACTACAGTTCTATTGCTGTAAATGCAAACCGCCATTGGCATATCTACTGCATAATGAAATACCACCAGTGACCTGCATTTCAAACAATTACTTATATAATAGCAACCAACCTTGTTGTCGAATGATTCTCAATCAGGTACCAGGCAGCAGAAAAGTTTTCACTTGTGAAATCAGCGCTCATCCCAGGAAAGAGTGACTCTAAATCTTTTTGAGGAAATCTGCCCCTGAAAAATGAATATTCATTTCTTCAGTGAAACACAGTCTTGTGAACAGTTTACAATTTAAAAAGTCACAAAAAACCCAAAAGTAACAACAAACCCCAAATCATTTCCCTCTAAAATGGAAACATCAACTTGCATCTCACCTTGAAATTAAAGCTGCTATTACAGACACATGTAACGTGACTGGGAAAGACCGAAATCTAATCTAAGGTAAACTAATTTTACGATTTTTATTTCACCATTACACGTAAGACAGAAATGTTGTCTGTACAAAATATTTTGATTTAACTTTAAAATGGCAGAACATCAAAAGTTTGACAGCTTGTAAGTGATCTCACACAATTATTGTCTATTGGTTCCTGAGCAGCAGAAGTCACACAGAAACATGAAAGGGACATACACAGAATATACTTCCATTATATACAAACACTGAAAGAAATACTGAGTTAAAATAATTCTCTTGCAAAACAGAATACACTGGTCTGTCTGTCCACCATACACAAAACAAAGGAAAACCAGGCTTATCTCAAGTGACAGCCAGCAGGTTTTGTTAGTTTTTATTCAGTCTTACAAATGCATAAAGAAAGCATGCAAGCCAATTCCTTGTGAAAACAGATTCTCTACAACAGCATTTTTAAAACTACAAGTAGTTTCTAAGATACTCATCCAGAAAATGTATTCAATTTACTTTAAGTCAGCGTAATAAAAATATTTAAAGCACTTTTTGATGAAAACACGACAACCTTCATCCCTCAGTCCAGACATATACATAACACTTGGCCAAATTCATCCCACCATGCACTCAGTACACCACCAGGTGCACTTCCTCCTTTCATCTTCACCACCAGCTGCATCCCATCTTCAGAGACTAATTGTGGCAAACAAATTCAGGTTTGGTCAGCCTTAAATGGGTCAGTCAGTTGGACTAGATGGACTTATGGCCCTCCCAACTAAAATATTCTCATCTATTTCAAAAATTTACTATGTCGTTTTTGGATCAAAACATCCAACTCAAAAGACAATGAAGTCCTTCTCTGATGCTCACAAGTCAGATGAGCATTGCTATACAAAGTATACTGTAAGCAAATGAAAATCTGCCATACTTTGCACTTGAGAGCACACTTGGGTGGGAGTAGCAATCCAGAATCAGTTAGAAGAATTACATTTAACACATATGAAAAGCCATTTAAATGGACACAAAAGCAGTGATTTGTTAGTTTTAGTTTTTTCTGTAATCTAAACATGTTTCAAGATAGCTGTTTTTATTACAAAAACCAAACAGCAGATTAAGTGAACCAAATCTAAAGGCGGACACATTAAAAAGTACAATTACATAGAGAGGAGTTGTTTCCTGGAAGTTTCTTTTCATATCCAAATGGCCATTAGCACAAGCAGGTACAAAGGACCTACGTACATAATGACATGGTACAGAAGTCTTTCATCAGTAGCACCTGATTACAGCAGGGGCATGAAACAATACTTTCTAAAAACCAGAAAAAAATCAAATGAGATGCAAGGAAAAGTGATGACAGATATGAAAAGTAGAGATACAGGGAAAATAGCGTGAGAAACAAATGTAGCAAGCAAATATGAGGGTCCCAACATTTGTCTGTGTTCAACGAAAAAGTGATGATGTTAAAATAAAACTTTAAGACATAAGTAGTGTGATTCAGGATTTTCAATGACCTTAAATTTCGTTAAGGATAGTAAGCAGAACATGCTGGGATGTAAGAAGAAGAAAGTTTCAATTTATTCTTCGTTTAAAGACAATTTAGGATACCTTCTTTTTACCCTCAAATTAGTGCCCAGTAGGCAAATGAACTTGAAGGATAGTACTTCACATGTGATACACTGTACAACTGTACAAAAAAGCATTTATATTAGATCCACACATGGTGACATCTTTGTGGAAAACTGCATTTTTAATGCTACAAAATAAAACCAAGAAAACAAATTTGAGTTTTCAGGAAAGACTTGGACATTCTGTGCAAGCACTGCAATCAATACAGAAGCAGAATTTCGCTCATATTTTCAGAATTTCCATGTATGTTCTCCGAAACCAAAAGTAAGATATATAATACAAAAAAGCACACACACTCAAATATACCATTACCAAATGCTACTCATTACTGCAGGTTTACAAGAGATATGCATGGCAGTTTAAGCTTATGCATGAGCTATACAATTCCTGGGGGAAAAACCCGAAACTATTTCTTAATATATATATTTTTTAATATGTATATTTTTAATATACATATTGAGAAAGAGCAAGATAGACATGTAATCAATTACTGCAAATGAATCTTGTCCACAGACAGCAGGACAGAAGTGAAGGAAATTTTTTTCAGTTTGATGTTTGACTGCCTTGAAAAGTTATTAGGAGCTTTTTTCCAGCAGATGTATTTGTGTAGAACCATAAATTAACATTGCTTTTATCTATGCAGACATATTTTAGACATAGTCACAACAGACTAGAAACATGAATGTGAACGTGTAAGGTATGTTAACAATATGTTATACTCTATGGTTTAGTATCCTTATTTTTATCATACATTTTACCAGTAGTTTTTCTACTAACAGATATGCTACAGCTTGCTACATACAGACTTGCTACAGCTGTCTTCAAAACAAAGTGCTCACTAAAAAGCAACTGTATTTCTAGAATGTCTGGCCAGATGCATCTAAAAAGAGACTGACTCCACATACACACAAGTTTGTTTCATTAACTTCCATTAGTAAATTAAATAAGTCAGTTTTTGGAAGTTGTTCTCATGAAAACTTGCTTACCGTTTACTTATAAACAAGCCCATATGTGACTTGAGAAAGTATTTCTGGTTTATTCTTTTCAGCATTACGGGGTGAAGATGAACTAGTAGCAAAAGCTTAGATCAGGATGACATGCAATTAAACTGTAAATCATTTTTCTGCTGATTTGTTTATTTTACAAGAATCATTTCATGAAGAATACTTAATCATTAATAAAAAGTAATCACTGTAAAAGAAACTGGGAACCACAAACTGAATCCACAAAACCTCAGAAAAAGAAGAGTGAAGCTTACCACCCTTGACAACCCTAAGTATTACACGACCTTTACAATTTCAGCAAAGGTACGCGTACTGGATTTGTATAGTAGTACTTCCTCATAGGTACACTATTTTACCTAAAACAGAGCTAGATCTGCTACTAGACCTACAGTTAACATTTTAAAATAGTCTTTTTCATCCTTCAGCAACAATTTTAAATACAAAAGAAATTGAGATTTCACATAGTGAAATACAAGAAATATAATAAAAATACATTTGGTTACAAGCCACTATATACTTTCACTTCCCTCAAACACATTTTGAGTGTAGCTAATACAAACATACAACATTTGATGTAGTGGTCCTTGCTTTCATGTAAAGGCCATGCACATTTACTTCAGATTCAAAACATATGGAGTACAATCAATTCACTCGTGCCACAAGTGCCCATCAACAGAAGTCCCTCCTTGCACTACCCCACACTTTAGGTTCTGTATAGCCTAATAGCAATAAACCTAATTTAACAGCTCAGGATACATGGGCTCTTACAAATTCTACTACAGAACTTGTGCCCGTTTATATTCTCCAGAGATTAGTTGAAAATCTCCATGGGGAAATCACAGCCTCCAAGCAGTCACAGCCAAGTAAGAGCAACAGGATGCAACAGATACTAATTAACAAAGCCTGACAATGAACACAGCTCAGCAAGTTGTAATTTTTTTGTAAAATTGTTTTGCTCCCAGAACTTCAGAATGTTATAGTAGTAATTTCAGCATATATGACAATATTTGCAGATTAAAGGTGGGTCCCAAAGCAAGATACAGCCACCAAAAGGTAACATAAAGCTCAGTTCCACAGGAGTTTGCAGGTCAAAAGGAGCAACTTTAAACAAACACAGATTCTGAGTAGCAACCAGCATAAACAAGCTCCAGCTAGAGCTGCTGTACACTCCCCCCTCTGTCTGGTACCAGTCAGACTCCTTGAAGCTGGCTTTGTACCAGCTGTACTGTGTTAATAATGCATGCTAAAAGACCAGCATAAGGGACACTGGTGTAGACTAAACACGACAAATCAATAGGTGTTAACAAAGGTCTCTCCAACAGCAACAGGACAAGGGTGCACTCTGGCAATTCCTCCCTAGTAGCTTTGGGTTCATTAGAAATATGAAAACAAAAGTGGCAACTGTATTTTAGAACTGGCAGAATGTGGTAAGAGAAATCCACTAAGAGATTATAGGCAGGCAGCTGCAGCTGATGCATCAGCCTAACAAGCAGTAAGTGCTACTTTATTTTATTAATGCCATAAAGCTAGGACTACACTGCAACTCTTCTGCAGCTTTCAGAATTCTTTTGCATGCATCTCTGTGATCAAGTTTCCACACGCCCATCACATCCTATGATGAAATTTACTGCATTTCCATACAAGCCACTAAAAACAAACATCTCAGCCTGCAGAAAGTGTTTTCCTATCTCATGGTAGCAAGCTGACATTTACCATTAGGTGGCAGCGTAAGATCATCTGTTTCCTTCTCCCAGATGAACTGTTTTGGAAGCTGGCGTGGGAAGAGAGAAGCATCTGTATTGAGTGGGTGGATATAGAAGTATGTGGAATGTACTTAGCATGTCAGCCTTTGCTTTCATGTACGAGATGGATCCACCAGAGTGACCTCTGCTACATGCAAAACAACAAACACTATTCAAAATTTTCTAACCACCACTAGGTCTGACTGATGTTACTGTTTTGCAGAGAATGAATTTTCTTAGTCTGACAGAGCAGTTAAAGGAGTCAGAGAACCCTTGGTTAAACAAGGACTTGTGCAGGAGGGGGAAGTATGTGGTACATGAGAACAAGCAATGCATTCACAAATCTCACGTAGATCTAAATTTTCCGTCAACATATTTCAACCGGTGTCTACAAGGTATCTCTCCCAGAACTGTACAAAATTCGGTATGATCTTGTTTTACCAACCTGTTTTTTTAACAGTTCTAAACTGCTAAAACCAACCCAAGTACTGCCACATGGCTGCTAAGGCCAGAATTTTCACACAAGTTCCACATTTCTCAGACACAGACAGCTACTCTGCACAGTCTTTTTCTTCCTGCAACCTGTTTAAGACTTCTGGAAAAGCTGGCAGCCAAATGCTTGGACAGGTGTATTCTTTGCTGGATTAAAAACTGGATGGCCACACCTAGAGAGTGGTGGTGAATCGAGTTACCTCCAGCTGTTGGATGGTCACTACTGGGATTCCTCAAGGGTCAGTACTGGGGCCAGTCCTGTTCAATATCTTTACCAATTGAGTGTACTCTAAATAAGTTTGCAGATGACACCAAGTTGGGTAGGAGTATCAATCTGCTGGAGAGTAGGGAGGCTCTGCAGAGGGAACTGGACAGGCAGGATTGATGGGCTGAAGCCAGCTGTATGAGGTTCAACAAGGCTGAATCCTGCTTGTGTCACAACAACCCCAGGCAGCGCTACAGGCTGGGGACAGAGTGGCTGGACACCAGCCAGGCAGAAAAGGCCCCGAGGGTGCTGGCTGACAGTGGCTGAACATGAGCCACTGTGTGCCCATGTGGGCAAGAAGGCCAATGGCATCCTGGCCCGTATCAGCAATTGTGTGGCCAGCAGGACCAGAGCAGTGATTGTCCCTCTGTACTCACCACTGGTGAGGCCACACTTTGAGTGCTGTGTCCAGTTCTGGGCCCCTCAACTCAGAAAGAAGATTGAAGTGGTGATACGAGCCCAAAGAAAGGCAGCAGAGCTGGTGAAGGGTCTAGAGAGTAAGTTTTGTGAGGAGTGGCTGAGGGAGCTGGGGGTGTTTAGCCTGGAGAAAAGGAGGCTCAGGGACTTTATTGCTCTCTGCAGCTGCCTGGAAGGAGGTTGTAGCCAGGTAGGGGTACAAGTAGCCCTAGGTAGCAACCAGTGACAGGACAAGAGGACACAGCCTTAAGCTGTGCCAGGTGAGGTTCAGGTTGGACATCAGGAAGAATTTCTTCACTGAAAGGGTCTTCAGGCATTGGAATCGGCTGCCCAGAGAGGTGGTGAACACTGTCCCTGGAAGTGTTCAAGAAATGGCTGAATGGCACTTGGCCATATGGTTCAGTTGACAAGGTGGGGATTGGTCAAAGGTTGGACTTGATGACTTTGAAAATCTCCAACAATTCCATGATTCTGTTCTATGATCCAGTGTTTCTGTAAGGGCTCCTGGCTACATCTGCATAACACCACAGCCAGGAATACTCCCTGGGGAAGAAGGTGGCATAGACCTGCTTTCCACTGGAAGTCAGCATAAAGACAGTGATAGGACACTAAAGCTTTGTATCTAAAGTCTTTACCCCATACTGGAAATTAAAAACTAGAACTCAAAGATTTAAAATAACTATTTTCTGGTGGGAATGGAGTACCTCACAGCACACACACAATAGGCACTAAGTTATAGCAATGCCAAAAACCCCTTATCTGATTGGATCAGCTCTGTGTTTCAGAAGATGAATGAACAACTGTTAGGAAGGCAGGAGAACAAACGTGTGCAAACACTTCTACAAATACATTTGTGACTTCAAGGGTCACAACCACTAAAACACAAGAACCAGCAAGTTCAAGTTTCATTACAATAAAAGTGACTTTTTTTATTAGCAACTGAGATTCTTAGTTATATGACACAAGAACTGCAATTAATTATTAGAAAATATGAAGAACTTAACAGCCAGCAATTATGTATACTTACTACTCGCTAAATTTGCAGGCTGAAAGATGATGGCCGGAACATTATGTATACATGTAACATTTAAAATATCTTGATTATGTAAAAGAACAGCCAGAAGGACGACTGTATATACATAGTTGCTTTTTTTGCATCCTTGCAACATTTGAATATGAATAGACAATTCCAGCGCATATTTTGAGTATACATATGTTACTCCTACAATGTATCTATAGGCAGTATTCTAATTATTAACAGAACGTCAGACCCACTATTACATATTTCCCTTAATTCACAGTTCAAACCTTTTGTTCACTTAAATCTCAGTCACTCCCAATTAAACTCCAATCTTCTATCTACTGAGCTGAATAACTTTTTTTTTGTTCCTGTGCATGCCTAATAATTTAACAAAATGCTGTACTGAAGCTCTTCTGTTCATTACTTACAAGGTCTTTTTTTCTATTATTTCAAGGTCTCATTTGCAGCACCTTGAAAACATCTACCTGAATCGTTCGAAAGCTACAATTAATTTTAAACACATTTTAATTTGACAAAGTACCGCAAAAAAAAGGTTTAAAAAAGCCACAAAAGGAACTTTTAAAATCAAGCATAACCTGTATTATAAAAAATAAGAACAACAAAATCCCTCCAAAAAACAACTAACACATTCCCACGCTGCAGCTTGCCTTTTGTGTATCATTTGCTAATGCCTGATAACCACCTTTTACAGGGAGGGCTTCTTTCTCTTTCGGTCTGTAGTCTAACCACCTTCCTCTGCCTTCTCTTCAGTGTGTTCCTATATAGTTTATTCATATTCCATTTTATCACATCTATTTTTCACTGCTTTTCTCCCTGAGCTTCTCGATTAATGTTTCTTTTGTTTACCACTATTTGCATAACCAGTACCAGGCACTCCTTTCCCTTCCGTGTCAGCCATCATGCTGCAAGGATTGTAAATCCCACCAAGTCAGACCAGCGCCAAATGCTTCAGCTTCAAAATTAAAATACATCCCAATGTGCACGTGTTTAAAGAAAAAGTTCCAAGAAGCCAAAGGTATGAACAAAAGAGAGATCCATAATGTTGCAGAGTCCCATCTGCATTCACAACAGTATTATTAGGATCACATTAGGATGTCTTTTATTTTAAAGCATCCTAACAATTTTTATCACTTCTAGTGACAAATTATTCCCATATCTAGTAATGGTTATTGCTCCATTCTTGCTTATTCACTCTCTTTCTTAGTTTACAACTGCCTTTTTTCACCTTGTACAACTTCTCAATACGCACCCATCACGTACATAAAGTGTTTGCAAACGTGTGAGTTTAGTTAAACTATATGGTATTACAGAGTATTTTACAGAAGTAAACATCACATTGCTCCAGTTTATCAAGAAAATTATGAAAGATTTTCCATTGAGAAGGCAGTCTTTAATTAAGAATGTTCATCCGTAGTCACAACTATTAACACTGTGCTGTCAACCATAGCACGAGGGCAGACCAGGCTTTTCCTCTCTTTCCCCTCTCCACAATTTAACCCCTCAATTCTTCCACACAACTACTTGTTACACTGATCAGTGTTCCATCTCTCAAACTGGTGCTTGCCAAAATCTTCCTGCTTTACCTGCAATGAACCTGGGAGATCAAGAACAATGAACTAGGCTTGATATGCTTGCCCCAAGATTTCCTAATTCCCTCCCTCTCCAAAAGGTTATTTCCTACCTGTATTTACATGTTTCTGATTTATTTATTTGCACACAAAACTTGAGGTTTCAGTAACACATTTCCTAATGCTTTCAGAAGAAATGTTTAAAATATAACATGGTTAGTTTTCTATTTAACAAACATCCAAACAGATAACTCTAAATTAATCAAATCCTAAACTAATGCTGTTTAATTTTCTACATGATAATTCTTAATCTATCGTATTGACAATGTCTTAACTATAAGAAATATTAATTTTGGTTATGAAGTCAAATGCTATATTAGAAATTTTGTTAAAATCAGAACAAATTAAAAGTAACTGTGTCATAACCTCTGTATTTACAGAAAGACATATGGCGAGAAGACTATGGACAGAACAAATTATCTGGACTTAAATCCCAGAGAAAATATTGCAAAAGCTGTTGCAGGGTTCAAGAAATATAGAATTAAAGCAGAGAAAATTTGTTTTAATGTCAGCCAGTCACAGCTGCTTCTTACAATGTTTGAGAACACATTATATAAGTCTTGAGGTTAAGTGTTTAATTGAAAAAAGTAACAAGACAAAATTAACGTATCATTATTAACATGTCATTTCAAAGGAGACTTGCTACAATAAGATTGATTAAAACTTAGTTTTATGCAATAGAATACATAAAATGAGTTAAAGAACCAATTACAAAAAAACCAGAACCCAAACCAAATCTATGGAGAAGGAAATCTGAAAACATTTGTAGGTAAAGTTTTACCAGAGCCCAAATTATTCTTTCATCAGTATTTATACCATCGCCAATAACAGCTTTATCACCAGTAATTTTTTATAAGTAATTGGTAGGAAACAAAGACTGTCATCTGGAACGAGAGGACAGACTCACCAAGGAAGCAACAAACCGAGAAATACGGACAAATGCAAAAAGATGCAGTTAGAATAAAGGAATCCTGGCCATGCCTACAGAACAATGAGCAACCACGCCAGCAGCCAAAGTAGCGACTTGAGAGAATCAGCCAACAAAGCACTCACTGCTAGTTGCGTGTGCAGCACAGTGGTAAAAATGATTATTAGGTTTTTAATTTACAAACAGGGGAAGGAGAGTGGAAGAGCGACAGAAAGTCTTCTAGTAACACACTGGAATTTTGTCCATAGTACGAAGGTCCACATTTTTCTGGGATTGGAAAACTGAGGAACATGAAAGAATTATCTGTCAGAAGTTACACCAAAGGCTAAAGAAAAATACTTAAAGAGATAAAATCTCCAGCTTATTACAAAAAATTGGGTTAATACTTTGAAAAGAAAGAAAAGTATCTATTCAAGCTAGGAAAGAAATGCAGAGCCAGAGGCTGGAAGGTGATGTGGATCCACCAGAAATCCCACACAGATTTTGGGAAAGTGCAGCTTTCTCGTCAGAACAAGGCAACAATGGACACTGCAGATTTTTTCCAATGCACTCCCCCTCACAAACAAGAGTATTCAGCAGATGAGACCTTAGTAATAGTCTAATTTTAAATTGCTTTTTGTTTTGGAAGAGCTGGCATCTTGATTGAGAGAAGTATTCCTAATACCATTTCTAAGAGTTGGGTAGGTTTAAAGAGTGTCCCATTTAAAGATCCCTAATTCCATTTATCATTCACTATAAAGTTTCAATTTCAGAAAAACAAGTCATAAATTCCACCATACTTAAGAACTGAAGTAAAGACGACTGTGGGCTGGAAAACAGTATTAGTATTCCAATAAAATAAACTAGCTGATGTGGCATAATGAATCACATTTTACAGTGCAATTTTAGCAACAGATAGCAATCTAACATCCTTAAAAGCCCCGTGAAACTCAAATGCAACAGTAGGTATTCTGTAACGACAATATGTACATCTGAAGCCTTAGGTTATTTACCAATCCTCAAAATCTAAACATCACTGGGGTTCAATATATCAAGCTTTTAGATTATCTACAGTTCTAACTGATGATCCAAAATAGAGGATTATGGAGCAGGATACAATGTGCACTAACAACTCCGAGTACCAAACAGAATACTAGCAGCTAAGAGATGTATGAGTTTTTAAATCATTCCCTGCCCTGCAAGCCATTAAACTTTCCTGGAATTCACAAAGACACATATAGAGAAAACCACTAAAAAACTGGATTAAAGGCATTTGGTACTCACTTGTCTATCTCAATACCAAGCGGATTAGCTGGACGTAGGGACAAGGGGGGAATCCCTTTGTTCCTATCAGTGCGCATGTCATAATAGTTCATTTCATCCACCCAGACAGCAGACTGATCCAAGATACCTAGAGAAAATAAAGCACAGATCCTTAAAACAACAAGGGCAGTCCAGCACCATCAACTTCTAACATACTGAATTAATTTGAAAAATCCTGATAAATATAAAATGCATGCCTAGGTAATATATTGAAAGATACATGGCAAAACAACCTGGATGCAATTATGCTAAATTATTTTATTATAGCTGCTGAAAAGGTATTCATGGCTGGGCATCAAACATTACCCTCTTGCAGAGTGCAGAGTTTCACGTACATTAGGAGCATTTTCCTGACCACGAAGTATTAGTATTTTTGTTCCTGCAAGTATTTTGGTAACTGTCCAAACCTTGTTATCTTGTTCTTTCAAAACAGCAATTAATTGGAAGTCTTCTCATTTGCATATTTTAGGGAAAATTCCTTTTCTGTCACATTTGCTATCCAAAAGGTAACTGAACTTTGGCCACACGCCAAGATAAATGACTTCAAGGACACAGAACTGGCTTTGCTTCCAAGGCCTTAGCACAGACAGTGCATAAAGGTGAGGCACAATACGTCCTGGAATCTCAGCTTTAAATGGAGCCAGTCATACCCTTAGCCTTGCCCTCCATTAACGTACCCATCAGATACTCAACACCAGAAACTACTCCATCCCCACACTTCCCCATATTTTCAAATATGAATTCTCCTCTCTCATCACCAAAAGCTTCACTGTATAACATTTGCACTTACACATTTCACCTTTCTATTATTAAGGTATTAGTGCAGCTTGGGAGAAATTACATGTTATTTAACTGTCACTGAAGGGCTGAGAATAAAAGCCTAAAACAGTTCTTGTGGGAACTCCTGCGTAAGAAAAGATCCAGCTTCATCAATGAGGGGTTCTGAGAGAAACATTTTCAATCCACAGGGTATTTAGACTGGATTCTAGGTTAAGCAGAGGTCCTAGACTGCTTGGCAAAATAATTTCAATGGTTAAGCATCTCATGAGAAATACTTCAGACTTTTTGTTTTGCAGGATGGTTTGAATTACAAATAAGAAATAGCACTAAGGACTCAACTTTCTTTAAAGGATTAACTGTCAGCTCAGGATTTAGGTGCAAAGCTCATGAGCTGGCTCAGATTTTGTATATATCTAGTACACTGAGGAGTAATTACTGGATCTGTTATTAAGTTTTTTAAAATTTTAGTTTAGTTCTATTCCTTAAAGAAAAAGAAAGGGCTACTTTTCATTCACCACTGAGGGTTTTATCAAGATATTGAGAAAGAATTTATTTTACATATACCCTGAGTTTCTCTCTCTCTCTCTCTATATATATATACCCTGGCACATTTTATTGATATACTCTGCATTCTCTAAACAACTAAAAATTTTCCTGAGGTGAATCCATTTCAAACATACATTTTATAGAAAGAGGCATTCAGTCATATATTTGCTTAGCAAAGAAAACAGATGTGAATTTGAACAAGAAATATACCTATTTTTTCAGGTTTAAGCAGTTTGAAGGAAACAGTTGAAGTTCCTTTGCCACCAGACTTTGTAGTAACAATAATGTCTCCCTTGTCATTTTTAGCCTGTCCAACTCGACATACGATTTTACTGGCAGACATCCATTCTGCAGTGAGGAGACAGTTGTGCCCACAGATTGTTAAACCTGGGAAAAAGAAAAAGAAAGATACTGCTGTGAATAGAAGTATCTTTTGAAATTCTGCAATGCAAATTCATTTATGATGCTTCACGTATTTTACATAAATATATAACCCTTCACCAGTCCCCTACAGTCAATTACAGTCAAGGAGTCACAAATACATTTTTCAGATGTTTCCTAGGTGACTTCAGGTATTTCGTCCCAGCAACAATTCATGAGACACAAGCAGTACTGTTTGAAACTTATTTTAATTTCTTCCACCACTTTTGGGGTACTGTGACTCTTACTTCATGTAGTACAATAGATTTTCTGTCTGCAAGACACTAGAGAACTGCTGTTCAGTATTGTATTTCTGTGAAATTTCCTTTAAAAGCTGCACACAGCAAATCTTTCACAAGTTCAGTCTGTATGACTTGGCACAGAGAAAAAAAAGAAGGCACTCTGTAAAATATTCACAATGAACAATGTTTCTTCAACCTTATTTGTTCAGCAGTACTTCTGTGGACACAGAAGGCTGTTTGGGTTGAAGTAGTATTAATTGACAAATACTCCATCTCAATCTCTTCTGTACAAAATTCACGATGCGAGACTGATTCTGATGAATGAAGTGACCTTGTAATATGAAAGAATCATCATGTAATGCTCATCTATTCCCTCTTCTACACTTTCTGACAAGAAGGATGACACACTATGACAGGAAGGTCTTTTCTCACAGGAAGAGACTGTGACATATTAAAATATGTCAAGCCTTAGTGTTCAAGAACACCTCTTACAACTTCAGAGTCAAGGTGCACCTCAGTGTAAGGTCCAAGATTTCCTCAGATTTCACATCAAATTCGTCTGATCAAGCCAACCAATCACCAACCAATTGGTTCTGGTCAGATCAGGACTCTGGATGCTGGAATAGATGGATTGTTTTCTCAAATGTAGAACAGCAATTTCCACATTCCTAGCTGGAGTTCTGATGTCCTGAAAAACTGGCAAGATCCTAACTGGTCTAGTATCAATTTGGAGAACAACTTCATTAGGTTCTTCTTAAATAACACCCTTAGCTAGAAACACTCTGCCTTATGTCCAAAAGGACAAGGCTGTATTAGTGTGCTGGCTGTACTGGAGTATGAATTCGTCAGGCAGAGCAGTTCCTCCCGTGTTGGCTTGACTTTTGTTTTTAATTTCTAGAAAGCTCTGACCAATTTAGAAAATACTCAGAGACAGAAAAGGGTCAGCATATGTGGCTCAGTACCAAAGCTTCACATTCACTTTTTCTCACAATTTAAGTCTCTGACATGACACAGCAGACAAATTTGGCAGTTTTCATGGTTGTCAGACATAAAAATGTATTACTCCCTGCCAAAAACTATCCTGAAAATGAAATCCAAAAAATAAAAAAAAGGAAAGGCATTGAATCTTCTTACAACTGAAATTAATTTTACTTGAGAAAGGACAGTAGATTTGTTTCTTAAATATTCTTTCTGAATTAAAGGGGGTGAGTGGGATGAAACTGGATATACACACAAAAAGACTTAAAATAAAAACAATATTCTGGTTATTTATTCATAAAATTTTAACCAGGTCAGGTTTTAGTTTCAAGAGGAAAAGGAAAAAACCCACACATGATGATGCATATTACATATATGCAATAATATAACCTTACGTTATATTGGTATAATTTTACATCTCTTACAGTTTTATGCTAGCATCTTCTCTAAAGGAAAAAAGATCGTGATAGGAACTAAGACTATCTGAAATACTTTGCCTAAATGATTAGTAAAGATGTTTTCACTGCAGGTTTTCTGAATTCATGGTTAAATTAAGCAATACTTTATAATCCAGAACTAAGCTATAGTAATTTAGTAGAGTAAAAAATTTTGAACCACTGTTTGAAGATCCTTGTATCAATTACTATCTACTCATCAGAGGTTCCAAAAGCTCTCAAGAGAACACGATCACAAGGTCCAATACTTTTGAAATGGCATGAAATGGCCTTTGCCTGTATCTTAAAAATGCAAAAGAAAGTTAAGTCTTTATCAACATTTTATATACCACATGAAACACAGTAATGGCACAACAAAATGTCCAAAACAAATAAAGGCATGTTGCGGGAGAAGTTTTGATAGTACGGTTACCACATTTCTTTCTCCAGAAATAGGAAACTTCCCTTTAAATAAAATTTAATTTGAATCTGTTGCATGGTACAAAGATCTCTGAGAACATCATTCTCAGCTTCTAGTTTTTACATTACTTTCTATAAATAGGCATAAGTAATAGGTTAAGCTTATATATGGACAATTTTACAATGTCTAAAAAATACAGCTGCAAATGCCTTTAAAGACAAACTAAACCTTGAAAACACAAATGTTACAGGTATCTCCTGGATTCGACATTTTGTACCATGAGCTATAGAGTTACAAATAAAAAGTTTATTTGGTTTCAAAGATACAAGGAGATTACTAGAAGGCTCTCTCTTAAATGAGACCAAAAGAATGTTCTTCTATTATGTGATACTCTGTTTATATAAAGAAGAAAAGTTTCTTGATTTTCATTTTACACTAATGCATCTCAAACTTTATAAACTTTATAAAGACCTCACTCAAGCTCACTTAACTCTCATGACTACAAAGCCTCACTTTTGCAAGTATTTCCATTGAAGTCACAGGGAATATTTACATGCCTAATTTAACCATTAAAAGAAATCTTTACGTATCCGGGGCCTTAGTCACTTACTGGAGAATGCTGACAACTGAGCTAAGCAAAAAATAAGGCAATGCATTATTTATTTTTACCTTAAAGCATAACACTATTAGCAGCTGTGTGTTACAAATGTTACTCTGAAAGAAATACAAGAAGAAATATTAGGAGTTAGTCAGCTGTAATACTGAGGTACAGTTCAGGCCATGTCTTCCTTCCAAGGACGTAGGTCATTTCTAAGAGGATCAGACCAATGAACTAATGAGGCTATTGAAACACAGCAGCCACACAAATACACAGAAATATACTCACCCCTAACATCAGTTATTTGAGGATTTCTCAATATGGATTCTATAATGTACCGCAACCTCATCTAGCAGCTCAGGAAAATACTACTTCCCCTTTTGAGGGACAGCAAACCAAAGTGAAGTGGAAAACTGTAGTAGCTTATGCTTGGCCATAAAGCTCATTGTGGTAGCCATGAATGGAATTTGTGAATCTTGGTTTACAGCCATGAAGTGAAATATTTTTCCTAGCAAAGCCAAACAAAATTCCAATGGCCTTCAGAGGAGTCGTGATTCCACAACAAATTAGACAAATTGTCTCTAACATGACTACTGAAGTATACATATGCATAACTCACAAAAGAAATAAGGGAAATTCCAGTAGTTATATTTAACTTGGATTTCCAGAAGATTTTATGGAGTCCTTCTTGAAAGGCTTAAGAAAATGAAGCAGCTATAGGATATGAATCTCTAATGGATAAATAGCTCAGCAAGACAGAAACAGGGTTACAGTAAATGATGTATTTTGACTGAGGAAAGTTTCCACATGGTATATGCCAGGATCACTTATGTTCAGTACATTTACAAATGACAAGATAAAGAGGTTATAAAATTGGCTGATGATACTCATTTATTCAGAGTGTGAAGATCATAAACCCCAGAAAAATGCAAGCCAGAACTTATGAGACTGAGTGGATGTACTATAATGTAGATGCTATAATACAACAGCTGAAATTCAATGAACAAAGACAAGATGCACGCAGGCAAAACCTTCAATTCACAGATGGCAGGCTCAAACTGACTGCTAATCCTCATGCATTTGATAATGGAACTATAGTAGGCAGAACAAGAAAAACATTAGTTTGATTCTTAGTAGGAGTTATACAGAAAACAGAACTCTACGGATGAAATACAAAACAAAAGTGAAAGTACAGTGCGCTATGCCACAGGGCATTCACATCCTGAACATTGCAAACAACCAAGATGTGTCACCCACAACTGGTAGTGAAACTAACAGATTTGCCAAAGAGCAAGAACAAGGGCCAAAGATGCATGCAAAAAATTTAAATAAGCTAGGACATTTCAGCCTCAAAAGGAAGCAACAGAGCAGTAATTAACAAGCTCTGTGACCAGGAGGATTAGTGAAAACGTCTTGTCCCCTCCTTCAGTGCAAGAGCTATGATAATCCAAATGAAATTACCACGTTAAAAATCAGAAGAGCAATGAAAAGGGTTCTTCACATATTGTGTAGCTAAATCACTGAACCTGCTTTGTCGTAACTGCTACAGATACACAAACTGACTTTATACTAATTCAAGGAATAGCTAACCCCAGTGACTTTCTGAATACACTGAAAACACTTCTGACATGAAAATTTCAATGCAGAAATTCTCAGTTCCAGAGAAAGTAACAAAAGAGCATCTCATTATGTCTACCCTCTTCTAGTACACTGCACTAAGCATTCACTCTTCGTGTTCATGTTCAGCCTCAGATGCTGAGTGAGATTAAGGGTTCATCTAAAAAGGTACAGTCAGTCTGATTAGTTACACACCAGGCATGGATGGATTCAAGTGCATAGTTGTGTAAAGGGCATTTCTCATAATATGCAACATAGATTCTACCATGCAAAAAATTTATCTCTAATCATATCCAAAATGTTACCTTCTGCAGTACCAAAAGGCTGGTTTTTTAACTTACCTATGAGGTCTGTAGGTCCAGTCCCCAAATTTTCTCCTCTAATTGTCACTTTTGTCCATGAGATGCCTTCATTGGGAGAGATACCAGTTACAAGTGGGGGCTGCCGTGCTCGAGACATGGTGACTGTTCAGTTACTGCAATCTGAGCTGCTTTTATCTGTTCATCAAGAAATAATAAATTAAAACCCCACTAATTATATTATATAAAAAATTATTAAAACCATTTCAATCTGTTCTTCTAAAATGGTAGAGAAATACAAATGCAAGTACAGAACACCACTCTGAAAGCCTCTTTTGACACAGTCATAAAACAATAAAGAATAATTATACCTTCTTTTCACTTTTAAAAGAATTAAATATAGCTTTCTGAAAGAAAGGAAAAGTATATTCAGAAAAATATTAAACTTTCAGAATGCTTAATGAAGCTATATACACAGACTTCAAATTACTAATGTCAGAATTCTTATGAGTCTGTTCCAATCTCTATTTGGAAGTTATTGTATTACCTAGAAAGTTCAGAACTGTTAATCTAAGCTAAGTAATAGACCATGATTACATATTTGGATAACTTCTCCATCAAAATGAGACTTACTGGCATAGATAGCTTCATGTGAAGAAGCCCTCAGCACTTATTTATATAAAGCATCAATGTTAACACACACTGAGAAAATTAGAACATGACTTGCAAACACTACATTAGCAGAGATCATCAACAAAACAAACAATATCCCGACGTATCAACAAAAATGTACATAAAATTATCGAAGAAGCATTTCCAGAAGAGTATTCCTTTGTGCCTGAAACTGAGTCAACCCAGACCAGTTTAATTAGCTCTGTCATTAATAAGCTTGTAGCTCAAACACAAATATGGTACCCATGTTGTGTGGTCTACATTTAGTTTACTATGCAACTGATCACAAATTCCTATTGTTTATTAGCAGTTTCCTTTGTGCAGCTCTGCAGCTATAAACAGCTATAAGAAGCAGAGTGCATATACATATATGTATATATATATATATACACATATATAATGATGTATATGATGAGTATAACCCGAAGCATGTTTCACAAACTTCTCCATATTTACAACACTTACTAAATATCATCACCATTCCAAACCTCAGTTACACATATACAACATTTCAGTGTAAACAATTTCAGAAGTTCAGGTTGGTAAAAAATAAGTGGAATATAAGCCAAGCTTCATAAGGCTCCTCTTAGCTACTGTTTTCTGAATCAAGATGTATTTTCTACCTTTACTTGCAAATGGTCAAGTCCGTGAAACCCAGAAACTCTCTAAACCATCTCTAACAATAAATTGCAGCAAAACATCAGTTTCCAAGCACCTGCAGTTAAGAAATACTAGAATGAAGACATACTTGTTTCAGCTGCTTCTGCATACACAAAATACTTTAATTGTACCAATACGTCCCATGCTTCTATACAGCCTCCCCACATTTTTCAGTGGTAGTAGCTATTTCTGACATAAGAATCAAAGAAGCTTCCACTGACTGGTTTCTTTCTTCACATTCCAAAATTGGAACACACATCGAAAATGAAGATGGAAATAGACAAGGCAGAAATTGGGAAGAAGATATCACTCTAAAAGTAATCAAATACCACCCTCAGAACAGGATCTCCTTTCTCTGTCTGTCCATACCATAGGTGCATAGCAGGTCACCTATAATAAAACTCTGCATTCTGATCCAGCTCCAGCCACACCTGAAGTCAGTGTGAAATGCATCCTGAATATAGGGAATACTGCACAATGCTCTGAAATATTGAGGTCCTAAACAACCACCTCAATTCTATAAATACATCTGATTTTAACTGTCTGTTTCTTAGTTTCACGTATTTAAAACAGAATGCAATCACTAATCTCAAAAGCTATTTTTGAAAAAAAATTCATTAACATAGAAAAGGCATTTAGATACTCTGAACACAACAGAAGTATTAATATGTTCAGAGAACTTTTCAGACTGAACACAGTGCAATTAATAAGAGATGTAAATTCATGCTGAACAAGCATGAACATAGTAAGCTGTAAGTGAGCCATGTCCACTGTATGAAGGAAGGCTGGTAAGGGCTCATGATAACACACACAAAGGATATCTAGTTTGGCTTTGTATCTTTACCTCATAACATTTCTTGACATTAAGAACTACATAATGTGTTTAATAAAACACTGGTTTCCCTGGTTTTTTGCCAACAACAATCTGATGGAAAAGGAATTAAGTTATATAGTATTACACGGGTGCTCTTAATTGTCTTGTATGTAAAATACTGGAACCTTTTACATGAGCCCAACATGAGGCTGGAGAAGCAAGTAGTCAACAGACGCAGACTGTAACTGTGCAGATAGAACAGAATTGAAGGAAAGAACTGTATCAGCAGATTACAAAGAAATCAGCTGACAGTCATCTCCAGCTATGGAAGAGAAGGTTGTGCCCCACTCCTATTTCTCCTCACACAGAGTCAGCCCCTGCCTCACTTCAAAACTGAGGCCAGGTCCCCATCTCGCAGACAAACTGTCTCCTGCCCCTACCCCGTCGATTGTCCCTCCAACTTTTTACCTGCAAGTTCAAGCAGGGAGGGAGAGGGATGTTACTATTCTGTTCTCCTTTCAAACCCAGACACCTTGGTAATTCCTCTTCCTTACCCCACACTTTATACTCCAAGACTTCTTGTCCAGATACCCCATCTGCACTACCATTGAGCCACTTCCTCACCACAGGTGAAAATTATAGACCTCGTCTTCTGTCAACATCCCTAATCCTGGAGTCATAAGGCCTGCCCAGCTTTCCTCTCATCTGTGCTGCGTTCAAAACTACACCACCACACCACTACCTGACAAAACAGTGGGCAGCACAACAGAAAAAAGCTTCCCAGACCTAACAGCACCTGGAGGAAACACAACACGAAATTACAAGGGAAGTCTTGTTTATTCCTGTACAAGATGCACACACACAGAAGTTCAGACCTTTCAGAATCTGAAGTTTCCTCTGGAGTCCTGGGCATAAATAATACTAGAGAAGAATCAGGTCCCTAATTTTACCAAGAGGGAAAAAATCATAATTTCATCTATGTAGTCTTTGCAGCTTTTCTCACAGATCCTCAGCAGAGCTCAAAGATACACAACCGCTGTAAAGGAGCAGTGGTGTTATGTCCTCTCATGCACACAACTACCTTCTGCAGGAAGCAACATGTGTCTAGACACCAGTTAGTCAACATAAAACATCTCTTTTATTTTGAGCAATTATTGGTAAACATTTAGGTGGAATACTAATCAGTAACATTGATGTAAAAAACCCATCTTCAGGAATATCAGGTAATATGGAGAGGAAAAAACCTTGAGAAACACAAGTAAAATAGAAGTTACTATGGTAGCCACATTATTTGTGTGGTATTATTTGGTTGATCCCTCCACCCCTCCGCCCCCATGTTATAGTTCCCTCGCATGGCAGCTATTGCTGCTTTCAAAATACCTAGGCACACAGGTAATTGGCTTGTTTCAATACTAAAACTCAAAAGTAATATTACAACATATTTCACTGGATTTCAGAAATTGGCACTAGATCCTCCTTCATGATGAGCTAAATAAATGTAATAAAAATGCTGAGCCTCCTGAGATCTAGTATTCTTCTAAAGTATTTCCAAACTTACTGCAAAATTGCTTTAAAATACCTCACCAGAATGAGAATATCACAGTAAAGCTCAACACATTACAAAAGCACTACAGCACTGAGATGCACTATCACTATCATTTTTGAACAGCAATCACATTCATTTATTTCAGAGAGCAGAACTCTTTGTAATATGTCATTACTATAAATATCAAGCAAATGCTTGGGAGCCTTCAATTAATTTATAATATTTCCTCTCCTTCTTACGACAGATGTCAACAGCTAACATGACTGAGCTGCTTATTGGGAAGTCTAGTCACTATATGGGGAGCCTAGCCACTATACTGCTGTGCCAAGTTTCTAAATTTCTTCAAAAAATATACAAGGCAAATATGACATAAAACTACTTTTGCATTTCACGAAATGAGACAACCACCTAATTAGGAGCTTTTGTTGCAATTCTGTACGTTTCCCTAAAGACAAAATCCGTTCTTTACAAAATACATATTACACATAAAATAGTATTTTTTTAAAAACAGCCCGCTTCCTGAAAGACTGATTCTCATGCAGACATGGAGAGATCGTAGAGAGACAAGTTTTCTATACAAGATCTTTCCTCTGAGGAGCCAGGCTCACTGAAGAGGTTTCAACAAGACTGTTTTTTACAACGGACAATCTTCTACGTTAGCAGAGGTCTCTTTCCCTCTTTATTTCTCCCCATCACTTCTTTTAAACTTAATTTCCTCATGGTATCTCCCCAACAATTTAATGTGGATATCTGATTGGCTGCTTCCACGATCTTGCCCATACTATTCTATCATTCTGTCATAATTCGTGTCATAAAAGCATAAGGAGTTAGAAAACCTCTGCAAAGACCACCTATTACAAAGTCGTCTTGAAAAATGCCTTTTATAAACAACATCTTTGTCTTTACACCAGCTTCTCAAACAAACTGTCCTCTCACAAAGGTTTGGTTAAAAAAACCCCAAAAACCTGCCAATTCTGCGCATTAGAAGCTTGCTAAAGAGAAGACATCTTCCCTCTTTATCCTAAGAAAAGCCACTTTAAAATAAATAATGAAGCAATGAAATATGTCCCAGCACAAGGGAAAGCACAAGTCTATTTGGGTTTGGGTTTTTTTTTTAGCTTTTTAGGCCTTCAGTTTAAAGTTGGTTTGAAATGAGAGTTCTCACATAGGTTTCCTCATTCAACTTTCAATGGCAAAGAGAGGAGAAACCCAAAGTAAAATGCCAATAGCTACCATACCTGTTCTGCAAAACAAAGTAGTACTTTCTACATTTTACTACATGCTGGAAGTCCCACCAAAATATGAAATACATGAACAACCAAAGTTCAGGATTGAAGGATATTAAACTGGCTGGTAATTTCAAATCCTGAAGAAAAACTACAAACATCCTGAAGGCATGCAGCTTTGGAAGAGGAGTAACAATATGCTGCCATCTAACAAATTTCACCAGTGGCAAAAATTAGCAGTTGAAGTTTTTTAAAACAGAGTTTCTGATTTCTAAAACAAAATAGCAAGATGGTTCCAGCGATTGAAAAGTCAGTTTAATTAAAGTTTTCAGTGATGCTTTCTCACAGACACTGAACTTAAAAGATTTGCTTGGAGGAAGGCAGACTCAAGGTCAAAGCAAGTGCCATGGTCATCTAGCAAAGAGAATCAAAGCTGTCGAGAAGGGAGGGAAGAAAAACTCAATTTGTCATCACTGAGAAAGTCTAAGTTACAAGCAAGCATTTAAGCCTTCAGGTATCAGACATTAATTTGTTCTCACTCATACATATGTGACAGAATACAATTTAAAAAATGTTGAGGCAGGAACAGCAAAGCATTACCCACGTGCAAACCACACTATGCCTAAGATGTTGTTGTTTACTTTAAAAAAAACCCAAGAAAACCAACCTGAAAACAATAGGTGAGTTACACTAACATCACAGCATTAAATGATTCCCAAATGAAAAGATTTATGACATGCCTTTTTAAACAAGCAATAAATACTCAGATTCCAGAATGTAGGTGATGGCCTTTTCACCTTAAACTACACAAACTTGTGCTTCTAGTACATAAATCTAATAATTTGTTTTCACTAGAAAACCCAGAGAGTCCCCTGAGTACAACACACTATGACAGAGTCAGTGAAGGGACACAGCAAATGACCCCAAGAAGAACGACAAAGCAAAATGTTTCCTAGATGTTTGTACTCAAAACCATCACAAAACTATGAAAAACACTGTTATAACCTTTTCTGTGCTTTATCTTCCCAACAATATAAATTCAGACAGACAATCTACATAAACCAAGAATTAAAAGCATCCAAAAAGCAGCACTGTGAAAATAACTGACATTTATTAACCCCTCTGGAGATCTTCAGTGCCCTAGAATTTCCACAGCCTTCAACACTGCATTAATAATATAAAGTCCATTCCTGCAAGCCTGCCAGAAAAGACTGGGAAGTGAATAAGCTAAACAATGCTGAAATTCCAACTGATATTAAGAATCTATGCATGTTTATTTAAATAATAAAAGAAGACTTGTCAATTTAAACAAGAAGTGCTCACGAATCTTACATTTAGGGGGAAAGAAACTCTTCATAACACCACTAAGCTACTTATAATGAAAAGATGAACAAACATAAAAAAGTGGGTAATTTCACCGTCACACAGAAAAAACAAAGCCTCATTTGTCTTGCCCTGTCATATCCGGCATGTTGATTCAAGCCAATATTAACACTGACAAACATGTTAACCTACAGGACAACATTACATGCCAAAAATCAGTTCCAATTTGGGAAGATGTGCAAGATTTGCGACAGAGAGGGCAAACAACAAAAAAGAAAAGACTTGGAGTATTAAATGACATATGATATCCTGTGCTTTTTCAAAAGGCTCCTGAATATTCCAATCAGCCACAAAGGGCACACTAGACATTTTAGTTTTAGGGTGGCCAAGGAATGAGCGCAGCAGTTTTGCTTTCACAACAGCCGTCCTCGCATAGTCCCTTCAGCATCTCAGAGGTCCCGCTTTCCTTAACCCAGCAAGGTACATCTTCGTGGCGATGTATCTCGACAGAGTGAAAGCAAAATAATCACAGCACTCAGCGATGCCATTAACATTTCTGAGTCACAAGGGATTAAAAGGCTTGGACCCGGGGCAGATGCTGGGAGAGCCCTCGGCAGAGAAGTTCAGCGCCCGCCGCAGCCTGGGCTGCAGCTGCGAGGGATTGACACTGCTGACGGTGGAACCCGGCTCGGGAGAAACTCCGGGCACAGTTCCGGCATCCGAAATAAATTAAAGTAAACAGTGTTGCTCTCTCTCATCCACCCTGTTAGCAGCCTCTCGGTTGAGCTGGAGACCACACACCCAGACCACACAGCACCAGCTGAACTCACTCGCACGCAACATCTAGAAGCTGTCACTCTGCTGAGGTATGAGGAGGAAAAAGGGGGGCCGGAGTGCGAGAGTGTGTGTGCGTGTGTTTAGAAAAGCTGCTTGCTCTCTCCTCCTATCATTACAGCTGGTTATGTTTGGTGCGGTTGGGAAGGAGGGAAAGAAGGGAGGGATAAGAAAAAAGACCTATAAACCTCACTAAGAAAACATACTGGCCTTGGCCTTTTGTAGTAATGATTTGCACTCCTCCTGTACTAGTTTAGTAGCTGATGAAGGGCTAACAAAGCATCCATTTAACATCAATTAACCTTCTATCTATCACATGTCAAAAAAAAAAAAAAATCTAGACTAGTATAAATCCATTTCCTCACACATTTTAAATGACAGCATCCTGTCAGTTACAACGTGAAAAATACCTATATATTGATCTATTTTTACATCAGGAATTCTGAGATGTTATTTATTTGGAGAGGGGAGAGATTCCTCACAAAGAACAATCAACCACACAGATGCAATTATGACATCAAAACACTGCATTTTCTCCAAAAACATTCCGCTGTAAAATGAAGCTTTATTCATTAGCATCGTGTACCATAAACAACCTGAAGGAAGTTAATGAGCCAACATTGAGTTTGTAACTCACCAGCAAGAAGTAAAAATAGTAAAATACTAAAAATAGATTAAACCCAACAATAACCTACAATACAGATGAACAGAGACTTTTAAAATGGGGAGGAGTTCTTTGTTTCTTTTAGCTCAGAAAATAATTTCATCTGCTGATTATGTCACCTGTTCAAACAGAGAAAGCTGAATAAAACCTTTGAAGACTCATAAAATCTATTTCAGTGAGTCTACTTTAAAAAAAGATTTCCTTCCCTCCGCTCTGCTACCATGAACACACATACCTCCCGCATCAACCTCACCAGTGCACAAATTTAATTTAATACACACACATCTGGACAGCCCAGAACCACAGTCATATTTTCACTTCTGTTCAAAATCTTTTTACCTAAGTGACAATGACAATATCCAAGTGCCACTATTAAACAAAACCATAAAAACTACAATAATCCCAATGTCAGTAACAGCCTTATAAACTTGAATGAATATATTTTTTTGTGAAAACCCTGAGAAAAAAATAAAAAAAAAAATTCACCTTATCAAATACACTTTAAAAAAAGTTAGCATCAAAGTTCTGTAATTTCACACTGAAGATAATTTATTCCCCCAATTTATTAATTAAGTCAACATGCTTGTTTATACCAGTTTTTGAATGAACACTTTTGCTGATATATTCAATGTTACAGCACTTATTCATTACCAAGACGCAAACCAAACCAATTTAAGTTTTCTGAATGTCTGTTTTGGTCATACTGACTTGCCTAGAAAAGGGCAGTAGTATAGAAGAAAACATAATTAAAGAAAGTTTGATCACAGATGTTTCTCCCCAAAATTTCCTGTACTTTCATTATAAATTACATTGCAACACTCCAGAAATTAATTCATCTACCGGTTAAAAGCTTCTGTATTTATTACGTGACATCACTATAATCTAGCAACATTGTAAAGAAAAGTCCTAAACATCTATATATAAACACATATATAAAAAAGTCAACTCAGCTTTATACAAAACCATATCACAGATGGCCATAAATCTCCCATTAATTTCTAAATTCTCACAAAGCACATCTTCCTACATCTGCTTCTACCTCCAGCATTCAGCAAAGTTTGTTTCATCCAGAAGTCATTATCCTGCTCTCCTCCAGTTAAGCCATTCATCCATCTTTTGTTCTAAAGTTATGATTAATTTTTTGTACATCATTTTAGTTAATAGGAAAATGGTAAAAAAAAATCTTCATACCTCATTATCCCTCAATCTTATATTATTCACAGGCAGAAATTAGAAAACAGTACTTCAAGCATCAAAAACTTTCAAATACATTAATGCAAATGCATTCAGAAAGATCCAGAAGTTCAGAAAAATAAACTAAATGAATCCCAAAGGGATGAAATTTTTTTTCTACAGAAAAGAAACAAGACACCACAGATTTTTTTTTCTAAGCCCTGTAACTATACACAATATTCTTTATAAAAACTATACAACCACTGTAATTACACAGTTCACATGGTTAAAGTTTTAACTTGGATGCTTGTAGGTAGGACTGCAACACAAACATTTACTGTATGACTTTTTTGGCAGTTTCTTTTGTTTCAAAAATATTTAAAAGATGAGACATACACTTGTGTTACTGAGATTCTTTTATTTTTCATGTTGTCTCCCCAACACCTCTTTTTGGCCCTTTCTCAGGAAAGTACTCAAGCCATACACTACACCATTTTTCTCAGTTCACATGGTCCAACACACACTCAAGCACTTCCCTGACAGACTGTGCACACAGGTATTTTTCTAACAAAAGCCTGTCTTTGCCTTACATACTCTAACTCTTCATTTCCACTTATCCACCTAAAATCCCATCTCCTGTATGGAGGTATCATGCTTACAGAGTAGTGAGGTTGTGAGAAACACAATCCCCCCTGCCTTCTCTGCTAAGGAAACATGAGAAGAACTCATCTGCTATATACATAGCTTCTTAATTTTTTGCCAAAAATCCAGTGAGCAGTTTTCCAGCAAGAAGCAAGGTACACCTGTCAAAACCACAGTCAGATTCCAAATTTCAAAAGACTCACAGAATTCTTAAACAGAAAACTGAAAGTAACTGCTTTTTTAATTGAGACATTTTATGAGTATCTCTAAAAATCAGTTTAGTTTGTCCTCAATAAAAAAGTGGCTATTTAAAAAGGAACTTTTGCTTAGCATAGCCTTAAATCTTAAACTAATGCAGGCTTTTTGATCAACATCTAAATACGGGATACATCGCTTTTGGGTTATCAACAATGTCAAAGGAAAAAAAAAAAAAACAACAAGTCTAAATATACCTAAAAGTCCTTGATTTATACTGTAATCTGATCCACAGACACTTTTACACTGCCAGAGACCCCACTGGTTTCTGCACAATATAGCCTAAACTCAGCCTTTGAGAATAAAACTGAAAATCTGGGAATCTGCAGTTTTGTTAGGGTCAAGGGAAAACCAGACCCATTAAGGACTCGGTGTCTCAGAAACTTTGTTTTCCTTAAAAACAAAGCAAACAAAATTAGAAAGGAAACATGGGCTTTCACACTCACCAACGGGCTTTCATACTCATCACCAGGCATAATCACACTATTTTCTAATGAAAATACTGAATATACTTTCTGCAGATTAATAATGTCTGTAGTCAAGAAAAGGCTACACAGACCAAGTTCTTTTCAGAGAAAAAGCACTAAATACTTCCAAAATAATACAAAAAGTCAAATTACAAATAATTTCTCCAGAGGAGTGAGGTGTATGATCTGGTGTGTGAAACACTATTTACCTTTCCCTATGCAAAGCCTGTAACACAGCAATTGCACAATTAATAGTTATTTGCAGGCATTTCTGTCATTACCTGGTTTCTAGGGAAGTTGCTTCAGGGGTTTTTTTTCCCTCCAGGGTATCACAAAAATGATTTTTTTCTCCCTGCTGCCTTTCCACTCTCCTTGTAACTTCTGACACTGGGACAATAATCCAAGTGCTTTTCAACTGAAATGCTGATTGAAATTCCTTAAAATAATTTTCAGGGTAAGGTACAAAAATTTTTATCAGCCAGATTTTTGAACTCATACTTTGCAAGCTCTAAACACAGACCTTTGCTTTCATGTTCAGCACAAAACATGAAACATGAATCTGACGTGACTGCACTGTGCATGTGCTGTCTCATCATCCCTCATCCTCCAAGCACCTTTACAAACAAGATTCCCTCCATTACCAAACACCATATTTCTCCTCTGGGAAAAGTAATTTGAAAGACAATGTTGCACAGCCCAGATTTACAGAATGTAGGTGGTCCAAGACAGAAGGTCAAAGTTAAGCTGAAGAGCTAACATCTGACTTCTGCTAAAAGATACTAATTCAGCTGTTTTCAGATTTTGAACCTTCAGCTGGCTTTTAAGTACGGCAGTAGGTTCCACTCTGTCTGAAAAACTGACACAGAAAATAAATTCACTATAACAAGTACAGTCTTCTGAGTACTATTTTCCAGTCCACGACTGTAAAATGAAGTACTTCTGATTTCTCCTGCAGAAGGTTTTCTTTGCTTGTTTGCGTAAAGAAATAGTGACCTACAGGCATTCAAATTCATGCAGGTAGTGTCTGTATTGCTTCACAGGCTTTTGTCCTGGTGTACAAAACTCTTAACTGTATATTATTTCATGGATACTCTCCATAGGTGTCAGAATCTGTGCTTTTAAGAACAGTCTTTTATATTCAGTCTTCTGTCATCATCCTATCAAGATAAATACCTTTTTCTTTTCATTCCTGGTTGGTTTCATTTTTTTTTAAAGCGAAGGTGGAAAGCCGAAAAGCACAGAATAAACAGAATTAAAATAACTCAAAACTGATGTTTAGTTTCAAGCACAGTGATTAAAACTTACTGAACTTACAGCTAAACATACCACTACATTGAAAGAAATTGATTAAGTATGGTTTAACGTATCTGAAAGTTTTGATTAATAAAAGAGGTCTTTCTAGTTAACCTACTTACTTTGCTTTAGTCCAGCTTCTCTGGGAAGAGCAGCATAATAAAGAATGGACTGTATCAGTGGATACAGCTTCTTTCTAATAGGACCTCAGGAAAACAATTGGTGAAATAAAGATTTTAGCGTCTTTATTGTCCGGTTTTGCCTCAAATGCTCACAACAGCTAGCATAAAACCCTTGCTCATATTCACAAGAAATCCTAAAATTTAAATTTTTTTTACTGTTCATGACTTAGAAATTTAATTTTTTTTTTGTATTAATTTATTTGGAATTTCATTAACCTAGACTGCTACTCAGCTCTAAAATACGAAGAAGCAATTATAGCATTTAAAAAAAACCCCAATTATCAAGTCTGTAAAAATATTTTCATTTATTGAATGAAGACCATAAAAACACAAGACAACTTTACATTTTTTTTAAAAAAAGCCAGCATAAGTCTGATGCACAACAAGCTTTTAATTATATTGCTTCATCTCTGACACATCCTAAATAATTATGTTTCCCATAAAGAAAACTGCCCTTACCATTACAACTTAATTTTCACTGAGATAAATCCAACCAGTATAATGAAAATAACCGCATCTGTTTTAAATGATGTTGCAGACAACAGAAATCCCGCCTAAGCAAAAACACTGTTGTCCAAGGTGTGGGCATAAACCACAAGAACTGTAAATTAAGCTATCCATAGGAAAGAAATCAGCAACAAGACATCCCTCTTGCTGCTTCTTGCCGGGTCAGCAAGAGTATCAGTATCTTATCAAGCTGTGATAAGATACTATAAAAATAGGGAAGTAAGAATTATAGTGTTCCTTCTTCAGGTGAGCAAAATGTAAAGGAAGAAAACAGACCTGTTTTTCCAAGCCACGGTTTGTTTATTTACAGTCCTTTAACTGTTCCGACAACTTTATCATAAGCAAAAACAAATTATCAAAAGCAAAAACAAAACAAAGTTTATAGCAATGAAACGCAGAGAAATAATTAAAGGAGAAAAGAGACTGCTTACTTGTTATAAGAATGATCAGAAAACCCGAAAAATTGAAGAGAGATTATGATTTCAGCTACATTTTAAATAATGAATATTTGAAGTTTAGATTTAATCTGATGTCCTGTCAGAGCTAGGATGGCTTAGTATTTTACTGGCTTTTGACTCGGAGCTTTTGAGTCTATGCCTAGAAGCTGCTAACCTGCAGCGAACGTGGAAAGTGCAGAAGGAACACTATTTTGTAAAACTGGACAGAATGGGACACTCCCTTTTGGAAACAAGATCATCCCAGATCTCAGACATTTACCCCTTGCTAAGAGATCATTTTCAGGTTCTTAATTAGGATATTGAAGAGGCAAGGAGGAAAGATGTTTGGTCACCCAGCCCATGGACACTTCTGGGCTGCAAGACAGTCCAAATGAGGCAGAAATGTAGAACTGAGTAGGAAGTTAAAAAAAAAAATTAAGTCCCAGAGAAGTGTAATACTTCCAGACAGATATGAATGAAAGCACCTATCTCTCAACCAGCATGTTATTTCAATTCCTTCCACATTCCTTACCCTATTATTTTCTTATTGCACTTGCCTAGGTACCCAGTCATTTTGGGGAGTTGTATCCGAAACTTGATGGCACAACTAAATGCGAAGTTAAAACGAAAAAAAAGCTAAAAAAAAAGTAATATCAGTCCTCAAAGTAACTAGCTTTGACTCACCTCTCTATCCTGCTTATTTTCTCTATCCCCCACCCAGCACACCTACAGTTCATTGAGTCGAACGACTCCATCATTTCACATGGCTCGGACTGGATGATGTCAGCAGTTTTTGCCAACCCAACTGACTCTGGGGCTTCGCACAGCTCTGGCCCAGCCCGTGTGGCCCAGAGGGCCCCGGAGCCCCCGCAGGCCCCTGTCAGACATGTGAGACAGAGGCAAAGGCCACGGAGCTGCTGCTGCCGGGCCCTGGCCCACAGGGATGGCGCCACCAGCGCCGGGAAGCGCTCCCCGGCCCGG